>LATX02000112.1:600000-1005249 GCA_001466705.2 Moniliophthora roreri | reverse complement strand
CGTAAAAGCTGTTAGCATGCTTTATATGGAGATTGGGCATTAAAGAAACTTACCGATTCATTGTAGCATCCATATCCTCTTCTTGGACTTCAGCAAAACAGTCGCGTAGAATGTCCTCGTTGATGTTGGCTAGGTCAAAGGGTTCGCCTGCCTCATTGCTTTCAAACCAGTCCCAGCGCACGCCAGCGTGGTACCGAACAAAGGCTCGTTGTCCTCGTTTCTCCCTGAGCTGGGGGTGTAGTTCCATATTGATGTAGAACTGCGAGAACATCCTGATGTGTTCTTCAGTGTATCCGCCTAGAGACATGTTGGTGATGAACACATTCTTCCCTTGCATTATTTCGGACCATGACAGCGCTTTGTCAGGTTTGGCATTGGGAGAGGGTTTAGCTGTGTCCACTGCCTTGAAGGCGACTGTCGAGTCAGACTTTGTGATGAGGGAGAACCCGGTGTCTTCCGTGAGGTTTCGTTCGTATTCTGTGGCCTCTCGGGATGCTTCTGCAAGACAGTACCAGAGGGGGAAGTACTTTCGACTGGATAGCTTCTTCTTTGCATAAGGGTGAAGTCGGTCTCGGAGTCGCTTTATCCCNTCCTCTTTCTTCTTCTCCTCCTCCAATTGTGCTCGCCTATTCTCTTCTACCTGCTGCCTCCTCTGCTCCTCGACCTCTCTATCTGTATCCAGCTGTTGCTGCCATTTAGCACGACGTACGGTGTTGTTTGCTGTCCACGTGTCCCGTAGGTGTTGTACCGCTTCTTCGTTAGTGGTGATATTCGGTGAGTTCTGGTCTGCAATTAGGGCCACTCGTATGGTACTGAAGAGGTCTCCTTCATATTCCGGGCATTCTTCGAGTGCCGGGTCGGAGCGTATGCGATTGTCCATGACGCGTGTTCAATAGTGCTGGCGTTATGCTGGCAACGGATGTGTACAGTATTGACTATATGATGTATAGTAGAGAAGAGAGGAAGAAAAGTGAAGGAATGAGGGCTCTGGGGCGGCAGAGGCCTCTCGGACTGTCTTCGGACGTCGTGCTGGCGGTGTAAACGAAAGTGGGACACCGCATCACGTGACGTCCGAAGACCGATATCTGCCTCATCCTCGTTCCTCGGATACAGCAGATCTATAACATTCGCAAGGTGCTGAAGCCTGATGGTGGGCGTTCTTAAAGTAACTTGGCGCGGGTGACACCTGCGTAAATATTTACAAATACTGAAATCTCACCATCTGGCATCGGCCAATAAACCGTGTGTCAATGAACCGTGTGCCTGAAGGTGAGGCGAACATTGCGCTTGTCAAGGCTAGAAATAGGTTTGTGTATACTGAAGTTGGCTCAAGCGCTCTCATGCTTCAACCCGAGTCTTCAATTCGCGCATCAGCACAAACAATATTAGGTACCGAATGTGCTGGCATTATATACTTGTCCTCGATGGAGTAGCGACAAAATAGTGCATACACCGAAATCTGGGTAAGTGAAGATGAATAATCGTTGAGAGAAGTGTCCAAAATCAGAATCACCGATTAGAAAAAACCAAACAGAAAGCAAAGAAAAACATCTACCCCGACCTATTCTTCACGACTCTCCCTTCCACAGCCCTACACCACCTGGGCTCATGGGTCAATCTTGAACCCGCCAGCCAGGCCCATGACATTCTCGGGATCTATATGCCTCTTGATCTCCCGAAGCCGACCCAAGTTATCACCGTAGATCAACTTCAGAGGTGTATTCGCTGGTGCATAGTTATTATAGAGAATATCGTCCGGGAAGCTCTGGCCCTCCTCGATAGCCCGAGCCTGAATCGCTCGTTGAGCCTCGGCGATTGCATTGACAAAGAATTCGTCGGAAGCAGGATCCTCCCAATGAACTTCAAGCACGGACGGACAAACAAATCTGCCTGGTGGGTGCGGATATGCTGAATCCGTACTGTGTCCATTTGGTTGGGCGAAAGGCTCTGGGCCGGTGGTGAGGGCAATGAAAGAATGATTACCGGCTTTTGTCTCAGCAATGATCCTCTTGAACTGGGTCTTCATCTCATCGAGGATGCCGACGGTGTAATGGGATACGGGGACGGTATGACGAGCAGTTCTGTTGCTCTAAACGTCAGGGAAAAATTGAAGTTATTGTACGCTCTTGACCATACCTTGGGGGGTTCAAAGCTCCAAGACCACCGGAAAGCATTTCCACTGCGTCTGGGAAGCCCATGGTACCTGGAGAATTAACGGTGGCACCGGGTACATTGAGATATTCGTCAAAAAGTCCACTTGGTGGCATGGGAGCATCATAGAAGAGAGCCGTCGACAGGGAACTCTGAAACAATGTTAGCGCAGAAAAGAGTCGATAGAAGCTACACACTTCGTTCTTGTTGGTACCAGAAGCACCATAAAGAGTCACAGCCACTGCTTTCAAGTCGGTATTATTGGCACTCCAACTCTCAATGATCTGATGCACGGTGCTCGAAACATTCATGGGATAAGTGATTAGTGCAGCCTGGAGTTACACCTTCATGAGATCACATGACAGCTGAGGAAGTGGAAGAGACTAACCCAGACATCAGTTTGAGGATAAGCCTGCATGGTAAACGACGTAACAATCCCAAAGTTGTTGAAGCCACCCTTGACAGTAGCTGTCAACCGTTGAAGGCACAACTGGTAGTTAACACTTGCGCTCACCTTCAGAGCAAAAAATAAATCAGAGTCTGTCTCATTGGTCACCGTTACAAACGTGCCGTTGGGCAGAACAAGATCGTGCGAAACAATAGTGTCAATAGTAAGACCACGCTGATCAGTGTGAAAGCTATAGCCTCCGCCCAATGCGAGACCACCGACACCTGAAACAATGTCAGTGGAATGCTCGGCTCGAGGATTGCAACACTTACCGACTCCAGGAACCCGACCTCCGACCACACTGACACCAGAGGGAGCCAACAATGTGTAGACATCACTCCATATCTGACCAGCTCCGATCTTCACGGTGGAAGAGCTTTCGTCATACTCCACAGCATCAAATCTCGACATTGATATCTGAACCCCAGTTGTCGAACTGAAACCAGCATTGCCAGTGTGACCTGCACCCTTGACCTAGGAGAGTGGCGTGATATCAGCAGACAAGCTTAGGGTAACAATTGCAGAGCACTCACGGCAAAAGGAGATTGAGTGTCGCCGCTAGATACGATGTGGAGCTGATGTTCCGGATCAGTCGACTAAGCTTAGGATGAGGAAAAACACTTACAGCGGTGCTGACATCGTCAGCAGATTCTGGTTCAACTGAGCAGGTGGAGTTCTGAGAAGACGCCTGGGTGTAGTGTGCATTATCCCTCACGTACTCCGTGGATCCTAGTGTCCCTAAAGTCAACCGTGTTTCACAGCAGAACGAAAGGAAGGGCATACCTGGAAAGAAAACACGTCCTGGAAGAGCACTTTGCAACGCACTGCACGCGGCTGTCGGGGTGGCGTAGGTAAATTTGACACCGAGGAGTGATGTGTACACGAGAAACTTTGAACCCTTCATAGCGGGGAAATCTGGGGAGTTGTACATCTATTCGAGATCTTTTATACCTGACAGCTCGCTTGTATTTGATACACAAGATTCCGATGAGCAAATGCATTGAAGTTCATTGACATCTGGAGGCTTGGCTGTCCTGGCCAACCAAATTAGGGATGTGCCCCGAACCCATTCTTGACGGTTGACGGGTGCTGTCAAGCTAGCGCTGGGTCTAGTATCAATTTGTTGAAACATACCAATACATACCATCAATCTTGGTCAGATAGGAAAAGGATCGGTCACGGTGTTCAAAAGAGGATGTCGTTCGGAAGATATCCATGAGGAGTATTCGTGGAAGAGCAGGTTGTAGTCCTTGCAGGTACAATAAGGCGGGTTTCGGACTAACGGAAAGAACGTTGAGTTGATCATGGGAGACGACAATTTTGGAATTGAGTAAACCACATACCTTAATCCGCCTCATTTCCTACATTATTCTCTCAAAATTCTCGAATGATGTAGCAGATATTCACATATATATCTTCCATCTACTAGGCTGAGGTTCCTCAGAATTGTCGTCACGTTGCGTATAGGGTTCTAAACAACTCGGAGTGATGAGACAAATTTGCCTTGAAGGAATAAGGGTAATTCGACATTACGCAGCGGTGCCTTAGCTTTGGAGCTAGCTGCTGGTTTCTTGCATAGACATGAACACTTTGGCAAGTTGGAGATAGCAGAGTGCTGATGTTGGATGTTCAAGAGGAAAAGGTGAAAAGGCGCCGGAGATACCCGTCATCAATTCTTTTTGTATACGCCGCGGCTTCACCACGACAGTCGACAATTAGCAAGGCTGCACAGAGTGCGTATGTATGGCTCGGAATCGTACCAATTGCAAACTAAATACTACATGCAATGAAAACTGCGTAAGGGAAGACATAGAGTGTCAAACGGAAAAGTGTCCAGCTCGGAACCACAGATGTAAGAAAGTATGAAAAACGAGATCCAAGGTCCATAACATTAGCCTCTCTTCAGAGCTCTCCATCCCACACTCAACTCCTCTTCTTGTGCCCAAGCCTATGGGTCGACCTTGAACCCGCCAGCCAGGCCCATGACATTCTCGGGATCAATACGCCTCTTGATCTCTCGAAGTCGACCCAAGTTATCACCGTAAATCAACTCCAGAGGCGTATTCGCTGGTGCGTAGTTGTTATAGAGAATATCGTCCGAGAAGCTCTGGCCCTCTTCAATAGCCCGAGCCTGAATCGCTCGTTGAGCCTCGG
Organism: Moniliophthora roreri; assembly: GCA_001466705.2. Classification (NCBI taxonomy): domain Eukaryota; kingdom Fungi; phylum Basidiomycota; class Agaricomycetes; order Agaricales; family Marasmiaceae; genus Moniliophthora; species Moniliophthora roreri. Next base: position 1,000,496 of record LATX02000112.1, on the reverse strand, counting down.
CGATTGCATTGACAAAGAATTCGTCGGAAGCAGGATCCTCCCAATGAACTTCAAGCACGGACGGACAAACAAATCTGCCTGGTGGGTGCGGATATGCTGAATCCGTACTGTGTCCATTTGGTTGGGCGAAAGGCTCTGGGGCAATGGTAAGGGCAATGAAGGAACGATTACTGGCTTTTGTCTCAGCAATGATTTTCTCAAACTGGGATTTCATCTCATCGAGAATGCCGACGGTGTAATGGGATACGGGGACGGTATGACGAGCAGTTCTGTTGCTCCAAACTTCAGGAAAACGATTGAAATTATTGAACACTTTGACCATACCTTGGGGGGTTCAGAGCTCCAAGATCACCGTTAAGCGTTGTCACCGCGTCTGGGAAGCTTATGGTGCCTGGAGAATTAACAGTGGCACCGGGTACGTTGAGATATCCGTCAAATAGTCCACTTGATGGCATGGGAGCATCATAGAAAAGGATCGTCAACAGGGGACTCTGGAACAACGTTAGCGCAGAAAAAAAGCTGATCGAAACTACAGACCTCGTCTTCACTGGTACCAGAAGCACTATAGACGGTTATAGCCACTGCTTTCATGTCGGTATTATTGGCACTCCAGTTCTCAACAATCTGGTGCACGGTGCTCGAGGCATTCATGGGATAAGTGATTATTGCAGCCTGGAGTTAGGCCTTCATGAGATCATATGACAGCTGAGGAAGTGGAAGAGACTGACCCAGACGTCTGTTTGAGGATAAGCCTGCATGGTAAACGACGTAACAATCCCAAAGTTATTGAAGCCACCCTTGACAGTAGCTGTCAACTGCTGAAGATCACGACTGATAGGTAATGCTTGCACTCACCTTCAGAGCAAAAAATAAATCGGAGTCTGTCTCATTGATCACCTTTACGAACGTGCCATTGGGCAGAACAAGGTCGTGCGAAACAATATTGTCAATAGTAAGACCACGCTGGTCAGTGTGAAGGCTATAACCTCCACCCAATGCGAGACCGCCGACACCTGACACGATGTCAGTGGAATGCTCGGCTCCAAAAGTACGACACTTACCGACTCCAGGAACACGACCCCCGACCACACTGACACCAGAGGGAGCCAACAATGTGTAGACATCACTCCATACCTGACCAGCTCCGATCTTCACGGTAGAAGAGCTTTCATCATACTCAACACCGTTGAACCTCGACATTGATATCTGAACTCCAGTTGTTGAACTGAAACCGGCATTACCAGTGTGCCCTGCACCCCTGACCTAGGAGTGATGTGATATCAGCAGACAAGCTCAGGGTAACAATCGCAGAGCATTCACAGCAAAAGGAGACCGGGTATCGCCGCTAGACACGATACGAAGCTGATGTTCCGGATCAGCTAACTTGAGCTTTAGTATGACGGAAAAACACGTACAATGGTACTGACATCCTCAACTGATTCTGGTTCGACTGAACAGGTGGAGTTCTGAGAGGATGCCTGGGTGTAGTGTTCGTTATCCTTCACGTACTCCTCCGATCCTAGTGTCCCTAGAGTCAACCACATTTTACAGCAGAACGAAAGGAAGACCGCACCTGGAAAGAAAACACGTCCTGGAAGAGCACTTTGCAACGCACTGCACGCAACTGACGGGGTGGCGTAGGTAAATTTGGCACCGAGGAGCGATGTGTACATGAGAAGCTTTGAGCCCTTCATGGCGGAAAAATCTGGGAGAACCATCCATCTATTCGATATCCTTTATACCCGTCGGTACTCCCTTGTAGAGAGTAAGAGTAGAAGCTCTGATGAGCAAATGCACTGAAGTTCGTTGACATCTGAAGCTTTCGCAACCCGATGACGGCATGGGGCTGTCCTGGCCAGATAGGAAAAGGATAGGTCACGGTGTTCAAAAAAGGTCGTCGTTCGGAAGGTATCCGTGAGGAGTATTCGTGGAAGAGCAGGTTGTAATTCTTGCAGGTACAATAACACAGGTTTCGGACTAACCGAAAGAACGTTGAGTTGATCATGGGAGACGACAGTTGTGGAATCGAGCAGACCACATACCTTAACCTGCCTCATGATCTACATTATTCTCTCGAACTCCTTGAGCAACGTAGCACGTATTCACATCTATCTTCATCTACCAAGTTAAAGTTCCTCAGAATTGTCATCACGTTGCGCATAGGGATCCGGAGAACTCGGAGTGACGAGATAGTCCGCCTTGAAGGAGCAAGGATAATTCGACATTACGCAGCGGTGCCTTAGCTTTGGAACTAGCTGTTGGTTTCTTGCATAGACATGAATACTTTGGCAAGTTGGGGATAGCAGAGTGCTGATGTTGGATGTTCAAGAGGAAAAGGTGAAAAGGCGCCGGAGATACTCGTCATCAATTTTTTGTACACGCGGCTTCACGACGGTCGGCAATCAGCCAGGCTGCACAGAGTGCGTATGTATGGCTCGGAATCGTACCGACTGCAAGCTAAATACTACATGCAATAAAAATCGCGTAGGCAAAGACAAAGAGCGTCGAACGGAAAAGTATCCGACTCGGAACCACAGATGTAAGAAGTATTGAAAAGCGAGATCCAAGGTCCATAACATCATCTTCTCTAGTCCAACTCTAGCCCTCTCTTCAGAGCTCTCCATCCCGCACCCAACTCCTCTTCTTGTGCCCAAGCCTATGGGTCAATCTTGAACCCACCAGCAAGGCCCATGATATTCTCGGGGTCGATACGCCTCTTGATCTCCCGAAGCCGACCCAAGTTATCACCGTAAATCAACTCCAGAGGCGTACTCGCTGGTGCATAATTGTTATAGAGGATATCGTCCGGGAAGCTCTGGCCCTCTTCAATAGCCCGAGCCTGAATCGCTCGTTGAGCCTTGGACATCGCATTGACAAAGAATTCGTCGGAAGCTGGATCCTCCCAATCAAGTTCTAGCACGGACGGACAGACGAACCTGCCCGGTGGGTGTGGGTATGCAGAATCCGTACTGTGTGCATTCGGCTGGGCGAACGGTTCTGGGGTGATTACGAGAGAAATGAAGGAATGATTGCTGGCTTTTGTCTCAGCGACGATCCTCTCGAACTGGGTTTTCATCTCATCGAGAATGCCGACAGTGTAACGGGATACAGGGACGGTATAGCGAGCACTTCTGTTGTTCCAAGCATCAGGAAAAGGATTGACGTTAATGAGTACTCTTAATCATACCTGGGAGGATTTAGGGTTCCAAGATCACCGTTAAGCGCTTGTAACGCGTCTGGGAAACTCATAGTGCCTGGAGAATTGATGGTGGCACCGGGTATGTTGAGATATTCGCCAAATAGTCCACTTGGTGGCATGGGAGCGTCATAGAAAAGACCCACGGAAAGGAAACTCTGGAACAATGTTTGTGCAGGAAAAAGTCAATCGGGAAGCTACGCACCTCCTCCTCATTGGTACCGGAGGCCCCATAACCAGATAAAGCCGCTGCTTTCAGGTCAGCATTGTTGGTGCTCCAGTTCTCAATCGCCTGGTGCACGGCGCTAGAAGCATTCATGGGGTAACTGACTATTGCAATCTGGAGTTAGGCGTTCATGAGACTATATGCCAGGTGTGGATGTAAAAAGAAAACTGACCCAGACGTCCGTTTGAGGATAAGCCTTCACAGTAAACGACGTAACGACCCCAAAGTTATTGAAACCACCCTTGATAATAGCCGTCAATTGTTCAAGATCACGACCTTTACTTAACGCTTGCACTCACCTTCAGAGCAAAGAATAAATCAGAATCTGTCTCATTGGTCACCTGTACGAACGTGCCGTTTGGCAGAACAAGGTCGTGCGAAACGATATTGTCGATAGTGAGGCCACGCTGGTCAGTGTGAAAGCTATAGCCTCCACCCAGCGCGAGGCCACCAACACCTGAAACAGTGTCAATTGAATATTCGGCTTAAGGAGTGCGACACTTACCGACTCCAGGAACACGACCCCCGACCACACTGACACCAGAGGGAGCCAATAATGTGTAGACATCACTCCATATCTGACCAGCTCCAATCTTCACGGTAGAAGAGCTTTCATCATACTCAACACCGTTGAACCTCGACATTGATATCTGAACTCCAGTTGTTGAACTGAAACCGACATTGCCAGTGTGCCCTGCGCCCTTGACCTAGGAGAGTAGCATGATATCAACAGACAAACTTAGGGTAACAACTGTGGAGCACTCACGGCAAAAGGAGACTGGGTGTCGCCGCTAGATACGATACGGAGCTGATGTTCTGGATCAGCCAACTTGAGAGTTCAGCATGAGGAAGAAACACTTACAATGGTACCGACATCGTCGACAGATTCTGGTTCAACTGAGCAGGTGGAGGTCTGCGAGGATGCCTGGGTGTAGTGTTCGTTGTCCTTCACGTACTCCTCCGATCCTAGCGTACTTAGAGTCAACCATGTTTTACAGCGGAACGGAAAGAGCGCACCTGGAAAGAAAACACGTCCTGGAAGAACACTTTGCAACGCACTGCACGCGGCTGTTGGGGTTGCGTAGGTAAATCTGGCACCGAGGAGCAATATGCTAATGAGAAGCTTTAAACCCTTCATGGCGGGAAAATCTGGGAGGACCATCCATCTAATCGATATCCTTTATATCTGTCGGTACTCGCTTGTGAGAGGTAAGGATCAAGGCTCTGATGAGCAAATGCATCGAAGTTGATTGACATCTAGAGGCTATTGCAACCCGATGATGGCACGAGGCTATCCAGGCCAGATAGGAGAACGATTGGTCACAGTGTTTTAGGTATACGTGAGGAGTAGGAGGGAAAGTAACGCAGGTTTTGGACGGATTGTTGAGCCAACTGTGGGGTGCGAGAGTTTTGGAATTTACTGTAGTAGACGACATACCTTAACCTGCTTCATTCCCTGCATTGTTCTCTCAAACTCTTCGAATAACACATATATCCTCCATCTACCAGAATGAAATTTCTTGGTGTCATAGTCGCGTTGCGTATACGATTCTGGATAATCGAGTGCTACGGAGTGTCCGTCGAATAACGAAATCAGCCGTATGAGTAATCGACATTATGCAATGGTACCTTAGCTTTGGAGCTAGCCATTGATTTGGCGGGTTGGGGATAGCAGAGTACTGATGGTGGGTGTTCAAAAAGGCGAGGAGGCGCCGAAGATACTCGTCATCATTTTTTTTTTGTACACGCGGCTTCACCACGACGATCGGCATTAGCAAAACTGAACAAAGCGCGTACGCATAATTCGGAATCGTACCGACCGCAAAACCAAATACTACATGAATGATGAAATAAAAACTGCGTAAGCAAAGATAAAGAGTGTCGAGCCCAAAAGTATCCGACTCGGGACTGCAGATGGACCACAGATGTGAGAAAGTATGAAAAACGAGACAATAGATCCATAACAATATCTTCCCTAGACCTCTCTTCAGAGCTCTGCATCTCGCATTCGATACTCTCCTTGCGTCCAAACTCATGGGTCAATCTTGAACCCGCCAGCCAGGCCCATGATATTCTCGGGATCGACACGCCTCTTGATCTCTCGAAGCCGTTCCAGATTATCACCATACAATAGTTCTAGAGGTGTATCGGCTGGTGCATAGTTGTTGTAGAGAATGTCATCCGGGAAACTCTGGCCCTCCTCAATTGCCCTAGTCTGAATGGCTTGCTGAGCATGGAAGAGGGCATCGATGAAGAACTCGTCGTCAGCCTCATTCGTATAATGGAATTCCATTACAGATGGGCACACGAATCGCCCAGGTGGATGTGGGTACGCCGAGTCCGTGCTGCGGACGTTCGGCTGGGCAAATGGTTCTGGCACAATAGCAATGGAGAGGAAAGGACGGTTGCTAGCTACTGCTTCGGAAAAGACCCTGTCGAACTGGGTTTTCATTTCACTGAGAATGCCAATGGTGTAGCGCGAAATGGGAATAGTATGACGACCAGTCCTGGAGCTAAGCATCAGAAGACTGTTGAAACTAAGCACTTGTTACCATACCTTGGAGGGTTCAAGTGTCCAAGACCACCGTTTAATGCTTCCATTGCATCTGGTAAGCTCATGGTCCCTGAAGCACGAATCGTTGAGCCAGCTATGTTGAGGAATTCGTTAAAGATGCCATTTGGCAGCATGGGGCCGTCGTAGAAAAGATTAGTCCTGAGGAAAGCCTGTCGGAACGTTAAACAATTATCAAGTAAAATTGGTCCGATCGGGCGCACCCCATTGGCAGAGGAAGCCTCATACAGCGATAGCACACTCGCTTTCACGTCTGTATTATTGGCACTCCAGTTCTCAAGCGCCCGGTGAAACGCATCCGATTCGTTGATCGGATGAACGATAGACCCAATCTGAGAATACATTAGCATAAGATTCACGGAAAGTGTGCGGGCGTATGTCACTAACCCAGACATCTGTTTGCGGGAAAGTCTGCATGGTGAACGAAGTGACGATCCCGAAGTTATTAAATCCACCCTAGGCAAATCATATTGAAGCCCTCAGCGAGTAAATGCCTCCGAAACTCACCTTCAGAGCGAAGAACAGATCGGGATCGGTTTCGTTTGTGACCTTAATAAACGTACCATTAGGCAGAACGAGGTCATAGGATATAATGGTGTCAACAGACAAACCATATTGGTCAGTAAAGAAGCTGTAACCGCCGCCCAGCGACAGACCACCAACACCTAGCAGAATTTTCAGCTGGGTCCCAGTTACACAACTATCAGGCGTACCAACGCCAGGAACTCGACCTCCAACCACCTTGACACCTTCGGAGACCAAAAGAGCATAGACTTCATTCCAGATCTGGCCAGCGCCAATCTTCGCTGTGGAAGTACTTTCATCGTAGTCGACCTCATTAAATCTTGACATTGATATTTGAACTGCTGGTGTTGAACTGAAACCGAGGATACCAGTGTGTCCTCCGCCTTTGATCTAATGGAACTTATGATGTTAGCGGATAGTCGAGGCCATCAATGGGCAATACTTACGGCGAAGGGGGACCGAGTGTCGCCATTCGCAACGATCCGAAGCTGCGTGTCTACATGAGCCAACAAACGCGAGGCTGGTACGGAAACCCCTACGATAGTTCCAACATCTTCGACGGACTCTGGCTGAACTGAACAAGTTGAGTTCTCAGACGCTGACCGAGAGTAATGCTCGATATCATTAATGTACTCCTCTGTTCCTATTTTCACTATAAAGTCAGACATGCACAGTAAAACGACAAAGAAAACACACCTGGAAAGAAAACGCGACCGGGGAGAGCGCTTGTCAACGCATTGCACGCTGCGTTTGGGCTTCCGTAGACAAGCTTAGCACTGAGGAGCGCTGCAAAAAGCTGAAAACACTTCATGGCAGGGGAAACTGGATTCAGGCCGAAAACGTCGCCTGGTCAAGCTTTATATCTGCTTCGATGTACGTCTCGGGGTGTATCCGTGTGTCACTGGATTGATTGATGGGAAGTGCCCCTGTCATGCCGTTGTCTTTACTAGAGGCCATATTGAATGAATCGCTCCACAATACTTCCGGACATTAACATAATATGGCATACTGTGTAAATCTTAAGATAGAGTTTCAGATGAGAGATTGAAACGAGGTGGTATTGCTGACTCGGAAAACGTGCGGGGTAGTAACCGCGCTTAGGGATCTAAGTAGCCTTGGCATGATTTACTTTAGTTTCTGAGAGCTGCGTTAGCTTGCTGAATGTAATCTGTGACAAGGATCGCCACACCTCAAAATCACCACCTCAAAACTTGAACCCCCCAGTCAAAACCATGACTCGGATATTCCCCGGATCAACCCTCTTCTCAACCTCCCTCAACCTCTCCAATTTGTCACCATACAACAACTCTAATGGTGTATCCGCTGGCGCATAGTTGTTATACAGGATGCCATCAGCGAGACTCTGCCCCTCTGCAATCGCCACGGCCTGAATCGCCTGCTGAGTCTCCTCGAGGGCAATAATGAAATACGCATCGTCAGCGGCATTGTCCCAGTGTATCTCGGGGAACGTCGGACAGACGAATCTTTCTGGGGGGGGTGTGGATACGCCGAGTCCGTGCTATGAGCAAAAGGTGTGTTCCGCGACAAAGCTGGCAGCGGTGAAAGGTCGGTTGTTGGTTTGTGCGTCGGAGACGATCTTCTCGAATCGAATTCGCATTTCATCGAGGATGGCTACAGTGTAGTGCATGATGGGAACGGTATGTTTAACACCAGAGCAGATCGGGATCGCTGGTCTCCGAAACCACCACGAAGGTTCCATCAGGTGGAACCAGGTCATGAGAAATGATATTATCCACACCAAGACCGTACTGGTCTGTAAAATAACTGAAACCTCCACCTAGCAAAACACCGCCAACGCCTTTAAAGTGGTAGTAAGTGCAGCCTGTCGGATAGTGGAGCCGAATATAAAACGAACCGACACCAGGAACACGGCCTCCGAGAACTTTGACGCCGAAGGATTCCAGTAAAGCATAGACTTGGTCGCAAGTCAAACCAGCTCCGATCTTTATCGTCGAAGAAGCTGTATCGTGTACGACATCGTTGAACCTTGACAACGATATCTGAACTCCTGGAGTTGAGCTGAAACTGCGAGCGGTTCCATGTCCTCAACTTTTGATCTGGGAAAAGGATGCTCAGCAAACGTGCAAAGAAGCAGATGTAAGATGCTTACACCAAAAGATGATTGAGTGCTGCCGCTTGCAACAGTTTGAAGCTGTAAATAAAGCTGTAGAATCTGACCGCAATTAGCGTCTTCAGATGAGGGATCGCGAAAGGACACACGATAATGCCAACGTCGGCCGCAGACTCTAACTGAACGGTACACGTAGATGCTTCCGAGCTGGACTCATAGTAATGTTCGTTATCTTCTGGGTATTTGTCGAATCCTGCAACGCGGGTGAGTTTGGGGTTGATACAAATAAAACAGTTACGAACCTGGAAAAAAAGACACCACAGAAGTGCAGCTTGTAACGCATTGCATGCTGTTGTCGGCGCAGCATATGCGAACTCGAGCCTCGTGAACAGCAGTGAAATGAACGAAACGAGAAGATGGAATTTCACGATAGGCTAAGAGAAATCCTTGGCCTCTGTTTACAATCATGATCACCTCTCATGCTCTCCAAGGCTGCCGTTGGGACAGCAGGTTTGGGTTCCTCCCGTGACAGTTCTTCCCTGTTAATTTTCAAAGGGCCAAGTGTCAGTTCAGGGGTGTAGTGGTGGTCCATCGGAAGATCTTTGTCGTTCAAGGGGCTTGAAGATGACGGGATTCCGACCACTTGTCCAACGCTCGACTCGTGTGCTTTCCTCCTCCTCTCACTGTAACCTTCTATCCTCCAGGAAATTGTGAACGTACTCGAAGCCAATGAGTTGTTGATTCCGAATTTCGTTCGAAAATTGCGAAGTGGGTGTCAGGAATCGAGATGGTGGTTTGAGAAAAAGCCTCGCGGCTGCGCGTCTCTTTCCGGCCTTCTGACCACCACCTCTTTCTGCCTCTAGTTCTTGAAGTTGGAAGACACGATCATCGATTTTTCACTGCACAGTTCGAGTAACAGTATACGAAATGGCTCGGTGGGCCCCAGACCTCAACCTTTCGCAAAGTCACTGATAAATGTCTTATTCACAGTATTCAGACCGCCAGTACCCTCGGCTAGTCTCAGTCAACTCAATCATTCGTGTCTCCCTTGATAGCTCTCGACTACCTAATACAAGCGATACATTTCTATGGATATGAAGCCATCATTGAGTGGACGAGAGTGCCAACTTTGGACGATATGGAGCAGCGGATGCATAAACCATCCAGATTTTCCGATGCAATTTGCAATTGGCACTGCGGCTTTGTTCGGGATGTCATTTAAGCGGATACCGGTACTCTATGTAGGGTACTCTGTGTCGGGGTGAGGGTCGGGATGAGGTCGAGAGCAGTCGCTATTGGACTGGACATAAGTGTATAAACTCAGTCTTCCTATCGGCGGTTGCAAGAAATTGCAAGAGCGACCGAACTGTACGCGCTATATTGATACACAATGAAGGATTAGAATGGTGATATCCATGTAAAGGCGATGTCCGTGTTCGTGGCATCAGGTCTGAGCAGTTTACCTATCTGAAAACACGCACCACTGACACCAATTAGATACCGAAAGGCTTACCGGGTTCACCAGAGCGCAACTGGAGGGTCCCAATACACGTTGCGTTCAAGAACGAATACCGTACAATTGTACCAGCTGACAGTCTTCAGCGAAATGCCGTAGGACGATGTCCTTGTCTTGCCATGTGTCGATACTTCAGGTGCCCAACGAGGGCGAACGAGGATGGCCCGAGCAGGATGATGACGTCCTGAAGATGCGGTGACGTCGGAAAACCGCAGGACCTACGAGTATGCCATACTCTACTTTTTTCTACCTCAATTTATGGTACGACAGGGCATGTACACATTTTGTATATTGCTGCTCATTCCGCACCCGCTGCAATATATGAGCTGAGCTGACATTCACTTGGGAAGCTCGGAAATAGTAAAACTGAACGCTGACCTCAATTCTTCCTCCGCCTCATCGACATTTTCTCGAGTTCTATGGTCCACAGTTACACATCACTCATGATGATCCGGACTTTCCTATTCTCCAGTATGAAAGCCAACACTTACCGCCTCGTCTTGACCCCAGTGCTCCGATTTGAAAATAACCATACATCAAGCCTTGCTCGCCCTAGACAGCTCGCTTCGGGGCACTTCCTTCCAGGATTCTAAACTACTTCAGGCTCTTCGTGTTCGAGTATTGTGGTATATTGGATCAGATGAGACGAGGACAGGTCTGTTTCGGTGAGTTCTCTATATCTGGCCTCTGTCATGTTGATACTGATTACACCTAGTCGTACATCACAAAAACTGACAACAGGTTACAACACTGATAGGATGGTATGTAACACAATACATACCTTATACAATGGCATATAATTATTATGCCCATCATAATGAGGCTACATGGTGTTGTAAGGTCAGCAACACAAGGTGGCACATTGCAGGGATTGCAGTGAGTTGTAGGTGTTACATTGTGTTATGGGCATTATATTGTGTTATATGTGTTCTACAATGTATTACTAGTCCTAGATGCAGCCTTGCTTCAATCCAATCCAAATGAACAGGCAAAAGAATCATATATTGACTCCAAGTACATACATATATACAGGGTAAAGTATTACTAGCAACAATGATATCTGTACAGCCCTGGAATCCCCTGCTACAACCTCCATATTCATAGTGGATGGGTATTTAAAGGCAAGAACAAGTAAATATATTACTAGAAAAAAAATCCATAAGAGCAAACTTACTGAACCATATGTCATGGAGAGCAACACTGGTGATTGAAGAACCTAAGACAGTATCATTAGTAAATGAGATAGAAGAGTGAATGATGGAGGCAGACCTTATATGGACATATGAGGGCACTGACAATAGGGTGAGTTTGATTATACATGATGTAGGATTTGACTTGTTGGGCCTAGGCTTGAAGATGTAAGAATCTATGTTATAAGATGAGCTATGAAAGACATACCTTCTTTCAGATGGTGTCTGAGTACTGGTGTTACTGATGGGTGTAGTTGGGGTGTTGGCAGCATTGACAGATATTGTTGATGGTGAAGTGGCAGAAACTCTGCCTTCTATGAAGAACTGCTACATGCTATCTTCACTCTAAAATGCTCTCTAAAAAGGGCTTCTGCAACTAAGAGCTGCTACTAAACCCACACACACACACAACACACACCAAAACCCACAATAGAGGCTTCTATGAGTGATAAAGCACTGTATAAGTCTACTAGGAGACTGAGTCTATCTCAAGTGTAATTTGAGGTGAAAAGAGGACAGAACCCTTTATACTTTCAATTGACTGGCTTAGATTGTAGAGTCTAAAGACTCTAGTACTGTGTGTTAGTTAGGACGACTCAAGTATTGCACTCAAGGGTCACAAAGTATAGGTTTTAAACACAAGTGGTTTATTGTTTGGTTATAAAAGATTGTAACAGTGAGGCAAGATATATATATATAAATCTTGGCTCAACTAGAAGCAACTGACTGGCAAGTGTGTAGGGACTTGGTCTAAGAGGCTACACAGAGGTCTGAATCGATGCTGTGCAGGGCTATAGGGTGCAAGTACCAGTCAGTGCTTGAGCCTGCATCTACAAGTACAGCTCTTTATATACAAAACGATAATTGGAAATAACAAAATAAGAGATAAACAAGTGTGATCTAGTTTAGAGTATAAATTGTATGTGTTCATGCCTAAAAGTCCAATTTCATGTAGCAATTAACTATGTTGGGTATATTTGGTGACCAAACAGTCAATTTAATGTGTTTGGGACCCTGCATGGAGCATTGCTGGGTCAAACAATCCTTCTGCATAGCTACTTCCACATAGCCACTGGGTCTGGACCAGTTTTGTACATGAGTATGTCTCCCTTTCTGCTGGTTTACTTCCACGTAGCTGCCTTCTACCATTAGATTGGTGGATGTCATAGTCTAGACACCCATCATATTCAATCTCCTTCCATCCTGCATACATCTGGATAGGCCATTGTATCTGCCCAAGTGTCTTTGAAGCTTCACATAGGAACAAATTCCAGCTGTGTACTATAGTTCTGATAGTTAAATGTTAAGTCTATTGATGCATTATCATGCAACATGATCACAAAGTGAACAATCTAGTGCACTTAGACTGTGGATCCTGCTGATATCTATTCCTTTNATTATACATGATGTAGGATTTGACTTGTTGGGCCTAGGCTTGAAGATGTAAGAATCTATGTTATAAGATGAGCTATGAAAGACATACCTTCTTTCAGATGGTGTCTGAGTACTGGTGTTACTGATGGGTGTAGTTGGGGTGTTGGCAGCATTGACAGATATTGTTGATGGTGAAGTGGCAGAAACTCTGCCTTCTATGAAGAACTGCTACATGCTATCTTCACTCTAAAATGCTCTCTAAAAAGGGCTTCTGCAACTAAGAGCTGCTACTAAACCCACACACACACACAACACACACCAAAACCCACAATAGAGGCTTCTATGAGTGATAAAGCACTGTATAAGTCTACTAGGAGACTGAGTCTATCTCAAGTGTAATTTGAGGTGAAAAGAGGACAGAACCCTTTATACTTTCAATTGACTGGCTTAGATTGTAGAGTCTAAAGACTCTAGTACTGTGTGTTAGTTAGGACGACTCAAGTATTGCACTCAAGGGTCACAAAGTATAGGTTTTAAACACAAGTGGTTTATTGTTTGGTTATAAAAGATTGTAACAGTGAGGCAAGATATATATATATAAATCTTGGCTCAACTAGAAGCAACTGACTGGCAAGTGTGTAGGGACTTGGTCTAAGAGGCTACACAGAGGTCTGAATCGATGCTGTGCAGGGCTATAGGGTGCAAGTACCAGTCAGTGCTTGAGCCTGCATCTACAAGTACAGCTCTTTATATACAAAACGATAATTGGAAATAACAAAATAAGAGATAAACAAGTGTGATCTAGTTTAGAGTATAAATTGTATGTGTTCATGCCTAAAAGTCCAATTTCATGTAGCAATTAACTATGTTGGGTATATTTGGTGACCAAACAGTCAATTTAATGTGTTTGGGACCCTGCATGGAGCATTGCTGGGTCAAACAATCCTTCTGCATAGCTACTTCCACATAGCCACTGGGTCTGGACCAGTTTTGTACATGAGTATGTCTCCCTTTCTGCTGGTTTACTTCCACGTAGCTGCCTTCTACCATTAGATTGGTGGATGTCATAGTCTAGACACCCATCATATTCAATCTCCTTCCATCCTGCATACATCTGGATAGGCCATTGTATCTGCCCAAGTGTCTTTGAAGCTTCACATAGGAACAAATTCCAGCTGTGTACTATAGTTCTGATAGTTAAATGTTAAGTCTATTGATGCATTATCATGCAACATGATCACAAAGTGAACAATCTAGTGCACTTAGACTGTGGATCCTGCTGATATCTATTCCTTTGTATTCAGACTTAGTGGTTTCTGGCCTGTTTTATTGACCAAGGACTCTCACTGTGATGCTTTACTGTAATGTAGAGGGCTAGTATAGTCTACTAACCTCATCTAGATTGTGTTACAGTGTCAATTATTAGACTTATTAGACTCAGCACTTAAATCTTAGACACCATATTAGAGTTCCTGGGTTATCAAGTCATGTGAATATTATATGTACTCTGGGCTCTTTTTCTAGTTTTTAATGCAAAAAGTGCACAATTTCATGTCTAGGCCAAAATTAGGCACATCAATGGCATCAGTAATTTGTCTAAGATAAGACTAGTGGAAAACTACCCAAAAGATAACCTTCAAAAGTTCTATCTCAAGTTGTTGTGCAAGTGTGGATTGACATGATCAGAGTTGCCACACTTAGAATGCCAACAAAACTCTTAGCTAGGTTGATTCTCTCTTATCAGAGTGTTCTACTTTGTAGTGTTCACCTCCAAAGGAGTATAGGGGGGTTTTTATATGGTTTATATCCAAACACACAAATACACACACAAGAACACAGTGCACAAAGCACAAACACAAGAGCTACAGTCCCATACAAAGACTCAATAGCTGATATAGTCTGACCCTACAGAGTTCAAGACTTCTTTAAGATGACTACAGCACACAGCATACTGGAAAAGGTCCTAGACCAATTACTTGCACAGCAATGTCAACAACTAACTCAACTATGACATAGTCAAGCTAGCTGCAAGGTTCAAGTTTGAGTTTGTACAGATGAAGTCTGTAGTTCAGAGGGTTCAAGGTCTCATTGCTAGTACAAGGTTTATTGCAAACCAGGTCAAGCTGAAGAGCTTAGACCCAGCTTTGGATGCTTTATGTACAAATCTGTAACTAGGATTTGTAATGAGAATGGAAGGTTATAGAAAGAAAGAGAACAACACATGACAATGAAAGGAAAAGGGTAGAATGAAGTAGAACATCATGAATAATGCAGAGAACATTGAAGAATACAGAGGAACAATTTGTAATTGAAATGGAAGTCTGTAGAACACAAAGGAAGAAAGTTAGTAATACATGTCCAATTGTCAGTGTGTGTTTGTAACAGGCACACTCTTTGCTAAGACTCTAAGTGTGTCACAACCTGATACCCAACACAGGCCACACTCCAAGTGCCCAAGGCTCCTTCTTGGTGTAAAGTGTCTTCTAGAAAAGTGCCAAGTGCACTAAAGATGTTGCTCTTTGTCTCTTATGATGCAAGTTCATTATCAGATCTCTATCTCTCTGGAGTCACTCAGGACCAATCTCTAGAGCCTGAAGTAAGGAAGCAAAACTGGAATAGCATACAAAATTATACACCAAACAAACTCTTCATGTATTCACAATCAGAGGGAGCAGAGTTACTTGAGTATGTACAAATATCTAGCTGTCCTTATATACAGTCCAAGGAATATATCTACTGAAAAATATAAATAATGTCTGATAATTCAGAAAACAATAAATGAGTGACTGAGATGCTAAAAGAGGGAATATTTGGATGTCATGGAGTCTGGCCACTAGGGTATCCAACCATATCTGTGCAGGTATCTATGTTTCCAGATGTTCTGGACTCTATAATTTGTACTTTCTCTTTTCTAAGTCAGGTATCTACAAGCAGATAGTTTTATCCATTCCATTTCTTACAGCATTTCCCTTTCCAGCATCCACATGTCAGCAGAGACCTAGATGCCAAAGTTTCCAAGGTCGGAACATGCTGTTACTGTTCCTATCCCCTTTGACAATGCACTCTTGGTCTTAGTTAGAACTTCTTATGCCTTAGATATTCTTCATATGTCTTGTTGTGTCTGTCTATTAAGTTCCTCTAGTCCCACAAAAGTAGTCTTCTAGCTTTCTAGGTTACTTTGTATTTAGTTATGTTATTTTGTATGGTTTTGCCACTGTTGAACTCTTTATTAAGAGATTGTCTGCTTTGACTTTGATCTATACATTGACTTCAGAGGATGATTGTTCTTTGATCATTCCTGTTCTAAGTTGTCTTTCTGTTTTGATGTCTCTTTTAAGTACCTTTATACTGTTTGACTGCTTGTCGCTAATATGTCAAACCTAGAAAAGACCCACTTTTATTCATTTTACACTATTTCTGAACCAGAACACTTTAATATGACATGAGATAACAGGTAATAAGGACTAGAGTGAGCCCAGTCTGCTAGTCATTGCCTTAGAGAAGCAGTGGTACTTGAGTATGTACAAATATCTAGCTGTCCTTATATACAGTCCATGGAATATATCTACTGAAAAATATAAATAATGTCTGATAATTCAGAAAACAATAAATGAGTGACTGAGATGCTAAAAGAGGGAATATTTGGATGTCATGGAGTCTGGCCACTAGGGTATCCAACCATATCTGTGCAGGTATCTATGTTTCCAGATGTTCTGGACTCTATAATTTGTACTTTCTCTTTTCTAAGTCAGGTATCTACAAGCAGATAGTTTTATCCATTCCATTTCTTACAGCATTTCCCTTTCCAGCATCCACATGTCAGCAGAGACCTAGATGCCAAAGTTTCCAAGGTCGGAACATGCTGTTACTGTTCCTATCCCCTTTGACAATGCACTCTTGGTCTTAGTTAGAACTTCTTATGCCTTAGATATTCTTCATATGTCTTGTTGTGTCTGTCTATTAAGTTCCTCTAGTCCCACAAAAGTAGTCTTCTAGCTTTCTAGGTTACTTTGTATTTAGTTATGTTATTTTGTATGGTTTTGCCACTGTTGAACTCTTTATTAAGAGATTGTCTGCTTTGACTTTGATCTATACATTGACTTCAGAGGATGATTGTTCTTTGATCATTCCTGTTCTAAGTTGTCTTTCTGTTTTGATGTCTCTTTTAAGTACCTTTATACTGTTTGACTGCTTGTCGCTAATATGTCAAACCTAGAAAAGACCCACTTTTATTCATTTTACACTATTTCTGAACCAGAACACTTTAATATGACATGAGATAACAGGTAATAAGGACTAGAGTGAGCCCAGTCTGCTAGTCATTGCCTTAGAGAAGCAGTGGTACCTTAGAAAGTACAAAGAGCTATATGATATGCTATACAGAGGTGTCTAAGCTGTACTTTCTAACCTATCTAAGTATCAGATCCAAAGCAGATCACTCCTGAAACCTGTAGGGAATCTAACTATGGCCCAATGAACGCATTGGCTAGTTAACCAAGCTCTCAAAAGTGCTATCAATGGGATTTTAACTTCTACTTTACTTTTCTATGACATCTGCAAAGTGCAAGCTGCAGTCAAACAGTACAGAGGTACTTAGAGGAGACATCAAAACAGAAAGATGACTTAGAACAGGAATGATCATAGAACGATCCTCCTCCAAAGTCAATATAGGGATCAGAGTCAAAGCAGGCGATCTCTTAATAAAGAATTCACCAGCAGCTAAACAATATGCAATGAGCAAACTAGGTACAAAGCCTGCTTGGAAAGACAGAAATCACTTCTGAAGGACATCCACTACCTACAGACAGATACAATGAGACATATGAAGAATATCTAATGCGCAAGAAATTCTAAATAAGACCAAGCATGCATTGTCAAAGGAGATCAGAACAATAACAGCATGTTCCGACCTTGGAAAATTTGGCATCTAGGCCACTGCCAATGTGCAGATACTAGAAAAGAGAAATGCTGTCAAAAGATGGGACAGATACAGCCATCCGCTCATAGATACCCAACTTAGAAAAGAGAAAATACAAATTATAGAGTCTAGAACACCTGGAGGCGTAGATACCTGCGTGGATATGGTCGGATACCCTAGTGGCCAGACTCCATGACATCCGAATAATCCCTCTTTTAGTATCTTAGTCACTCATTTGTCATTTCCTGAATTATTGGACAATATTTATAATTTTCTGTAGCTATATTCCTTAGACTGTATATAAGGACAGCTAGATATTTGTACATACTCAAGTAACTCTGCTCCCTCTGATTGTGAATACATGAAGAGTTTGTTTGGTGTATAATTTTGTATGCTATTCCAGTTTTGCTTCCTTACTTCAGGCTCTAGAGATTGGTCCTGAGTGACTCCAGAGAGATAGAGATCTGATAATGAACTTGCATCATAAGAGACAAAGAGCAACATCTTTAGTGCACTTGGCACTTTTCTAGAAGACACTTTACACCAAGAAGGAGCCTTGGGCACTTGGAGTGTGGCCTGTGTTGGGTATCAGGTTGTGACACACTTAGAGTCTTAGCAAAGAGTGTGCCTGTTACAAACACACACTGACAATTGGACATGTATTACTAACTTTCTTCCTTTGTGTTCTACAGACTTCCATTTCAATTACAAATTGTTCCTCTGTATTCTTCAATGTTCTCTGCATTATTCATGATGTTCTACTTCATTCTACCCTTTTCCTTTCATTGTCATGTGTTGTTCTCTTTCTTTCTATAACCTTCCATTCTCATTACAAATCCTAGTTACAGATTTGTACATAAAGCATCCAAAGCTGGGTCTAAGCTCTTCAGCTTGACCTGGTTTGCAATAAACCTTGTACTAGCAATGAGACCTTGAACCCTCTGAACTACAGACTTCATCTGTACAAACTCAAACTTGAACCTTGCAGCTAGCTTGACTATGTCATAGTTGAGTTAGTTGTTGACATTGCTGTGCAAGTAATTGGTCTAGGACCTTTTCCAGTATGCTGTGTGCTGTAGTCATCTTAAAGAAGTCTTGAACTCTGTAGGGTCAGACTATATCAGCTATTGAGTCTTTGTATGGGACTGTAGCTCTTGTGTTTGTGCTTTGTGCACTGTGTTCTTTGTGTTTTGTGTGTGTGTTTGTGATATAAAANAGTAATCCACTTTGGATCTGATACATAGATAAGTCAGAAAGTACAGCTTAGACACCTCTGTATAGCATATCATATAGCTCTTTGTACTTTCCAATGCACCATAGCTTCTCTAAGGCAATGACTAGCAGACTGGGCTCACTCTAGTCCTTATTACCTGTTATCTCATGTCATATTAAAGTGTTCTGGTTCAGAAATAGTGTAAAATGAATAAAAGTGGGTCTTTTCTAGGTTTGACATATTAGCGACAAGCAGTCAAACAGTATAAAGGTACTTAAAAGAGACATCAAAACAGAAAGACAACTTAGAACAGGAATGATCAAAGAACAATCATCCTCTGAAGTCAATGTATAGATCAAAGTCAAAGCAGACAATCTCTTAATAAAGAGTTCAACAGTGGCAAAACCATACAAAATAACATAACTAAATACAAAGTAACCTAGAAAGCTAGAAGACTACTTTTGTGGGACTAGAGGAACTTAATAGACAGACACAACAAGACATATGAAGAATATCTAAGGCATAAGAAGTTCTAACTAAGACCAAGAGTGCATTGTCAAAGGGGATAGGAACAGTAACAGCATGTTCCGACCTTGGAAACTTTGGCATCTAGGTCTCTGCTGACATGTGGATGCTGGAAAGGGAAATGCTGTAAGAAATGGAATGGATAAAACTATCTGCTTGTAGATACCTGACTTAGAAAAGAGAAAGTACAAATTATAGAGTCCAGAACATCTGGAAACATAGATACCTGCACAGATATGGTTGGATACCCTAGTGGCCAGACTCCATGACATCCAAATATTCCCTCTTTTAGCATCTCAGTCACTCATTTATTGTTTTCTGAATTATCAGACATTATTTATATTTTTCAGTAGATATATTCCATGGACTGTATATAAGGACAGCTAGATATTTGTACATACTCAAGTAACTCTGCCCCCTCTGATTGTGAATACATGATGAGTTTGTTTGGTGTATAAATTTGTGTGCCATTCCAGTTTTGCTTCCTCACTACAGGCTCTGGAGATTGGTCCTGAGTGACTCCAGAGAGATAGAAATCTGATAACGAACTTGTGTCATAAGAGATAAGAGTAACATCTTGAGTGCGTTATAGCACTTTTCTAAGAGAAACTTTACACCAAGAAGGAGCCTTGGGCACTTGGAGTGTGGCCTGTGTGTGTATCAGGTTGTGACACACTTAGAGTCTTAGCAAGGGGTGTGCCTGCGCTGAACTCTTTGTAGAAATTGGTCTAGGACCTTTTCCAGTACACTGTGTGCTGTAGTTATCTTGAAGAAGTCTTGAACTCCATAGGGTCAGACTATATCAGCTATCGAGTCTTTGTATAGGACTGTAGCTCTTGTGTTTGTGCTTTGTGCACTGTGTTCTTTGTGTTTTGTGTGTGTGTTTGTGATATAAAACATTTTAAAACCATATATACTCCTCTGGAGGTGAACACTTTGAAGTAGAACACTTCAATAAGAGAGAATCAACCTAGCTAAGAGTTTTGTTGGCATTCTAAGTGTGGTAACTCTGATCATGTCGATCCACACTTGCACAACAAACTGAGTTAGACTTTTGGAGGTTATCTTTTTGGGTAGTTTTCCACTAGTCTTATCTTAGACAAATTATCACACTTTGCAGATGTCATTAAAAGTTGAAGTAAAAATAAAATCCTATTGATAGCACTTTGAGAGCTTGGTTAACTAGCCAATGCATTCATTGGGCCATAGTTAGGTTCCCTATAGGTTTTGGAAGTAATCCACTTTGGATCTGATACATAGATAAGTCAGAAAGTACAGCTTAGACACCTCTGTATAGCATATCATATAGCTCTTTGTACTTTCCAATGCACCATAGCTTCTCTAAGGCAATGACTAGCAGACTGGGCTCACTCTAGTCCTTATTACCCATTATCTTGTGTCATATTAAAGTGCTCTGATTCAAAAGTAACATAAAACAAATAAAATTGGGTCTTTTCTAAGTTTGCCATATTAATGGCCCCTACTCCAATTATATGATATTACAAAACAAAGAAAAATTGAGCCAAGTGTGATGATGGAAAATCTTCCCATGAAACTGAACATAATGTGCATTTTACAGTTATCAATTTTTTTTAATTCTATTTATTTTCTGTATCAAAGAGGTCTTGTTAGAGAAAAAAAAAGCCCAAGAACACTGAAATAATTGGGGTAGGGGCCATACTAGCAGCACCCACTATCTTTCTATTAACAGGCAGAGCAAGAAACAACATGTTTTGCCAGGCATATGAAATAATCAGAACCTAGGCCATAATAGATATGGATTCTACATTTTAACTGTGGCAGAGCAGTGTGAAGGTAAGCAAAAGCAGGTGGGAATTCCTGGTCAAGTGCTTAGTAAACCAAGCAAATGAAAGCAGGGCAAGCCAGAGTGCATGGGAATTCCTGGTAGTCTGCTTAGTAAACCAAGCAGAGCAGAACAGAGTGAGAGTACATGGGAACTTTTCATCAAAATGCTTAGTAAAACAAGGGATTTTGAACCAAGACTTGCTACTAAAGATAGCAGGAATTATCACATAGAAGTGTATGTAGAGCAGAGACTTAGAGTGTTGCCATAAAAGGGAAACACAGGTGAACTTATGTTTGTATGTCATGATGGATCACATTCACTTTTACGGGAGAAAATTCCATAATGGCCAAAAATCCCCCCAAGTGAAAAACAGATAAAGAATGAATCTGGATAATCAGGTGGAGTAAGGGCTGTTCCAGCAGTGCCCACTACCTATGATATTGAGCCCCATTGATGTTATTTTCCAACCTCCAGCTTCCAGACATTCAAGATGAAGTGGAAGCAGGAAGCCTTTTCTCACTCTATTCTACACCAAAGCCAATTTAATCTGCATTGCAAATCCCACCATTGGCACTTTTGCCAGAATCAAATTGGACAAGAATCTTTAGATTTCAGTAGTCAATCTGCAATTGCAATGAAGTGTTTGAAGATGCTGTTGCACTTCACAGTTAGATGGAGTATATGAATTGTTGAGCCTTGAAACAATGTGCTGTGTTGGACAAGATGTCTCATAGCACCCCTCATGTGTGTAGACTATGCTGCTTTCACTAATTCAGGGCATTTGCCTTGAACCATTCCAGACAAAATCAGCTGTTAATACAATACAGCAGGTGTTCAGCACCAACAAAGATGCTTCTGACAACAACTTTGCAGAATATTCACAATGAACTATCTTTCAAGCTTAACTGCCAGCAATAGACCATCAGCAAAAACTGGAGAGTGGTATAGCAGGTTAGCAGGGGAAACAACACCTGATACACATTACTTATGAGTCTGTTAGTATTGTAACTATATATATAAAGCCCCATAACCATACCTTAAGAATATAACATGTATTATAACCTCTCATAACTGTGAATGAAGGTTATGACTACAGATATAACTCTGGTTATAACTCTTCACAACAGTTATGAAAGGTCATAACAGAGGACAGAACTGTGGTCATAAAGCAGGTTGTAAGTGCTCATAACCATTATGATGGGTTATAACCCTGCAGAACTGTCACAAAGCAATATATTACCTGAGCCTTGTTACAAGGACCTGCAACAGTTCTTGTGGAATGTATCATGTATGTATTGAGTTCTATATGATATGACCAGAAGCATACCTTACATCTTAAGTGACCCACATACCAGTAAATTAGTCTCACAAGCACTTCTTGCCTCATACTGCTGAGCTATCCTGCCCCTGAAGGATTCAATAGATTCAGGATTTGATAGTGCTTCAGCAAGGTAGTAGCACAAGTCTCAGATATGTTGGGGCTCAGCTGAGAGCTATATTGATGGGATNTTTTTTAATTCTATTTATTTTCTGTATCAAAGAGGTCTTGTTAGAGAAAAAAAAAGCCCAAGAACACTGAAATAATTGGGGTAGGGGCCATACTAGCAGCACCCACTATCTTTCTATTAACAGGCAGAGCAAGAAACAACATGTTTTGCCAGGCATATGAAATAATCAGAACCTAGGCCATAATAGATATGGATTCTACATTTTAACTGTGGCAGAGCAGTGTGAAGGTAAGCAAAAGCAGGTGGGAATTCCTGGTCAAGTGCTTAGTAAACCAAGCAAATGAAAGCAGGGCAAGCCAGAGTGCATGGGAATTCCTGGTAGTCTGCTTAGTAAACCAAGCAGAGCAGAACAGAGTGAGAGTACATGGGAACTTTTCATCAAAATGCTTAGTAAAACAAGGGATTTTGAACCAAGACTTGCTACTAAAGATAGCAGGAATTATCACATAGAAGTGTATGTAGAGCAGAGACTTAGAGTGTTGCCATAAAAGGGAAACACAGGTGAACTTATGTTTGTATGTCATGATGGATCACATTCACTTTTACGGGAGAAAATTCCATAATGGCCAAAAATCCCCCCAAGTGAAAAACAGATAAAGAATGAATCTGGATAATCAGGTGGAGTAAGGGCTGTTCCAGCAGTGCCCACTACCTATGATATTGAGCCCCATTGATGTTATTTTCCAACCTCCAGCTTCCAGACATTCAAGATGAAGTGGAAGCAGGAAGCCTTTTCTCACTCTATTCTACACCAAAGCCAATTTAATCTGCATTGCAAATCCCACCATTGGCACTTTTGCCAGAATCAAATTGGACAAGAATCTTTAGATTTCAGTAGTCAATCTGCAATTGCAATGAAGTGTTTGAAGATGCTGTTGCACTTCACAGTTAGATGGAGTATATGAATTGTTGAGCCTTGAAACAATGTGCTGTGTTGGACAAGATGTCTCATAGCACCCCTCATGTGTGTAGACTATGCTGCTTTCACTAATTCAGGGCATTTGCCTTGAACCATTCCAGACAAAATCAGCTGTTAATACAATACAGCAGGTGTTCAGCACCAACAAAGATGCTTCTGACAACAACTTTGCAGAATATTCACAATGAACTATCTTTCAAGCTTAACTGCCAGCAATAGACCATCAGCAAAAACTGGAGAGTGGTATAGCAGGTTAGCAGGGGAAACAACACCTGATACACATTACTTATGAGTCTGTTAGTATTGTAACTATATATATAAAGCCCCATAACCATACCTTAAGAATATAACATGTATTATAACCTCTCATAACTGTGAATGAAGGTTATGACTACAGATATAACTCTGGTTATAACTCTTCACAACAGTTATGAAAGGTCATAACAGAGGACAGAACTGTGGTCATAAAGCAGGTTGTAAGTGCTCATAACCATTATGATGGGTTATAACCCTGCAGAACTGTCACAAAGCAATATATTACCTGAGCCTTGTTACAAGGACCTGCAACAGTTCTTGTGGAATGTATCATGTATGTATTGAGTTCTATATGATATGACCAGAAGCATACCTTACATCTTAAGTGACCCACATACCAGTAAATTAGTCTCACAAGCACTTCTTGCCTCATACTGCTGAGCTATCCTGCCCCTGAAGGATTCAATAGATTCAGGATTTGATAGTGCTTCAGCAAGGTAGTAGCACAAGTCTCAGATATGTTGGGGCTCAGCTGAGAGCTATATTGATGGGATTGCAGTTGCTCATTGTTGTCATTGACATTGCTGAGCACAGTGGAGAGAAACAGAGAGCTAGTGGGACCTGTGGGATCAACTCAGAGCACTGGACCCATTGCTAGGCTCCTTGGAGTTGATTGAAACACATGTCATTGCTTTTTGACTTGCTTTCTCACCTTCAACACTGTTCAAACACCCAACACCTTTAACACCTCCACTACAGAAAGGACCTTATCCAAAACCCTAAACTCTGACAGGCCCTAAACTGATCTGTGCATGCCCTCAATTCTCACATAAAGACCACTCCAGAATTCCAAACACTGCAACTTCCCTTTCTTCCCTTCCACCACCATCTCCTCCCCTCCTCCCTCCCCCTCCCTTGCCCTTTCTGCCCACACACACTCTCCTAAGCCTTGATATCTACTTCTTATGAGTCATTTGCAGTATATTGATGTGTCAAACATGTCTTTTTGTAAGTATTCTAAACATCTTTGTCTTTTCACATGGGCTTACTCTCATTCTATATTCAGACGACTCAGGAAGATAACAAGCAATCAAATAGCAGGAAAAGAAATCAGGCTAAAGGCATATTTTGCACAACAAGCCTGCTAAAGCACAATTATCCTCACTATCTTTTTTCTCTGCACCATTCAGCCATTACAGAACACTCTTTGCATTGAAACTCAACTGTTCAAGTCCTGACACAATGCAAAAACACCCATATCTAACTACCAGATTTCAGCATCCCATTTCCAAGTTGTTATATAGCCTATTTATCACAATGCACTGTTATCCCAACATGCTAGCTTGACAGTACTGAGCTCTTTGAGACCAATAATGCCAATGCCATTAGACCTTTTCATCTCATTAGCACATCTTGAAGGCCAGCCTTATATCATGTCCATCAAAGTACCTTGCACCAATGTATCCTAACAGTGCCACTAGAATTCACACTCTTCAAGCTTGTATCATTTAGTAAGTCCATTCCTCAGACCAACGTCAACTCAACAAGTGACAGCTGCTCTTCTCTGTAGTCTACTCAAGTCTACAACATCCTCAGTGAGTCCTATTGACACCACTCCTACTGTTGTCTTCTGACCCATACCTTACAGGTACTTAATTATTATCATAATTCATGGGCCAATATTGCCAGGTTCATTATCCATGCTTCTCTTCTTGATGACTACATATGCTAATGATCTTGGCCAGATTATCTTGCCCTTCAACAAGTTGTACAAGGTTACTTAGTGGGCTTTGTAGATGTTCTTCTGTTTGTATATATAGATGAATGGTATTACTCATATTCCACTATGCTCTGCTCTTGTACATGAAATCTGATATAAGGCACAAGATTTGCTATATTATGTGTTCTTGGCTAGAAGCCTGGTGAGTGATTAGATCCATTGGAAGTGGCTATGGCACTCAAAACTGGTTATAACCCCCCATAACCTGGTGTAACCCTCTCAACTTGCTAAAAACTCAAGAATTGTAGTAATCCCTGTTACTAGTGCTACCTCTTGTCACATGTTAAATTATCCTATGCTCATTATATTACATGGTACATGTCATAAGCTCCTTGTCCTGTCCTATGCACCCCTGCTTGTCATATTTCCAGTAACCATTCATAAACATCAAGACTGTTGGCATCAGGTATCAGGTGCTATATTACACTGGAGATCAATTATAGTTGCAGCTATAATCAACAGTGACAATAATGGGGGATTGTCACCAATCTCAAGGGTCAGTACCCAGTTGTAACTCTCTCCGGATTTTGCTGATGACCTGATGAATTCAGAAAGGCACAATAGATAGTCTTCCAATAAGCCTGGCCCTGATTGCACCTGAACCAAGTATGAACCTTATAACTGGATGGTGACATTAATTAGCTTTGCAACAAGATGTAGAGCTCTTCATGAGTTATAAGTACCTGCAAGTACTTACAAGTTTCTGATTACTTGTGACTTGCAATGACTTACCACAAGTTATGCAAGTTAACTTGCAGCAAGTCCTAAACAAGTTACAGGTATATAATCTCAATTCTATGCAAGTTGCAAGTAGTTGCCAGGTATACTTGCCAAATACTTGCTAACTACTGTTAGATAAATATATGTGTATATTTTCTGCACCATCATTTGGAGATGAACAAGTTGAAAGTATGGTTATTCAATTATCTGGTTATTGTAGGGCTCCTGCTGTGAACTTTTAGTTTAAATGAGCTATTGTACAATATAGTTGTGGCAGTATTGACTAATATTCTATTTTCCTAGAAGCTAGACCTTCTCCACAAGCTACTAGAACACTCAGGTGGCCTTAATTTTAAGGTTAATACATTTGCCAGATTGCCACAAGGTTAGATAGGCTGACATTCTGTTATAAGATGCATCTATTAGTCAATTATTATTATATTGGCTCAAAGGTGCTATTAATCCATTATCTAACTTTGAAAACTCACAGTAGCATCATTTGAATGATTCTTAGAGCTTGCACAGAATAGGACTCTGAGGTGAACACATATTGACAACATAAAACATTTAAAACTATTTATATACAATTATCTTCATAATGATGGACCTGAATGGCTCTAAAACTGTTTCAGATTGATCTCTTGGCCTGAGAAGCCCCTACCCACCAATTCTGATGCTCTCATGATGCTTTCATCATGTGGGACTCTCACCTGCAAAAAGTATGTTACATTATAATATTCTTACAACAGGATTATAAAGGTTACAACATATGATAATACATCCAGCTAGATTTTAAGTGTATTGTAGCCTAGTTGCAATATATTGAAATATTTTAACTGCCTTACAACCCCATTACAACTACATTACAACTGTCTGGAAGGATTATTTGACATTATAGCCACATTACAACCACATTACAACCCACATAGAGTCATTACAACAAGTTAAAACCCCAGTACATGCACATTATAACACAATTTCAAATATAAGTAAAGTTCTTAGTGCAACAGCATATAAAAACCCATGCAACATGACAATGTAACAAGGCTTTATTATTAGATACACCTATTTATGTTTATAATGAAACTGATTTTTAATCAATAAATGATAAGCTGGTGTGGGTAGAATAAAATGTTTTGGGGATAGGTCTTTTAGTAAAAGGCTATAATGCACTGTGTATGGTTATAGTTATGTGGCACAGTGGTACAGTGGTTCTGAGCACCCAGCAGCTACCAGGCTGCTGACTAATCTACCATAAGGTTGTGGGTTTGACTCAGAGGTTGCAATGAATGGATTCTTATTTCTTTTTGTCTCCGATCTGAATAGTCAAAATACATTATAACAGCTAAATACACTTCAATACATTTTAATAGTGATTCTGATAAGGATTTGGTATCTATTTACTGTCCAGTAGGGTTGTAATGTAGTTGTAATATTGTCTTTAGGTTGTAATGGCATTGCAACTTATTATAATTATTATGAGACTTGTAATTATTATGGTATGTTACAACTACATTATAACTAGGTTACCATATCTGACTTGGCATATAACAGGGTTGCTAATGGTTATGGAACTCATAATGCATTATGAGGGTTATAACCCTATTATAATGCTACGTACTTTTTGCAGGTGCTGTAATAAAGATAAACTACTAAGTTGTACATACTGATATTCTAAACAACAATATTCAAAGGTGTGAACAAGTAGTCTCACAACTATAAAAGACCCTTAGACTCCCTTACTGAGCCTCTATAATGAGAGGGCCATTTGAGCGCTGGACTGGAGCAAGCTGGTGCGGCAATACCCGACAGGTGGGAACTTTCTGCAAAAAAGCTTATTAATCTGAGCCTCAAGGTATCAAAACCCACTACACTAGGTAGCGGGAGTAAATCCGAACTCGTAATTTCCCTGTACAATACGGTTACGGCGAACAGCCCTACAGGTTGTTGACAGGTACTTGTGCAGGTACTTGTGAGTACTTGTTGGGTACAGGTGATCCGTAAGTACCTGTGTACTTGCAGTAAAAATACGAGTACTCGTACCCGTGGGTGGAGTACCCGGGTGATCCGGGTAAAATACAGGTGGCGAGTATAGGCTTCTGAGTGACGAATACCTGCCTTACAGATGGCAGGTGCACTCGGCCGAGGTCTACCATGATTGCGACCACCCAAATTTCCTTCAATGTACACCCAAAAATGAAAGAACGAATTCGGATAAATCCGAACTCATAACAATAAATACTGCAGTCTGGTTCGATTTCCATGCATTCAAGCACAACTCAGCAATGAATCTCACAACCGCTATGCTTCCAGTACTCATACTCATCGTCCTTTCCGTATGGGTCGTGTACTCCAACATTCGACGCCCAGGTAAGCTACCCCCGGGTCCAAAGGGCTACCCAGTGGTAGGAAACACCTTCCAGCTGGACAGAGCTCGGCCCTGGCATACTCTGATAGAATGGAAGAAGGCATATGGTGCGTACTTCATCCATATAGCATGCACTCTTACGATCTCATTTTCACTTACTAGGCGACATCGTCTATCTACGTTTATTCAACCAGAACGTCGTTGTGTTGAATTCCGCCAAGGCTGCAGGTGATCTTCTGGATCGCCGTGCAGCCAATTATTCTCAAAGGCCTCGGTTGGTCGTCGCCGACTACATAACCGGCGGACTATTCTTCGCATTCATGAACACCGGGACCTTGTAAGTCTTTATACCTTTCTGGGTATCGTCGGCACAAAAAATGCCCTCCTACAGGTGGCGTTCGATGCGCCGTGCTACACATGAAGCTCTAAACGTCAGAGCGAGCTCTCGCTACCATCCGATTCAAATGCGCGAAGTCGTCCAGCTTGCAATTCGTATGCTGGAAAACCCGGACAATTGGCTTGATCATACACACCGGTGAGATTCTATCTTTTCAATTCCATTTTTGCAGTGATGATTAAACTTAGTAGATTCACTTCCTCCGGAGTCGCCTCAATCATCTATGACATGCGCGCTTCTCAGTCATCCCAGATCATACCCTGGCTTGACGAAGTGGTAGACGCGGTAACTGATGCTTCCTCGCCTGGAAGGTATCTCGCCAATCACCTTCCCGCTCTGGAACTTGTCCCCGAGTTTCTAGCAAAGTGGAAAAGGGAAAGCAAGAAAAAATTTCATGTGTACTCGGAGCAATTCTTGAGATTTTTCCTGTCTGTAAAGCAGACAATGGTACGTTTAGGGCTTCTATGTTCTGATTGTGTACTCTCGTGCTAATTGCTTGCGTGCTAGCTAGAAAAAGGTAAAACTGCGCCAAGTTTCTCTGCATCTCTCGTTGAGTCGCAAGAGCGGCACGGGCTGGATGATACATCGTCGGCTTGGTTAGCTGCGCTGCTTTAGTATGTTTGCCATTCTTTGTTCCCAATTTCAGCGAGCTTATTGAACATGATCATTTCTTAGTCTTGCTGGATACGAAACGGTGGGGTACCATGCTCGATAGATTTTGATTAGTCAACTCATAGTTGGAGCAGACATCCACAACTCTAGGATGGTTAATACTCGCTATGATTGCTTTCCCAGAGGCCCAGCGAAAAGCTCAGGAGGAATTAGATGCGGTAGTTGGACGGGAGAGGATTCCCGCTCCGCAAGATATGCCCAATCTTCCGTACATGCGGGCGGTAGTCAAAGAGGTACGAGGCTATTACTGGATGCTTCTCGTAATCAATCTGAAACTCGATATCACAGGCTCTGAGGTGGAGGCCACCCTCTCCGATGGGCGTATTTCATGCTTCTTTAGAGGTAAGTAATCAGCCATAATAATCCGCGTATTCGAAGTACTCATTGCATTTTGGCAGGATGATATATACGAAGGCTATTATATACCAAAGGGGAGTCTGATCATCCCCAACATTCTGTGAGTGTGATCAGTTGACTTCATTCCGAGAACGATAACACATACTATATCGTTCAACGCACAGCGCGATGAATCACGATGTCCAAATATATGGCCCCGATCCAAATGAATTTAAACCGGAAAGATTCCTGAACGAGGATGGTACCCATAAGCCATCGCCACCTGATACCAAGGATGAAGGTCACTACACGTTCGGCTTTGGCCGTAGGTAAGTCAATTATGTCCTTAAAACTGACATATAAGCTTACTTTATCTGCTCCCTAGAATCTGTCCCGGGAGACATGTAGCAACTGACTCGCTACATATCTTTGCCGTCGTGCTCTGGGCTGCTCACCTCGAACCTGGCAAAGACGCATATGGGAACTCTGAAAAGCCCAGTCTGGAAGATGTAGGGTCTGGGGTCCTGGAGTACGGAACGCTTTTTATATACGAGCTGCATTCTTGCTGACTTTTGCGTTATATTATTCCAGGCGCGTAACACCATTCAGGTGCTCATCACGACCCCGTTTTCCCGAGGCGAAAGAGATCTTGCTAATGGCGAAGGAAGAATGGCAGTGAGGTTTTTTATGAGCAGGATCCACCAATAGAGCGAACGCACCGGTCTTCTCGCCATAGAATACATTTCAAAATACTTGAAATGTACATGTAATGCATTGCTAGTTAATTAGATAGAATAACGTATCAAAGTCGGGGGCTTGACGGCCTCGCAAGCTCTACAAAACGACACAAACCAATAGAAGTAACAGCTATAATATGCGTCCTTTACAAACCCCTCTAGGATTATTTATGGTTCAATCTTGAAACCACCAGTGAGATACATGACATTCTCGGGATCAACACGCCTCTTGACCTCGCGAAGCCGACTCAAGTTATCGCCGTAAATCAACTCCAGAGGCGTATTCCCCGGTGCATAATTACTGTAAAGGATGTCGTTCGGGAAGCTCTCGCCCTCCTTGATAGCCTGAGCCTGAATTGCTTGTTGAGCCTCGGCGATTGCATTGACAAAGAATTGATCGTAAGCTGGATCCTCCCAATGAACTTCCAGCACGGACGGACAAACAAATCTGCCTGGTGGGTGCGGATATGCTGAATCCGTACTTTGCACGTTTGGCCGAGCAAAAGGCTCTGGGGAGATGACAAGAGCAATAAAGGAGCGATTACTGGCTTTTGTCTCAGCGATGATCCTCTCGAACTGAGATTTCATCTCATTGAGAATGCCAACGGTGTAGTGGTATATTGGGACGGTATGACGAGCAGTTCTGTTGCTCCAAAAGTCAGTTGAAGATTGACACTATTGAGCACTTTTTGACCATACCTCGGCGGGTTCAGGGATGCAAGAGCAGCGGTAAGCGTTGTTATCGCGTCTGGGTAGCTTATGGCACCCGAAATATTGGGAGCAGCGCCAGGTATATTGAAATATTCATCGAATAGTCCACTTGGGGGAGTGGGACCGTCATAAAACAGAGACGACGTTATGATGCTCTGGAACAATATTAGTACCGAAAACAAAGTCAGTCCGAAGTTACCCACGTCATTCTCACTGGTACCAAAGGCTCCATAAACAGGCTGGGTCGATGCTTTGAAGTCGGTATTATTAGCGGTGAACTTCACGATCGCCTGGTTCACGGCATCAGAGGCATTCATTGGGTAAGTAATTCGCGCAATCTGGAGATATATCTTCATAAGTTTATATCATGAAGGTGAAGGTGAAAAGTACAAACCCAAACATCCGTCTGAGGGAACGCTCGCATAGTAAACGACGTAACGATCCCGAAATTATTGAAGCCACCCTGGAAGTTAACCGTTAACTGTTGAAAACCACGACTGACAGCTACCACTTGTACTCACCTTCAGAGCGAAAAATAGATCAGAGTCGGTTTCATTGGTCACCGTCACGAAAGTGCCGTTGGGCAGAACAAGATCATGGGAAATGATGGTATCAACAGTAAGACCACGCTGATCGGAGTGGAAGCTGTAACCGCCACCCAATGAGAGACCACCGACACCTGACACAATGTCAGTGGAATGCAGCTCGAGGAGTGCGATACTTACCGACTCCAGGAACCCGACCGCCGACCACGCTAACACCGGAGGAAGCCAACTGTGCGTAGACATTCTCCCATATCTGACCAGAACCAATCTTCACGGTGGAGGTATTTGCATCGTACTCTACTTGGTTGAATCTCGACATTGATATCTGAACTCCCGTTGTCGAACTGAAGCCAAAATTGCCCGTGTGTCCTCCGCCTTTAACCTGGCAAAACATTAAGCACCAGTAGATTCAGTCAAGGTCAGCGACGGAAAGACCCACTGCAAAAGGTGATCGTGTGATACCGTTTGTTACAACTTGAAGCTAGCAATCCGCATCAGCAGACTTGAATTTGGCATGACGGAGAAACACGCACAATAATGGCGACCTCATCGACAGATGCTGGTTCAACTGAGCAAGTGGAATTCTGAGAGCTGCCCTGGGTGTAATGTTGGTTATCGTTCACGTATGCTTTCGATCCTAGAGTCAAGTCAGCCTTGTATCACAAGAGAATAATGGGTAACAATGAACCTGGAAAGGAAACGCGTCCCGGAAGAGCACTATGCAACGCGTTGCACGCTGCTATTGAGGTACCGTAGCCAAATCCGGCATTCAGCGATAATGTGATCGCTGCAAGAAGCTTTGAACCTTTCATGACAGTGAATTCTGAATGAGTCTTCTCACTGTTCAAGATGTTTTATACCTATCAGAGCCCGCCTATTTAAAGATCAAGTTCTAATAATGCAGTCCACCAAGATTGATTGATATTGGAGGGCTTCCTGCGATAATACAACATTCAGTCGAGACCTAGGGGCGCGGCCGCGGTGGTGTCGGGAAGTATCCGTGGGTGACCGAAACCGAACGCTTGTCGGGATACAGTCATATCAAAGCATCGCACATCGGCAAGCCCACTATGCCAAAACAGCCCCGTCTAACGACGTAGAGTTGCATGATGAGGAATAGTACAATGGCCAGTGGCTGTCCCAAACGCTACGCATTATGCAGATGTCCGACTATGCTGACTTGAAGCATCCGCAGTCTAATGAACGTAGGTTGTGCAGACAAAGTGAGCGTTAGTACGTCCTGAAGATTCGTATCATCACGTACCTCTGATGGTTTTGTTTCTCGTCTCCATTTAATCGACTGCCTCCAAACATTTGAATGCCGTTGCCTTCGGAAAACAAGGAATACACTGGGTGTCGGGTGTTGAACTACGTCTCTTGAGTTTCGTATGAGATAGCGCCGAGACAAGCAAAGTACAAGTAATGATTTGAGACGACGTTGGGGAATAGAAATCATTTACGAGCTTTCAGAAGGAGTACTACTCGGACAGAAGTGCAGCGCCGAAGGCTGGCGACGGATAACTTTACTTAGCAACGCTCAGAGGGGTCACACAGCACGTGAGTCGGCTCATTGACTTTTCAATTCGACAATGAGCGCATCAACACAGGCAAGACTAGGTCAACAACATGCATTCCTCAAAGGAGTAACGACAAATATGACATACACTGAACACTGTATTTCCTTTTTATCTTTTACAAAACAAATTTGATGTAAAACTAGTTGATTAAGATTAAGTATCTTCTTGATTGGTGTAAAAATTAGCTAGTTGCTAAACTAATGGATGATAAGTAGAGATAAATAAGCGTCGAAAGAGCGTCCAAATCAGAATTCCGGATCAGTTATAATAGAAAGGAACGAAATAGCTTATTCTTCATGACTCTCCCTTCGATGGCTCGGGCCCTTGCACCACCTCGGCTCATGGGTCAATCTTGAACCCACCAGCGAGGCCCATGACATTCTCGGGATCGACACGCCTCTTGACCTCGCGAAGCCGACTCAAGTTATCGCCATAGATCAACTCCAGAGGCGTATTTGCTGGCGCGTAGTTGTTATAAAGGATAGCGTTCGGGGAGCTCTGGCCCTCCTGAATAGCCCGAGTCTGAATCGCTTGTTGAGTCTCGGCGACAAGATTGACAAAGAATTCATCGGAAGCGGGATCCTGCCAATCAAGCTCTATCACAGACGGACAGACGAACCTGTCCGATGGGTGTGGGTATGCAGAGTCCGTACTGTGTGCATTTGGCTGGACGAACGGCTCTGTGGTGATGACGAGAGAAATGAAGGAACGATTACTGTCTCTTGTCTCATTGACAATCCTCTGGAGCTGGGCTTTCATCTCGTCGAGGATGCCGACAGTGTAATGGGTAATAGGGACGGTATTTCGAATAGTTCTATTGTTCCAAACATCAGGAAAAGCATTGACGTTAATGAGCACTTTTAATCGCACCTGGGAGGATTCAGGCCCCCAAAAGCACCGTTAAGCGTTCCCAGTGCGGCTGGGAAGCTCGTGGTGCCTATAAGATTAACGTTGGCACCAGGTACGTTGAGAAATCCGTCAAATAGTCCACCCGGTGGCGTGGGAGCGTCATAGAAAAGCTGAACCGACAGGAAACTCTGGAACAACGTTAGCGTATAAGAAAAGACAATCGGAAGCTACGCACCTCGTCCTCGTTAGTACCGGAGGCCCCATAGGTAGACAAAATCACTCCTTTCAAGTCGGTATTACTGGTACTCCAATTCTCAATCATCGGGTTTACGGTGCTAGAAGCATTCACAGGATAATTGACTGTTGCACTCTGGAGTTAGGCCTTTGTGAGATCATACGACAGCTGTGAATGTAAGAAAAAACTGACCCAGACGTCTGTTTGAGGATGAGCCTGCAAAGTAAACGATGTAACGATCCCAAAGTTATTGAAGCCACCCTTGACAATAGACGTTAGTAATTGTTGAAGACCGGGACTGATACTTGATGCTTGCACCCACCTTCAGAGCAAAAAATAGCTCAGAGTCTGTCTCATTGGTCACCGTTACGAACGTGCCGTTTGGCATAACAAGGTCGTGCGAAACGATAGTGTCCACAGTAAGACCGTACTGGTCGGTGTGATAGCTGTAGCCGCCACCCAATGCGAGACCACCGACACCTGAAACGATGGTCAGTGGAATGCTCGGCTCAAACTGTGCGGCACTTACCGACTCCAGGAACCCGACCTCCGACTACCTTTACACCGGAGGGAGCCAACTGTGTGTAGACATCACTCCATATCTGGCCGCCTCCGATCTTCACGGTGGAGGTGCTTGCATCATACTCCACAGCATTGAATCTTGACAATGCAATCTGAACTCCAGTTGTTGAACTGAAACCGACATTGCCAGTGTGTCCTGCACCCTTAACCTAGGAGCGAGAGCCAGCGTGATATCAGCAGACTGGTTGAGGGTAACAGTTGTGGAGTACTCACAGCGAAAGGAGACTGGGTGTCGCCGCTAGACACGATGCGAAGCTGATGTTCTGGATCAGCCGACCTGAGCTTAGTATGAAGTAAAAATCACGCACAATGGTGCTGACATCGTCGGCAGATTCTGGTTCAACTGAACAGGTGGAGTCCTGAGAGGATGCCTGGGTAAAGTGTGCGTTATCCCTCGTATATGCATCCGATCCTAGTGTCCCTAAAGTCAGCCATGTTTCACAGCAGAACGAAAGGAAGAGCATACCTGGAAAGAAAACACGACCTGGAAGGGCACTTTGCAACGCACTGCACGCAGCGGCCGGGGTGCCGTAGGTAAATTTGGCACCGAGGAGCAGTGTGCTAATGAGAAGCTTTGAACCCTTCATGGCGGGAAAATCTGGGGGAACCGACCATCTATTCAAGACCTTTTATACACGCCATTGCTCGGTTGTAGAAGATAATAATAAAAGCTCTGATGAGCAAATGCATCGAAGTCCATTGACATCTGGAAGCTTTGCAACCCGATGATGGGCACAGGGCTATCCTGGCCAGCCAGATTAGGGATGCGCACCGTACCCGTTCTTGACGGTTGACGGGTCCCGTCAAATTAGTGCTGGATCTAGTATCAATTTGCTGAAACATACCAATACATACCATGTTTCAAGCGTTTGATACCAGGATACCTGGAAAGTTGCCGTATTGAACTATTTTTTCAAGCGGTACCCGTCGCCATCCCGTCGCGAAGATTTTGGACTCTGAGTACTGCCATAAACTGGACGGCTGTGTACTATCGAAGGACCCGTAAGAACAGTCCCAAACGGTGTTAGCGGATTGAAGGGATTGGTGGGCGCTAGATGGGCGCTATCACGTCGGGGTAAGCTGGATGGGCTCCCGACTATCCGTCGACCATGTCAGGCGCGGCAAGACTCCTCGGAATAATCAAAATGTCAGTGCAGGAATATCAACCCGGCAAATCAATCCGTTAGGGAAACTCTCACAATTAAGGAGAGTAATCTGCCGCTAACCATCCATTACCCTAATCCAGTGCCCATGATTCATAGATCAGAGTGGCGATCTGCTGCCATGAGCCGATGACCGAGCAACCTTGATCAGCCCTCACAAAGACAAGTAGACAGAATAGACCCACCTTAACAACAATAAACATGCCAGTTGAACATGTTCCAATGTGTCTGAACGTGTAGTGCAGTTGGAATGAACTCCAGAATCTCCATTGCGCGTCTCCAATTTCTTGCTTCAGCCGCCGATATCTGTCAGCGTAAGGAGGAAATATTAGACTCAGCTAGTATCATAGCGGTGCACACCATTAGTCCAAACGCATTTCCGTGTGGCCCAGACCACTGCCTTGACAACTGCAAAATTTCTCCGTTTTATGCGACAAACACTGGTACAGATAGGTATGGAGACGCACTAGTATTACTCGACTCGTCTAGATGTTCAAGTGGTACGGATCTGATCTGAGGGGTGGAAAAGTCAGGGCAAGATGGAGGGCGTTGACAAGAGGCGATGATAGTGGTTTGAGAACAAGCCGTTGTTGATTTCCACACTGGGAACGCGTGCGCAGGCTCAAAAAGGAAACCCTTCAGGCGCTTAGCCTGAGTCATCTTTTGGGTGATTTTGCCGAACCAATTTTGGCCCCATACAAGTTCGGGAGGTCCCAAATTTTGGCACACATCGAGATTAAGGTCGAATGAAGCTAATGCCATCCAATAAAAAATTATGGAAGCCTTTTGGGACCGTAGATCTTGAGCGAAAACGAAGGACTACTGTGCATCAGTAATGTAGCCGAGTATTCCCTTCAAATTCCCTGCTTTGATCCTCTGCAAGATGCAAGGATCGCGGCGGGTCGCGAATGAGAGACTAGCGACGTAGCTGTGGGTCCAGATTTCCGAGTCTGGGCTCTTTCCATATCTGCAAGTTTCGTTGATAGCCCTCGGCCTCCGTCATTCGATTCGTCTTACATAAGAAATAAATCTTCCCCTTCGGACCATCACCTCGACCAAGGCATGCCATCACTTCTGAGAGGATCCTTTCTTCACCCAATGCCTTTCAACTCTCGCCGTAACACCTTTTCTATGGAACGCTAATGCTAACTCTTGACTCACATTATTCATGCGAACGATAGGTATGAACGGTTGATGCGATTAGTGCGTGTCAGTAATTCCTCTTCTAGATTGTGATCAACTTTTTCGCTGAGAGCTAGTCATCAAACATCAGAACATCTCTTATACGTGTCAGGAGCATAAACAGCCACAGAGTTGCACAAGGTGTGCTTTCCCCATCTCTAGCCCTGCTTTAGATGTTGATCCCTGTATTGAAGCTTTCGGGTGACTTTGAATGAAAAACTTTATACCGCCGATACTCCATTTACATCCTTTCGACACCTAACTCATCTACACCAACTGATATAATCAGGAAGACACGACGAGAGCCGCAGGGTTGGCTCTAGCAAGGCGGATTACTAGGGATGGATTATGTAGATTCGGGCACTGGATTCAAATTGTCAATCACATGCGCACGTCGATAATGGACTTGAATCAGTCAGCATGATGGATTCGAGGCTGTCCTGCCTGGATTAAGGGGATTGGAATCATTGCGGGATTAGGATTAGATAGTTTACATGTTTGTCGACGGTTTTTCTTACGCAGGATTAAAATAGATTAAATGACATTCATATGGGATTACACTGGATTGCATTGAGGGAGTGTAAATGAGGATTGGCGTGGATTCTCCCGAAATGTGGCTGGACTACTCTCCTTGGGGTATAATCCGTCGGGCTGCGACTGTTGAAACACGCGGCTTCACCGCGACAGTCGGCATTAGCAAAACTGCACAGAACGCGTATACATGACTCGGAATCGTACTGACTAAAAATACTACATGGAATGAAACTGCGTAAGCAAAGACAATGTCGAATGGACAAGTATCCGACTCGGAAGTTGAACGGAGTCGGAACCACGGATGTGAGGAAGTATGATGAAACGAGACTGTAAATCCGTAACGATAGCTTCCCCAGCCCTCTTTTCAGAGCTCCACATTCAACTCCTCTTCTAGCGCCCAAGCTTATGGGTCAATCTTGAACCCGCAGCCAGGCCCATGATATTCTCGGGATCGACACGCCTCTTGATCTCTCGAAGCCGCCCCAAGTTGTCACCATACAACAGTTCAAGAGGTGTATCGGCTGGTGCATAGTTGTTGTAGAGAATATCATCCGGGAAACTCTGGCCTTCTTCGATAGCCTAAGCCTGAATCGCTCGTTGAGCCTCGAAGAGTGCACCAAAAAAGAATGCGTCGTC
This sequence comes from Moniliophthora roreri, assembly GCA_001466705.2. Taxonomy (NCBI): domain Eukaryota; kingdom Fungi; phylum Basidiomycota; class Agaricomycetes; order Agaricales; family Marasmiaceae; genus Moniliophthora; species Moniliophthora roreri. The sequence continues at coordinate 961,636 of LATX02000112.1, read as the reverse complement.
AGCCTCGTCCGTAGAATGGGATTCCATCGCAGATGGACACACGAATCGCCCAGGTGGGTACGCCGAATCTGTGCTGCGAACATTTGGCTGCGCAAATGGTTGCGACATGATAGAAATGGAGACGAAGGAACGGTTGCTGGCTACCATCTCGGAAAGGAGACATTGAGCACTTTGGATCATACCTCGGGGGATTCAGATTTCCAAGGCGACCGTTTAATGTTTCCATTGCATCTGGTAAACTCATGGTCCCCGAAACACGAATTGTTGAGCCAGGTATGTTGAGGAACTCGTCAAAGATTCCATTTGGCGGCATGGGACCGTCGTAAAAGAGACTCGTCATGATGGAAGTCTATCAGATTGTTAAACAACTGAAAAGTAGTATTCATCCGATCTGGCGCACCTCATTAGCAGAGGAAGCAAGATACTGCGACAGAATAGTTGCTTTCATGTCTGAATTATTGGCACTCCAGTTCTCGAGTGCCCGGTGAACCGCATCCGATGCATTCATCGGGTGAATAATACCCAATATGAAAGCACATTAATACCAGATCGTGCGAAGGTACAGCACTAACCCAGACATCCGTTTGCGGGAAAGCCTGCATAGTGAATGAGGTGACTATCCCGAAGTTATTGAAACCACCCTAAGCAACTCACATTGAGCCTCAAAGTCCCGATTGATATACGCCTCTGGTACTCGCCTTCAGAGCGAAGAACAGATCGGGGTCAGTTTCGTTGGTGACTCCAATAAACGTGCCATTGGGTAAAACGAGATCGTGGGATATAATGGTGTCAACAGACAATCCATACTGGTCGGTGAAGAACCTGTAACCGCCGCCCAACGACAGACCACCAACACCTAGCAAAAATTCAGCTGGGTCCCAGTTCAACAACTACAACACGTACCAACGCCAGGAACTCGACCTCCGACGGAAACCAAACGTGCGTAGACCTCCAGATCTGGTCGGCGCCAATCTTCACTGTGGAAGTACTTTCGTCATAGTCGACCTCGTTAAGCCTTGACATTGATATCTGAACTCCCGGTGTTGAGCTGAAACCGAGGTTACCAGTGTGTCCCCCGCCTTTGATCTAGTGAAACGTACAATATTAGCGGACAGATGAGGCTACCAACCGGCGATACTTACGGCGAAGGGGGACTGAGTGCCGCCATTCGCAACAATCTGAAGCTGTGTGTCTGCGTGAGCCAACAAAGTAATAAGCTTTACACAGGAAAACCCCTACAATAGTTCCAACATCCTCGACAGACTCTGGCTGAACCGAACAAGTCGAGCTTTCAGACGCTGACCGGGTGTAATGCCCGTTATCGTTCAGATATTCCTCCGTTCCTGTTTTCACTAAAAGTCAGTCATGTACAGTGGGACGACCGAGAATAAACGCACCTGGAAAGAAAACGCGGCCAGGAAGAGCGCTTTGCAATGCGTTGCACGCCGCGTTTGGGCCTCCGTGGGCAAGTTTAGCACTGAGGAGCGCTGCAAGGAGTTGTAAATGTCTCGTAGCAGATGAAGCTAGATTCTGGTCGAAATGTCGCCTGGTCAAGGCTTTATATCTGCTAGTACTCGATTGCAGTGACATCGAGGACAAGAACTTGTCTTCCATGATATCGCAAGGGGGATGACGCTCGGAAGGCAGCCGTGACTTGTATGTCTCTGGAGGCATCCGTGTGCCAATTGCTGCGCAGTACCCATAGCTCTCGGGTTGTGAAGCCCGTCCTCTAGAGGTTCAGACAAAAAGATTCGATAGCTTATGCTGTGGCGAAGCCTGAGGGTCGTGTTAGCGAGAAGGCGGCGTAGAGTGGAGTAAAACGTACGCGAATGAAGATGCTGTAGAAAGTCTTGGATAATCTGTATCATTGATAAGGACCTAAACGAAAAACTCAATAAGCTGAGAGATGGCGAAAGGAGAATAATGTGTAAGACGAGAGAGCTGCGTAAAGTTGAAGTAGATCACATACCTATTTCAATCCTGTAGATGCATCCAAACTTGTTATCACTTGCACTGTGGCTCTGCCCACGATTCAGTCAATATCCTCCAAGCCGCCCGAAGGTGCGCGAATAGTCCGTTTGGTACATGAAAAACGAGATAGTGTTGCTGTTCATTGATAGAAATCCTGACATCGGTAGTAGTCGAGATCTTACGATGTCGAATCAAGACACTGGACTCCCCGGAGTAGCCTTGGCATACGTTACTCTAGTTTCTGAGAGCTGTGTTAACTTCCTATGTGTACACTGTGACAAGAACCTCCACACCTCTGGATATAACCTGAGCCAAAATCAGCGTAACCTCTCCAAATCATCACCATACAACAACTCCAGCGGAGTATTCGCCAGCGCACAATTGTTATACATTATGTTTAGCGAAACGCCGCCCATCTGCAATCACTACAGCCTGAACCCCCTGCCGAGCCTCTTCGACAGCATTGAAAAAATATTCATCCTCGGCAGCATTCTCCCAACGTACGTCTATCAACCTCGGGCGGACGAATCTCCCTTGGGGGTGTGGATACACCGAATCGGCACTCTGGACATTGGACTGACTATATGGCTCCGCGGCAAAGTACGCGCCAAGGAGGGGTCGGTCCTTTGTTTGAGCATCTGAAGTAGTGTCCTCGAGTTGGGTTTTCATCTCGTCGAGAATCGTTACCGTGTACTTTGTGTTGGGGATGGTGTGCTTGGAGCCTCTGTTGAAACGTGTTTGTCATTAGAGGAAGGACTAGGCTAATGAGGTCAGAGGATCATACCTAACAAGTGTTATCCTGTCAACTTGTCCGGATATAGCATAACTCGCCTCTGTTAGGCTCATGACTCCAGACACCTGTATTACAGCACCAGGCGCGTTGGTGAATTGATCGAAGATGCTCGACTGCATGGGAGCATAATAGAATAGAATAGGCTCGTTGCCAATAACGACTGACAGAGCGGTAGGAATTGTTGCGTGACTTGGAGAAGATATACATACCTGTCCGCTACCATACGCGTAGAACGGTATGACGACGGCTTCGTGATCATCATCATTTGCGCTCCATTTGGCTGCCGATTGGTGTACTGCATTTGCGGAATTGATTGGGTAGAAAACATTCGTAACCTGGGAGTGAACGAGAAATCACCGCAAACAATACGCTTCAAAGATTGAACGCTGATCCAGATGTCCGCTGGGGGGTGCGTCTTTAGTGTGAACGCAGTAACGGTATCAAAATCATTGAAACTGCCCTGGAAAGAAGGTCAGCGGCGTTGATCCCGTTGCCACACCATAGAAATCGTACTGTACCTTGAGTACAAAGGAAAGGTCAGGATCACTGGCCCCCGTAACCACAACAGAGATTCCGTCAGGCAGAGCCAAGTCATGAGCGACGATGATGTCGATGGCAAGGCCATACTGATCGGTTGAAATAACTGAAACCTCTGCCCAGTAAGAAGCCACCAACACCTGGAAAACGTGAGTGAAACCTGCCTGAGCGATGTATATATATATATGACACAGACCGACACTAGGAGCACGGCCTCCAACGACTTTGACATTGAAGGGGTCAAGATGTACGTAGACTATCCCAAGTTAACCCGGCGCCGATCTTCATCGTCGAGGAAGTCGCGTGGTGAGTGATGTTATTGAACCTGGATAGCGAGATCTGGACTCCTGGCGTTGAGTTGAATCCAGGAACGAAAGAGTGTTCCCCGCCTTTAATCTATGGTAATGAAATCAACGACTGCAGCAGGTGCATCTGAACCCAAGGGACCCACAGCGAGAAGCGACTGAGCGTTGCTGTTTGCAAGGACTCGAAGCTGTGAAAATGAAATTAGTGTGGTTTGGTGAATAGGTACAGAAAAGACCAACGATAACGCCAACGTCAGCTGCAGACTCTGGTTGAACTGAGCAATTAGATGCTTCGGAGCTAGACGCGCAAAGTCGACTTCGTTATCTTGTGGGTACTCGTCGGATCCTGCAGCACACATGAGGTTAAGCCCATCACAGAGGACGCAGTCACGCACCTGGAATAAAGACACGATCCGGAAGTGCAATTTGCAACGCATTGCATGCTACTGTCGGCGTTCCGGATACAAGACTTGTGAAAAGGAATGATACGAGCGCAACGAAGAGATGGGATTTCATGTTGAACCAGGAATCGCCGGCCTTCCTTCACAAACACTAAATTTCTAGACCGCCGCTAAGGACTTGGTCATTCATTGAACACATGTAGGACCAAGGGTCACCGTCCAAGCGTCGCAGGACCATTGGCGAAATGCTAACTCGGAAGGGCGCCTAGTGGGAGTCGAGACCCGAGGAAATTGAAAACTTGTTCGGCGGTAATTGACGCAAAAATGCACATGATGGTGGGAGGAGAAGCTTGTCGACCGTCGCCTTACCCACGAACCCTGCATCTAATCCTGTTTTGGCTCTTCCCTTGTTCTCAGCAACATCCTACTGCGATTCTATTGCAGAATTCTCCTCCTTGTACCAGAAATGGATGCTACCTTATCCACTGTCCTCTGCAGACTAATGATGGCCTTGTCTGCGAGAAGTATTTAGACGATGCAGGATCCAAGGATCTTCAGTACGAGGGTTTTTTACCGTCTCAATCCGGTCGACAGCAAAAGACTCTGTGAGTCATTGAAATGGCTATTCAAGGATCCTTAGTCAGTGGTGAAGCAGGCATTCACCAGGTGCGTTGCTTGATCTTCACAATTTCATTGACCAACTAACCTGTATCTAGGCTTTGGAGTACACGGGTCTGTCTATAAACGCTTTCCCGGTCGAACTCTTGACCGAGATCTTTCTGCTTTGCCGGAGCACTGGCCGGAAATCCGATCCGTCTACCCCTACCCTCGCAAATATCATTAGTGTCTGCAGGTACTGGCGGTCTATCGCACTGGAGCTCCCTTATCTCTGGTCAACGATTGCGCTGTATGACCCTCGCGACCAACATGCACGCATGGTTGAGCAATGGCTCACCCGATCAAAAGCTTGCCCTCTCACACTCATCGTGCGTCACGCAGAAGATTCCGCTCCTGATGCGACACAGAAAATCATTACCCTTGCCATGAAGCACCTTCGTCGATGGAAGAAGGTTCTTTTTTCGTTCTTGAGTGTCGAAAGTATAACATCTCTCTCCGACCTCCCTGCCGATCCAACGGCAGCACCTGCCTTGGAGCATGTCGAGATCTCCACTGGTACTTGCTTCGACCCCGAAGTCACCACAAAGTTCTGGGAATCCATCTTTACCTACCCATCCGCCCGACGCACGATTTGGACAAGCCCAGATATCGACGACATTACCTATTTCCCGTGCATTCCAGGCGACCATTGGGAGCGCCTCACACACATCACCGCACCCTTCGTTCTAGACGACGACTTGCTCGATTGTTTGAGCAGGTGCAATGCACTAGAGGTCCTCCAAATTGAAGACCTCATAGATGCAACATGTCCTTTACGACCTCGAGAATCCATCACACTCCCGTCGCTCCACACGTTCAAAGCTCGCGGCGAAGGAACGGTCATAAACCGCCTACTGGATTATCTCACCTTACCGTCCGTACATGACCTCGATGCCAACTTATTATTCGGGGGTGGTCTCCAATCATGGATCGACCTCTTCCATCGCTCATCGTGCCACCTTTCTCGAATGAAGGTCATCCTTGATGAGGAAACTTCTGAGAAAGAGCTCCATTCCCTGCTATCTTCCTCTTCCATGACAGAGCTCGAAGGACTTTGTGCGGCATTCTACGGAATGGACACCATACTCGTTCAAAAGTTGATCTGTACTACAGACAACGCAATTCTTCCTATATTGGAACGCCTCGAACTGCGCCTTGTCAGTTGCGAGGACGGTCTTCTTTCCAGAATGATGGAATCACGAAGGGCTTCGTTGAAGTACGTCGACATTGTGCACTACCCCCCGGGATACGGCAATAGGTCTCCCAGCACCGATTCAGCCTACTTCAGCCGGTTCTCTCAGCCCGGTACAACCGTTTCTTACCGCGGCGTTTAACACTTCCTCTCTTCAAAGTTGCCCGATACCCGGTATGGTAGAACATATTAATACACTATAAATTACTGTAAACAGTCCAAAGTACTGAAAAATTAAAACCATCTTGTATCCATATTATCCTTTCGTCGGTGTCTTTGTTGTTGCGGCTGTGGGCGAGAATACGAATCCGAAGGTGGCGCTGATTCCAAATTATCCATATTACGCGTGTTGTACTCTGCTGCGGCTTCCCGCTGTTTCCGTCGTCGTCGTTTCCACAGAATATATGCTCCGGACACCACGGCCGATAACCCAAGTCCTAAACCGAGTGTCAAGCCCACAGCGTATGCTATTAATTGCTTTCGGGATTCGCCTTGCTGGCTAGATCCCGCGGTGGGAGTTGCAGAAGCCGAGGTAGAGGCAGTGCTGATAGTGGGAGTAGGTGGTATAATGGGTGGTAAGGATAGACTTGGTGGGAGTGTTTGAGTAGGGAAGATTGACACAGATGCGCTGTCATGGAACAATGAAATGAGAACGAGGGAGACGTCGAGACTGACACATACGAGACAGAATTTGATACTGTTATAGTTATGTTACCAATATCAAGACGGGAAGGCCCAGCGCTCGTCTGAATGAACGTGATTGATAGAGTGGTGGTATTGGCTTCGTTTAGGTTGAGGACTGCAAATGTGCCCACACTTGAGTTGACTGCCAGGCTGAGAACATCGTTATTCCCGGTGAGAACGGTTATGTTCATTGATGCATTGGAGGATGGTGGTAGCGTCATGACTAGACTGGTAGCTGAGTATGAATGTAGTCATTATTCATCTGAAGAAGGATAAAAGTACAATGAACGCACCTCGGTATTGAAGAAACATCTGAGGGATAATGTTTGCACCTGCATCGCTCGGCCCATTGGTTGATACCACTGAGGAACCGTTCACATCCACTACTCGCCTGAAAAGAAGCAGATGACATCCTTCATCAATCATAGTGCAGATCCGGAAAACAAGGCACGCACCAGCCACCGTCACCGCTACAGTCGGAGCCATCGCTCGTAGAGCAAAGGAAAGGAGTGTACCTAATATCCGGGGATGTATTCGCTATTGAAACATTTCGCGACGAGGAACCTGCCTGCTGGGCCAAACATGCTGGAAAAACGGTGCTGAGAAGAATAAAAGGTGACAACCAGGTCCAGATGAAAAGGGCTAAGGAGGAGCGAGAGAGGAGAAACCGTTCTATCATTCAACGGCGCAGAGGAGAGAAGGGACAGGATGGAGGTAGTGGTGAAAGGGAACCTCCCGGACGAGCGCTCAGTTTCGCGCCGCGTCCGTTCGAGAAATTATATACCACAGGTAAAATGCCTTCCTTCTTCGGTTGCCAGGTAAGCGACTCACCACAGCCGGAGATGCGTTATGCCTCGAGGAAGATGTACCTGATGTATATATGATAAATTGATGCGGAAATTATGAGGTGATAGCCCCAAACCGGGTAAAGTGAGTCTGATGAATGATGGACCTTGTAAGTCTCACTACTAATGAACGCAAATGTTAGTGGCTATCAAGCCCATGACCTGGCGAATAAGCGAAGATAGAGAGGTAAGATGATCAACCAAGAGAGCGAAATGCAGTAAAGTCCGATGAAAGTCAACTTCTACATGATGCATGATCCAGCATAGTAACCACAGGTGCCGCGAATACACAGAAGGGACGCAAGAAGCTCGTGTTGCGTCACAAATGGACGGATACCGAGTGATACGGAGAATATTCATACCATGCGTGGCACTGGACAATTGCAAGGGACTAATTGATAGCTGGACTATTTAGGTTACAAACAAGTCCATTCCTGGAGCGTTGATAATAAAGTCTTGTATCAAGACTTCTATGAAGCGTTCCCATTACTTCCCAGTGTGCGACCTTGAGCGGACGTCCCAGAAAAGCCAGATTTACGGTATGCAAAGTGATGATCGTTACTACACTGGCTGATCTCAGTACGAAACAATGGATCACAGTTTAGTTAAGACACACGACGGACCGGTGACTTAGCTCTAAATGAGAGTTCGGTAGTGTGGTCGAAGATTCGCACATAAAGTTGGGATCCGGGGCAGATTCGGGCCCAAGTCAGAGCTCGAATTATTATGGGAAAGATTGGCAGAAGATCGATAAATTTGAGGATCTATCAAATGGCAACCGGGAATATCTAGATAGCGTTCTGTCAAGGATTGCAGTGAAAAATCATGGTGATTGCGGTGAAAGTAACTCACGTTTAACCCCCGCAACTACTTATGTATGTAGTCAGTGCTGCCTGCTCGTTCTTCTGTTGCAACCCGGAGCCCCGCTGTCAGGAATATCTGGATTTCACAGAGGAATGCGCTATATACTTCAGGCCCTGACCATGTAAGGTGATGCACGAGTTTCGAACTTTCGAAGAACGTGTAAAACTCTGGACCACTGAAGGATCAACCGGCAGAGTTGATGCGGCCATTGACAGCCTGGGCGTGTCACTTCAAGCGCCGATGATTAATTGCTATGACGCTCCCTGAATTATAGGTCAGGCAAAATCAAATAAAGTCAAGTAGAACCATATCCATACCCCGCAAAAAGTATCAGGAAACGTTTCTGCATGATATCGTCGGACTTGAACTTGAAGATGAAAAGCGTGAGAACACTTGTATCACTTCTTCTCACAGCGTCCGCGACGATGTCGCGACCGCTGTCCATGGCATCGACGAGGTGAATATCTGAGTATTGGTTTTCTTTGTAAGACATCGATTACATTCAGCTAGGACACTATCCTATTGGTACAAGATACTTGCGGAACCATCAAGACCTAATCGCATCATTCATTTTCCTTGGGCAGATTGTACTTGTCTGCAAAAGGATCCCGAGTCGAATCTGTGTGCCGCTCATACTCCATCGTACTGGCAACCTTATCAGCTGCTTTAGCCCCATAAAATTGCTCGATGAACGCCAAGGTTACGTCGATACCGGCAGAAACCCCGGAAGAGGTCCAAATATTCCCATCAACTACCCATCTCGCATGCGAGACCCACTTGACATTTGGACCAGCTACTTTTGTACCAGCCCAAGATGCCTTGTTAGATGTCGCCCTTTTGCCATCTAGGATCCCTGCACGCGCTGCGAGCCATGAACCGGTGCAGACCGTAATCACGTATTTCAGTGATGGATATGTGCGACGAATGAAATCGATAAGGGATTCTGTGTCATCGGCTCTTACTCCATAGCCTCCTGGAATGAGGAGAACATCGAGAGGTGGTGCATTATCAAAATCGTGCGTCGGCACGACCGATTCGCCAAAGTTGGAGTTCAACGGGTTCAATGTTTGATCCCGATGTTTCGTCGATACCGGGTCAAGGCTTTTTGCGATTATGGAAAGGTTCAACGGGAAGGACATGGACAAGATGTTCAAAGCATCGAGGGGCCCGAACACGTCGAGCGCCTGGAAGGTTGGGAAAAGCAAGACGCCGAAATTGACAGGATGTATGGAGCCTAGGTCATCAACTATTAGTATGATGGGCGGGACATGAAAGAAAGAAGCGAATAAGCACCCTCTGGATTAGCCATCGCGATGGTTGTCTTAATGTCCACCGCAGGAAATATTGCGAAGACCACACTGCAACTAGGCACGTGTAACATGAGTCATCCTCATCCCATATGGCGTTCGGCAGTTACCTTCCCATGTAAGCACACCCCTGTGTTTGTATACGAGGAACAAAGTCATTCAACGGTTCCATTAAACAATACGCTCGAGCACTAGTAAACACAAGCATACGACCCCGGAGCAGCAGGAAAAAAGGTATGTAGCTTGCGAGACGACTGGGTATGAACGTTCAGTCGTCTCTCAAGCTACTGCTTTTTTCCTGCTGATTCATTCGTACATTCGAGGCCGTTAGTATGATATCCAGTCCACGAGAAATGATATATCACATCTTACACAGCACGGAGATTCTTGTGGATCTGCTGAACCGTCGGACGATCGTTTGGACCCTGGGACCAACAAGTACTGATGAGCGCCCAGATATGGTCGGGAATGTCTTCCGAGCGTTGGGGTCTAATGCCTTGAACTATGAGGACGGAAGCGTATGCTGCGTGTTTGATCTCTGGGAACGGAATTGCTCCAGTAAAGATCTGGAATGGGAGTTCAGGCCGGAATTACTGTAGTCTAGGTGATTCAACGTACCTGAAAGACCGTCATACCAAAGGAAAAGACATCGCTCTGGTAACTAGGTATTTGGCTATCTTCGCGCAGAAGTTCTGGTGCCAAGTATCGGTCTGTGCCACCAACTGGCGGTGGCGCCAGAGATGAGGCCCGTATCCTCGAAGTCGTAGACCCCATGAAGGAAAAGAAAGCGCTCCCAAAGTCAGAGATGCGCACTAGCCCGTGTTCGGTGACAAGTATATTATCCTAATGATTCAATCAATGTCAGAAATTAAACGTGTCACGACACAGCGCCACTTGAACCTCACCGGTTTTATATCACCGTGAACTACGGAACGCTCTTTCAAGTATAAAAGGCCAGAGACGACTTGCTGAATCTGGGAAACAAAACAATGCTAGTCGGATCTACGCAAACGAAGGGAAACAGAACTCCACGTACTAGACTCTCTTTGGATTCTTCAGGATGTTCGGCAAGGTATTGTACGATATTCCCTCCGTTCATCCATTCGAGTACAATACACGGCCGGAGACTTCCGTCGAGAGTACCTATAAAGGGCACGATGTTCTCGTGCCCACTGAGATGGTGAAGTACTGCGACTTCCATTTTGTATTTCTGGTGTAAGATAGAGAATGAGTGCACTAGTCGTTACGACCCACACCAATAGTGATGTTGCGGGCTCGGCTCGGCTCAAAGCCCCGGGCTTAGGCCTGGCTTGAGAGGGCTCAGGCTCACCAAACATCGAGCCCGAGCCTTGAGCCGACAGAAGCCTGAGCCGCCAGAAGCCCGAGCCATAGGCAGGGCCCGGCTTAGGCCAGGGCTTTTGGGTATCACTTTCCATCATATCGTCTAGGGCTCAAGCCCTGGGCTTGGGCTTTCAGAAATGCAAGCCCGAGCCCTGAGCCCGGTCGAAGCCCTACAGTAGGGCTCGGCTCGATCAGGCCTGGCTTCAGGGCTTGAGCCGAGCCCCCAACATCACTACACACCAAGGACCACCAGACTCACCAACTTGACACGCTGCGTGTTCGTCTGGAACACCCTCAGGTATTTCAACGCTACGAGCCGATTCCCAATTCTGGCTTTATAAACATCGGAGAAGGCACCATTTTGAAGAGGAGCCCCTCCTAGGGATGAGATTTGCTTTTCTTCAATTCTCGGGATTAGCGGACACTGTGAACAGTGCGAGAAAGAATGCGGACGGGGAAACCTCCAAAGCACGCAAGGTGGAAGACGTCGTATCGAGCTTTGTCCAGGTACTTGTAGGGAACTAACAAAATAAATTCTGAATATATCCGTTGACCGGTTGTCGAGAAGTTCAAGTAGAGCCTCACCTAGGACGCGAAGGAGGAGATGTCGCAGCTTTTGGCATTACCACTCCAACAAGAATATAGGACGAAAGGAAGTGCTCTCCCCGAGCTCAGAGGAAAATTATCCCAGAGCCTTAAAAAAAATGGGACAGTAATTGATTGACCGCGCACGAATATAATACATTGTTCTGTTCTGAACTGGATCTGCAGCGACTTTAAAGTTGAGCTAGAAGATGATAACGACACGTGGTAGTGAGGAATGGTGTAGGATTATGAGGAGGACCACCTACTCTGACAATGCCTCGTGCGTTGTTTCTGAACATATAGACCGATTCAGAAAGCTGAATAAACCTTGAGCTGTTCTGGTTTAAAACATTTCTCGCGCCCTGGTCCATCGGTGAATTCGGCGACAAGTGTTAGCTTACGCTAAGAAGGAGAACATTGAGCTTAAGCTTGTAAGACTCGCTGCCCGATTGGTGTCGCTATAGTGAGAGTAGCAGCAAGAGTACCAACGTTAGATGACAAGCCGAGTAAGGACCATGTATCACCGACCACAGTAATTATCGTATGGGTCGAGGCTTGATGATTGTGTTGAATGATTTCGAAGAGAGCGACCGGAGGCTACTCTATGCTGATGGTCGCTGTCCAGGGGGCGACCTTCCAAATTGGACGCCGAACTCGCGTGCTAAATAAGCACTGCTTACAGTGAGCAGGTTGTGCTACTGTTTGAATGTACATGTTCCCGACAGTATGTATTATATATATGTATGCGAAAAGATTAAAATCGTACGTTCCAATGTACAATGAGCTAAGCGTATAGGTATAGTGTGTGTAAATAGGCAAGGACACAAGAATGCGGCACAATTTAGTAGCATGATACAATGTGAAGAACAAATACTAGGTAGGTTAGGTCGTACTAAAATCGTAATGTCTATAATACGTGATGGCAGGTAGGACATCGACATGCACAAGGTGGGTAGACTACAAGCAAAGCATAACCATAGGGTACCGGAAACAAACAAGGAGCTGAGACACTAGGGTTGTTGATAGCGAGAGGGATATGCCTGAGACAGTGAGATTTGAAAGGGTGTATGATGCGGACCGATAGCGAAGCGGGATGAAAAAGCAATATCATACAGTCGACTGGGGGCCGAGCGCGCAAGAGTTGGGCCAAGTCCTCGTATCACGAGGACTTGGCCCACTTTTCAATATGCTCGACGATTTCCTGTGAATGGCTGATAGTCAAATCGTGTCCGCCGCCTTCAATGGTCACAATCTTCGAGTAACATCCTTTGAGCGCCTTGGTACCGTTGGCACGGGGAAGTCTGTCTGCACTTTAGTGGCTTCTCGTATGCGTAAGCTATGGCACTTACAAGGACTGGATCTTGCTAGCATAGCGGTAAGCTACGGTGTTGTCGGCCGTCCCATGAATGATAAGCAATCTTCGGTCCCGCCATACGTCACTTCTAAAGCTATGCTCTTCGCCTCGAACGGGACCATCCCGTAATGAAGACGAAAGCGCAGCATTGTAGCCGGGAAGGTTGGCTGATTGCAAGCGTACAATCTAGAATGATACAGATCGAGCATCAGATAGGGTCAGATGTGGATGAAACTACTCACCTCATGTATGGGGTTTACGGGAGTGTTGGCATCGTTTGGTGCGTTGGCTCGACGTTGGATAAGTTTCTAGAAAGCATTGAATATCATTTATACTTCATAGGGAAGGTAGAGCTTACCTGAGCTATCCGGCTAGATGATATTGTCTGGACTATTGGCAGAGACATAACTTTCGCGGTTCGAGGAAGATCCGAAGCCTACCGGTGATAAGAAATTAGTGTAATGGACTTGGGATACTGAAACAGTACTGACTTGTATGAGACCTGCCGAAGAAATCAATATCGCTCGGTCTTCTACCAAGTCGGGGAAGTTGGCTGTAAATGCAGCAGTAATTGCACCGCCCTGATAGATACCAGTCGGAACTTCGTTAGAGCAAGAAGACGCGTCAAAAGCCGCACCATAGATAGTCCCGCCACGACGGCCTTATCCCACTTGACGTGCTGCATGAGTAGCGCGAGTTGAGTCACGTATAACCTAGTATCGTACGTGGTTTGTGGTGCATCTGAATACCCTCGACCATACAAATCTGGTGCATGCTGTGTCAATTGCAGCTGGAGTGAAAACAAAGATGGCGTCGCACCGTAGACCATAACGCGAAATCCTCTATTGGCTAACTCGGGAGCGACAAACTGCCAGACGAATGCTGGTATGGATAAGCCATGAACGAGAACAATCTGGCGCGAACATCGTTAGGACACGCTGCAATTATGCACAGCACTGGTTGACATACCCTGATCCCGTCCTCCGGTCCAAATAGCCAATACCGCATCTGAGCGCCCATTAAATAAAAATCAGCCCACAATTGCGCTGCGCACGCACATGTACACTCACCCTCCCAAACGGTAGACTGACATAGTTCCCCCCTTCGTAGAAGTCTTCAGGATAAATAGTCCATGATCTACTTTCGCTCGGTAAAGACGCCAACGACTCGTGGATTTGAAGTGGTTCTGGTGGATGTGGGAATGACGCCAGCAAATATCCAGTCAACAGTAGCGGAGGTAGAATCAAGAGAGCGTATGTTAAGCAGTGGAATGGGCCCGTTATTGCGACCATCGTGGTCGTTACCGAAGACGATGACGAGGGAAGGAAGGAGAAAACCCTGAAGGGCTTATCAGTTTACGTGGTGGAATAAAGCAACGTTGAAAAACCGTGGAAAAATATGATACGAGCCGCCGGCAGATGTGTGCCTGATTCCTTGAACCTCCCTGTCACCCTGTCACTATATTCTGGACTTCCTTGTGTGCTGTCCAGCTGCAGGAGACTCTGAAACTGTGGGTTTTGTTGAGTTTTTCCCCAGCTACAGAATGCTGCAGATATGCTCATCCTATCTACATCCAGTGCGTGGAGTTATTTGGTCGTTATCAGCGCTAACAACCCGAGGCCACAAGATCCGACCTCTACTTGTATGGCAGCCCAAAGTGCCATATCCTTCGCTTTAGGATAAGCTTTTGAAGCAGGTTTTACAGATGGGTGACGACACGTGCAATCCATCTATCAGGTGGAGACATCGAACGTCGTGAGTTTACTCTTGAATCTGAGTCTCGGCTTCCAACGATGCAACCATTGATGTAGCCTCCAATAGCCTGATACCGAACGGCTATATTAGTCAAATTGATGTCATAACACACCTAGGACGCGTCTTAGACCTGCGCATTGTCTGCATAACATCTCGGTTCTCTAATCGACTTACTCGTACTCAAACATGGCTCCTACCTTTTTCCTTCTTTTTTTGTTACTGAATGCCCATTAACATCATTCTAGATTTAGGCTGGTGCTGGTCCATCAGGTGCGTACGAACCTGTCTTTGTATCTAATTATACTGACCTTTCGTCAGTCCCAGCTTAGCTAGACTCCATGTCAAAAGTGTTTATACAAGAGACGTCTCGCTACCGCACAATCATACCCTGCTCCATCTTCGCTATTCAGTCTTCGCCTTCTTGTAGGATCACGAGCGATTATATAGAGATTCAAATTCAATTCAATCGTGTGATAGCGTCAGTCCCTTGCCTCGCTGGTTTAAAGGCTCAACTTGACATCAGTATCCCAATTCTGAAATTGACCTCCAGAATCCTCCAGATGGCTCCAGTTCTGATCGTTCGTTTCTTCCTTCCTCTTTTTTTTAAGAAAACTCATGAACATTCACACAATGTGCAGGTTGGCGCCGGTCCATCAGGTAAGTTCTATGAACGCTTTGTATCATATATCGACTCATTTTCGTATCTAACTAGGTCTTGCTCTCGCTCTATCGCTCCTACGAAATGGCATTCCCGTCCGAATTATTGACAAGCTACTCGTACACGGTGTTGGTCAGCGTGGAGCGGGAATACAGGCTCGTTTCCCATGATTATTGTTGTCAGCCTAAGCTGACAGATTTTATCCAACCTTAGCCTAGAACCTTGGAACTGTACAAAGTGCTAGGGATTCTACAAGATATTCAGAAAATGGCTGGTCCAATACAACCAAGACAATTTTTCACCTCTCCGGAGGGGCCGGCTCCCGTCAAAGAAGTTCCAATGTTTGAGGACCTGGATAATACGCCAGAGTATCCTCTCGTGCGTAAATTGGTTCTTTTGCGTTTCGCTCGTTCATATCTCTGCAGATCAACCCCGTAATGCTAGGTCAAGACCGACATGAAGCGCTTCTCCGCCATCACCTTCAGAAGGACTACAACACGCATGTCGAGCTCGGTACAGAGTTGGTCACCTTCTCACAGACGACTGACTTTGTTGAGGCCAAACTTGTGAAACATGGTGCTGATGGCGAAGACATAACAACCGAAACAGCGAGATTCGAGTTTTTGGTCGGGGCTGATGGTGCGAAAAGCTTGGTTAGGAAGCAGCTCGGGCTCACCTTCCTCGGAGAGTCGAGGCCGGGTGATGAGGCGGCGATGGTTATTGGCGACGTTCGCATCAAGAAGGGCATCCCCGATCGAAAGGTCCGCAATCTATTACCTATCAAGAAGCTCATCTGACGTTGGCATCCCAGTATTGGCGAGTATGGGGTGACGCAAAGAGGTCTTTGTAAGTCTTCCACTACTCCAGCCCGATGTCATCCCCTTACTGTTCCTTCAGTGTTACTCTCCGACCATGTGAAATCGACGACGATAGTTTCAACTTTGTAGCCGGCGGTGCTGATCTCGACCTCGAGAATATCAACAGTGACATGATCTTTCGTCACATCTCACAAACTATCGGAAGAGAACTCGAGTTTGGGGATCTCATTTGGGCTGGAGTCTGGCGGCCTAATATTCGAATGGTTGACAAATTCGGTGAAGGACGAGTCTTTGTGGTCGGAGGCATGTTTCGACTTTTGGCTTCTACGCTTGACAATCCTGAAGGTTAACGATTGGGGACAGATGCTGCTCATGTTCACAGCCCGACTGGAGGACAAGGCCTCAACTCCGGTATACAGGATTCCGTCAACCTCGCATGGAAGATCGCGCTAGTACACAAAGGGGTCGCTCTGATATCTTTGTTAACATCATACACCACTGAACGACTCCCGGTGATCGCACACATGCTCAACAAGACCACTGAGCTACTCGACAAGACCGTCAAAGAAGTGCAAGACTCGCACACAATCAACGCTGAAGGATTCGTACGAGGATTCGAGTTGCGCCAGCTGGGGGTAAACTACAGAAGCAACTCACTACTTGTCGACGAAAGGCATAAGGAAACTCAGAGCAAGGTCGTGGATCCGTACAGAAGTGGGCTAGATGGCACGTTGAGGGCGGGTGATCGTGCACCAGACGCACCTGGCCTACTTGGGGAAAACGGCTCAGAGACAACATTGTTCAATGTGCTCAGCCCAGCGAAGCACACGGTGGTGGTCTTTGCGGGAGAAGGAAATGAGGTGTTGAGTGAGGCTCTCAAAGCAGCGAGCACCGTGTATCCGAGGGAATTAGTCCAGTATGCAATTGTCTATCCAGACCCTGGATCGAGGGTTGGCGTGGCAGAGGTTCAGGCCGAATACATCCTTGTCGATAAGGAGGGATTCGCATTCAGACATTACAAGGTCAGAAAAGATGATAGGTGTCGATTCTTTGTGGTCAGGCCAGATGCTTATATAGGCGCGATCACTCAAGGTATTGAGGGTTTACAGCGTTATGGGAATACGATTTTCAATAAAGATGACCTCATATGATAATAATCTTGTACGATAATAATAATATATAAGTAGTATCTACTCGTCACTACCTTCCGACTGATCTGACGCGCCATCCCGACATATCTGTGCATGTGGCTTGGTATATCTAGGGGCCGTTGCACACCAAAAACTAGCTCAGGGATCAGCATGAGTTCCTAGCTCGGTGGAAGCGTCACGTACCTATATCCACTTGCAAATAATTGCAACTGTTCAAGATATCTCCTCATACCCTCCGACATTGCCGTTACATGCCTATCAAATAGCGACCTGACCTTGGCTTCCTCACCAACAATGATCTTCTTTACTTCGGCTTGTGCTTGTCGCTCCGATATTGCATATTGCCTTAGTAGTACGGCAACAGCATTACGAATACGATCACCATCCTGCTCAAGTTGTAGTTTCTCCATATTCCATGAAAAGTAGTCGTTCACAAGACCGACAATGACCCCAATGGAATATTTGTAGGTGGGTAGCAGGTCTAAATCCAAGTCCTCCGGAGACAGGTCCAGAGCCATAGCCCAAAGAATCAATTGGGAGACGAATCTATGTGAAGATCAGGTTAAATCATAGGAATTCATTCGAAGTGAGGAGAAACTCAACTCGAAATCGAAATTGACCAGACGATACGGGATATACTCCTCGATGGTGTCAAACTCGACCGGACTGCTATCTCGTGCCCGAAGGCTTGCCTCGAACGTCTGGAGTAACGAAGGACTCCGAATGGGATCCAAGAGAAGCATTTCCTCCTTGATCTCGGGAAGGAATGATAGCCATTCTGGTCGCGTGTTTCGGGTCCGCTGCGAGGCGAATCCTAAACGTAGGGTCTCGCATAGTATGTCGTGCTCAATGACAGCCTCCTCATGCGGGAGGTCTTCCAAGACATCTGCATACAAATGAATGAGACATGAAGATAAGAATGAGCCAAGGATCTCACCGTCAATGATGCACAGGAACTCGATCAATTTAACGACAATTCCAAGTCGTTCAGCCTTGCACAATGCAAGGCATACCCCGAAGAGATTACCGGCGGGATTGCTATGTCTGTACAAGGCCCTCTTGCGTTCGTGTGTCCCTGGTTGCGTACACTTGTCTATCACGTCGCGCAGAGATCCCTCAATGACTGGGCCCATTTCGTCCCAGCAATCTTTGACTTGGAAAGAGCTGAAGAAAGTAGGATAGCGGCTGGTGTTGATAATTCTTGAGGAGGACGCGTGGGTCATGATTGGAGTAGAAGCCTCTTTGAGGAGGTAATTGAGAAGTCCCGTCCTCTTTTAAGCCTACTAGGGAAAGGCGTAACTATGCGCGTTTCCGGCATTCTAACTGTATTAAGAGACGGGAGTGCGGATACGGAAGGGATGGGACAAGGATAGGAGCAAGGATGGGAGGATAATTTAAGGCGTGCCCAAAAATTACCCGCTCGCTAGCTGGGCAATTTGTAATAGGATTTGTTCCCTAATTTAGTAAATATATTCAACCTCCGCCGCAGCGTCAAAACGTTCATAATCGTCGTTTTCTTCGCTCATTCCATTTTCATGCCCGAAAAAAAAAGCAGCTCAGCAATTTTTGACGTTGGCGAACCTTTCCTAGGACTGCCGGCTACTTCTAGCGCATTGGGAGATAGGAATTTCAGTGATGAGGGCAGTAGTGATGAAAGGGTTGATGACAGCAGTGAACAGAGCAGTGAAGGGAACGGTGTGGATCAGAGGGAGATGAAGACTCAGATGGTTGGTCTGACTGAGGACGAGCAGGGGTGGGATGAGGATTGGGATCTGGAAGAAATTAATAATGTAATGTTGGCTGTTTCTGGCATGCAGCACTCATTGCTATGGCTTCACATGAAGGCTAATACAGGCGATCATCGATCATCTCATCTTTGTCCACATTGCTCAACGCTGAAAAAAAATCCTTTACAACGTTTTCGGAAAACCTTGTATTCAAGGTTCTCGAGAACGAACGAGAAAAATAATAAAAAACTATAAAATAATATTTCCGCAAGCGACGAAAATGTTTTCCAAACGATAACAGCCGAGCGTATCCGCGTCAGCAAGTCCTCTGCTTGCAATGACGTAGTCGGCTCGACCTCGGCTAGTGTCGCTTGCGGAAAAAAATTTTATTACTTGTTCCTGTATTCGAGAGAGGCGTTTGAACAAGGTTTTCCGAAAGGGCTGTAATTCGGGGGCCCGCCACACTCATAGCAGGACCCCGGATTATTAGGCCTAATGATGGATCAAGGTTCGGCATAAATAGAGTCGTCTGGGACCTGGTATGATGAATTCAGGTTAGGCATAAGCATCAGCAAAATGGACACCTAAATATAATAAATTATAATGTATTTTGCTGATTTTAGTCCATTGTAATAGATTAAAATCAAGCAATGCTATTACAATACATTAAAATGCATTAAAATGAGACTGGTGTTATTATAATCCATTAAAATACAATAAAATGGGATGGTATTATTATAGTACATTAAAATGCAATAAAATAGGATGGTATTATTATAGTGTATTAAAATGCAATAAAATGAGACAGAGTTATTATAATGTAGTAAAATAGATTGTAACAGAGGCAATCAAATCAGTGCATTTTTATGCCTTCCAGAGGACAGGGAGAGGACTCTATAAAGTGAAGGGAAGCTTTTGGTTGGGGATTTGATCAATAGAAACAGCAAGGGGGTGGAGATAGGTCTTTTGAGTAAGGGGATATATTGCACTATGTGTGGTGGTAAGTATATGGCACTGTGGTACAGTGGTCTTGAGCACCCCGCGGCTGCCTAGGTTGCTGACTAATCCACCTTGAGGTCGAGGGTTCGACTCACGGGGGTTGCAACAAATAAATATTATTTCTTTTTGTCCCCGACCCCCAGGTGGGGCCGATGCATTATAATGGCTGAAATACATTATAATAGCCAAAATACATTATAATAGCCAGAATACATTATAACCATTTTGCTTCATTTTAATCCATTAAAATAAAGGAACAACAATTATATTACATTAAAATACACCATAATGATTATAATGTATTTTGGCCATTATAACGTATTTCACTCATTTTATTCCAATATATTTAGGTGTCCATTTCGCTGATGAGCACCCGCCGACGGCGGAAGCCTCGAGAGTAGGTTCGGCAGAAAGATGTTTGGACCGCCCCTCAGACGAGGGTTTCAGTCACTGGTCTAAGGTATCACTCAAGGCTCACATAAGACCTTCAGAGGAGTCATGATGTACCACAGATAGTACAATTTGTTAAATGCATAAGCTTAGCTACTAGAATAGACTTGGAAATTCGTCACACCTCTGCAAGGAGCCAAATGCTCAACACACTTCGGGGAGGCGATGAAGGACTTTGGGAAGCGTAATCCTGGTACAGATTAGCCTATATGTTATCAATATTGTGCCTAAATGCCTCAAAAAATCTTGAGAAACTCCTAGAATCCGTTTTCAAGTGGGTTGGGCGCCTGCAGGCGAAGATTTGGGAATTTGGCAGTGCCGGAACCCGATTCGGCATAAACAAAATTTGGGCTGCCTGGATCCATCAATCCGGGGTCCTCCCATGGATCACGGCGGAAGGTGAATAGATTTCGGAAAACCTTGTCCAAACGCCTCCCTCGAAGAGTCGGAAACAGAAAATTTTTTTCCACAAGCGACTCTAGCCGAGGCCTTGCCGACTACGTCATTGCAAGTAGAGGATTTGCTGACGCTCGGCTGTTATCGCTTGGAAAACATTTTCGTCTCTTGCGGAAATATTATCTTGTGGTTTTCTTTATTATTTTTCTTCCTCGTTCTCGAGGACCCTGAGGACCGAAAACCCTGCAGAAAATAAGTCTATTACAAACGGGCAGTAGGCAAGCGGAACTATAGGCGGAACTGAACTCCCGAGTATCAACAAGGGCGCGTGTGAAATTGAACTTGGGCGTTGAACCATCATCACACCACGAAGCTTGTCCTCGATCGCCCTCGATTTCCCTCGATTTCCCTCTCCTGGAAACTTCCTCCACATGACATTCTCCCGTCAAATGACACCCGACGAGATGTTAGTGGACGCTACCAGACACTATCAGACGTTATTCGACAAATCCACGAAGATCTGACGCGTACCTGACGTTTTCTGACGTCCATCCGATCAACTCCGCTTGACAACTTCCTCCCTAGCTACCAATTTGGCGTAACCAACGAGACCTCAGGAAAGAATTGGGAAAGAACGCTGCTCGAGACAGACTTGAAAAAAATTTGTGCCCTGCAGTCCGTGCTCAAATTCCCTCGTAACCCTGAATTTCCCCCACGCTCGGTTCCTTTCTAACCACCTTCGCCACTTCACAACACCTCCCTCCTAGTCCGCTCTTTCTCCTCGTCTCGTTTTCGTTCCGACTACATGGCTCGTTCGCTGTCCAAAGACGAAACTCGATGATTCAAGGTACGATAGGAGTGCTGACTTGGACTCGGGGCGGAATATGGTACCAACAAGGTATGCATGCTGTTCTCGTCGTGTTCACGGAGCTATATTGATTTCTCAGGTACCTTGGAGAAGACCCAGACTCGACGGCCCCGAACCACCTAACATCGCCTGTAACTCGTGAGTCGACCCCAGAACATCGTTACCCTTATAATTGCGCGCTACAGCTTGCCCTGTTGTTAGGGTGGCGCTCCCTGTTTTAGGGCAGAGGGTTCTGGCCACTTGCAGGCACATCGGGAGTATGAAAACCAGGTTTTTCGGTATAGCACCTCTATTGTATTTCTAGTACCTCGAAAAATAACTAATTATCAGACACTATTGGACACGATCAGACGAAAACCAAAGCCTAATAGAGCCCGTCCAAGGCTACGTAAGAAATGCCTAATAATGTCAGTTAAGGACACTATCAGACAAGTGTTGTCTAAAAACGTCAAATAACGTCTGATAAAACCTCACTGATGACTCTCTCTCGCTTTATGAAAGGATTCCATCAAGAATCGACGTTCAAGACTCAACCCTGCAAATTCAAGATACCCTTCAGCCCTCTAGCTCTCGAACTATTTGGAATAGTCAACCGCTCTGTCTCACCTACTCGGTTCTATCGCTTGGCTCTTTTGCTGACTCTCTGGGACTAACAGGTTTGTTTCAGTGTTCTGCCTCGCAGTCAAAGTCACGTCAACAAGAATGGCAAGGTGCAGGACACGACGGATTTGAGAGGATCTTGAACTCAGGTGCGTCGTACTTTGATTAACCAGCGCATTTGATCCGACGGATTGGCAGTACCCAGCCTTCAACAACGTCAAGATGGCCACCTTCATGCATTCGCTTTATGCAATTGCCCTGCGAAGCTCTATGAGTTTCTATTTGGGCAAAGAACAGCCGGACGATCCTATCTGCACCAACAACTGTACTATGCTGCCGATCAGCTGTAGGAGCATACCCTCAGTATGGCCATCTACCAGGCCAAGTAACAAGTGATTTGATGTATTGTAGGCGTATTCTATAGTATTGTATTGGTTATGCATACTGAATACGAGCGGAATCGGTACTGAACGTATTTTACAATACTGATGATACAGCTGTAGCTTTGCTGATGCTGGTTCTGGACAGTACGTCTACTTTGGAATGGAATTCTGGGAAAGTTGCACGGCATTGCGCACGAAAGATCTTGGAGCGAATAGACATGGTGGCAGTCTGCGAATGAGCATGCCCGGCGGTGATATTATCAAGTGGTGTCACCGTCTACTCTTTTTGGATTTGCGCCATCGTGATGGATATCGACAGCAGTCAAGATAAACGGGTGCCTGAGCCAGGTTTGCTAAGGATTTAGCCTTGAGCGCTTGGACTGCTGCCCGGAAAAGCATGGATCTGTGATCCTGAGACACCAATTGAACCCCCGTTTCCAAGTTCGAATTTAGGCCTGATTCTGCGGCAACCTTCGGGTCTTGACGTTCCCTTACCGGAATGAGCAAGAATGAAGATATTACTTATCTGCCACCGGATTTAGAATGTGAAAAAGGACGAGCGCTTGAGTGTCGGTCAAGAAAGGCGGCGCTAATCTTTTCCGGAGCCTGCGGAAGATCAAGCATAGTCGATAAGCGCTTATCAGTGATACCATCAGGACGACGCGCGTCTTGCGTCTGCCACGTATCAACTCGCAAACTCTTCTTGCCCACCCGCGTCTCCCTAGTGTCTCTCCGACTTACTCAGACCTCAGATATCCTCTACCAGGTTACCTTAGGTTCAATTCGACGTTTCCATTCGCACCGCCTGCGCAGGCAGCCTCCAGCATACACTCTGATCAGAACATCTATTTGATATTGAACGCTCACTCTTCAACTCCACTTCCTGATTTCCTAGGCCTGCTTTGAAAATATGGCTTATGGAACGATCCTCATCTAACAGAACTTCCAGATGCTATGATATTGGTGGGTGTATTGACCAGTATTGTTGGATCTCATTCTGGGGTTCTGGCGTAGCATTTAAAAAGATTGGAACCTAGTGTTTTTGGGGTGTTGGCCAAAAGTAGAATGGGAAACTGGGACACGTTGGACAATGCTCACTGTACAAACCGCGAATGGAACCCGCTGGTGGATCAAGTAGCGTCCGCACAGGCAATCAAGATGTGTCTCCATTGAACTAATCTTCATTATCGGATGATCATCTCCGGAATCTGCAGTTGCGATGCTTCTCAAACAGTTTTCTTGTTCGTTTCATCAGCCCTCGGCTTTCTGTCCAAACCCCGCCCCTGTCGAAATTGCCTGCCGCATTACTTGGCTCTCGTACGTTCCCAAAGGTATATGGGCGCTCAGGAACAATTCTCTCTAGCACTCTACCGACCCTCACGCGTCAGTGGCGCAGGGATAGCTATGCGAGCTGTCGTCTTTCTCCCTATTGCTTCCGGTGCAAAGGTGGCGTGAAGAGGGAAAATGCTATCTATCACGGTGTGACGTTCAAGTCTAAGCGCTCAACTCGGTCCGGTTAATTTCACCGAACGAAGTACTACCAGCATATTGTCCTTTTGCTTCAATTCTGGTGAAGATTATTTAGTATAGGAGAATATCAGAAGCAACAACGGTCACACTTAAGGGAAGTCCTACATGGGCTCCTGGAAGTTTCCGCTGCTCAATGTACCTGCTATACCTGACACTCGTCGTGTATGAGGGGTTTCTTGGAGATAATTTCATCAAGGCACGAAGAACACCCGTTCCGATTGGTTTTCTTTCTTTCCAATGAGATTTCAGATCGGGAATGCATTATTCCTCGTAGTCCAGCTCTTCCGCTCATTCTTCATGACACCAGTTGAAGTCCAGTCGAGTTCGATAATGGCACTTCATATAACTTCATATCCTAGCTGTTAGACTCTGGTTACGAGCTGTTTTCTGCCCCGATCACAGTGGACTAGCACTAATACTATGCCTTCCTGTGGACCATAGCTGTTGGCACTCTTTTATCCTTCAAGCTCCGGTACTCCATCGCCTTGATCGCCGGACTTGTCGATGACTATTACAGGAAGGTGGAGTCGGGGTGTGCCAATCGTATTCAGAATGCGTTGGGCATTCTTCGGAGCTTGTCACCGAGTGCGCAGAATAATGTACGCAGACTTTGAAGTATTGTCAGTGAGGGCTAGTTGTGTGGCGTACAGAAGGGATCGTCCGATAGAGATGGATAGACATACAGCTCCGTCTAAATACCAGGCCCTACAAGCAGCTAACGTCCCCGCCACCATCTGAATATGTGGCGGCAACAAAGATACGTAATGTTACTAGCAATCGGACTTCCCCGTATTGAGACCTTCACCGATACAGTTCATACAAATCGTATATGTGCAAGGTTCGCCTTGGTTTGTGCTTTGACTGCATGCGTTATGGACATGCTATTTTTCCAGCCTGACGACGGGCAGGTCGAATCAAGACTGGCGCAATTTTCGGTTGACGTGCTACGTCGGAAAGCGCCCAATTTTCCCGAATTCCAACTTCAACTTGACGGTCCTTTGCGCGATCTGACGTGACTTTCCCTCTCCATCTCGCACATGTTGTACTCCAGCGTAACTTAATATGTAGTAAATACATAATCATTAATCACTATCGCTAGATTGGTCGGAGTCCGATTCGAGCAAATCCTGTGCCCTAATATATCTAGGGGCCGTTGCACACCAAAAACTAGCTCAGGGATCAGCATGAGTTCCTAGCTCGGTGGAAGCATCACGTACCTATATCCACTTGCAAATAATTGCAACTGTTCAAGATATCTCCTCATACCCTCCGACATTGCCGTTACATGCCTATCAAATAGCGACCTGACCTTGGCCTCTTCACCTACAATGATCTTCTTTACTTCGGCTTGTGCTTGTCGCTCCGATATTGCATATTGCCTTAGTAGTACGGCAACAGCATTACGAATACGATCCCCATCCTGCTCAAGTTGTAGTTTCTCCATGTTCCATGAAAAGTAGTCGTTCACAAGACCGACAATGACCCCAATAGAATATTTGTAGGTGGGTAGCAGGTCTAAATCCAGGTCTTCTGGAGACAGGTCCAGAGCCATAGCCCAAAGAATCAATTGGGAGACGAATCTATACGAAGATCAGGTTAAATCATAGGAATTCACTCGAAGTGAGGAGAAACTCAACTCGAAATCGAAATTGACCAGACGATACGGGATATACTCCTCGATGGTGTCAAACTCGATCGCACTGCTATCTCGTGTTTGAAGGCTTGCCTCGAACGTCTGGAGTAACGAAGGACTCCGAATGGGATCTAAGAGAAGCATTTCCTCCTTGATCTCGGGAAGGAATGATAGCCATTCTGGTCGCGTGTTTCGGGTCAGCTGCGAGGCAAATCCTAAACACAGGGTCTCGCATAGTATGTCGTGCTCAATGACAGCCTCCTCATGCGGGAGGTCTTCCAATACATCTGCATACAAATGAATGACATCTTAAGGTAAGAATAAACTAAAGAGCTTACCATCTATTATGCACAAGAACTCGATCAATTTCGCGACGATTCCAAATCGTTCAGGTTTGCACAATGCAAGGCATACCCCGAAGAGATTACCGGCGGGATTACTATGCCTGTACAAGGCTCTCTTGCGTTCGCGTGTCCCTGGTTGCGTGCACTTGTCTATCATGTCGTGCAGAGATCCCTGAATGATTGGCCCCATTTCGTCCCAGCAATCTTTTACTTGAAAAGAGCTGAAGAAAGCAGGATAGCGGCTGGTGTTGATGATTCTTGAGGAGGACGCGCGGGTCATTATTGGACTAAGTGGAGAAGCCTCCTCGAGGAGGCAATGAGAAGTCCCATCCTCTTTTAGCATCCTCTTGCAAATCTGGGAAAAAACACAAGCACCCATCTGGTTCTGAGCGTGGCATCTACTTGTCGGAATGGAATCCAGGAAAATCTGCACGGCATTGCGCGCAACAAATCTTGGAGCGAATAGACGTGGTGGCAGTCTGCGAAGGAGCGTGCCCGGCGGTGATATTATTCCGTGATGCTGTCATTTCGAATTGGCGCCCTCGTGGTGGATTTTGACAGTCAAGATAAACGGGCACCTGAGCCAGGATTGTCAAGGATTATGGTGTTTAGCCTTGAGCTGCTGCCTGGAATTCTGGGAAGATGGATCTGCGATCTTGAAAGAGAAAGAAAACCCTTTGCCTCGGGTGCCGGAGCCTGCGGAGGATCAAGCGCTCATCGTCGATGAGCGCTTATCAGTGATACTATCAGAAGGACCACGCGCGTCTTGCTTCCTCCATCTGCCACGTATCAACTTGCAAACTTTTCTTGCTCATCCGCGTCTCCCTAGTGTCTCTCCGACTTACCCAGACCTTAGATACCCTCTACCAGGTTGCCTTAAGTTCGATTCGGCGTTTTCATTTGCCACCGCCTGCGCAGGCAGCCTCCAGCATACACTCTGATCAGGACTTATCTATTAGATATTGAACGCTCACTCTTCAACTCCACTTCCTGACTTTCTAAACCTGCCGTGAAGATATGGCTTATGGAACGATCCTCATCTAACGGAACTTCCAGAGGTTATGATACAGGTGGGTATATTGCCCAACATTGTTGGGTCCCATTCTGGGGTTCTGGCGTAGCATTCAGAAAGATTGGAGCCTAGCGTGTTTTTGGGTGTTGGCCAAAGATAGAATAGGAAAATGCGACATGATCGACAATGTTCACTGTACAAACTGCGAATGGAATCGCTGGTGGATCAAGTGGCATTCGCACAGGCAATCAAGGTGTGGTCCCTTATGGTTTCATGAAATCTTTCCATCGAACTAATTTTCATTATCGGATGTTTCATCTCCGGACTCTGCAGTTGCGATGCTTCTCAAACAGAAAAAGCTTCTTAGCATTGTTTTCTTGTTCATTTCATCAGGCCTCAGCTTTCTATCGAACCCGTGCCTGTCGAAATTGCCTGCAGTATTACTTGGACTTTGTACGTTCCCAAGATTATACGGGTGCTAGGACTCAGGAACAATTCTCTCTAGCAATCTACCGACCTCATCAGTGGCGCAGGAATAGCCATACGAGTTGTCGTCTTTCCGATTGCTTGCATGAGAGGGAAAATGCTATCTATCACGGTGTGGCGTTCAAGTCCAAGCGCCCAGCTCGATCCGGTTAATTCCACTGAACGAAGTATCCCGTACTATGAACATGTCCTCTTGCTTCAATGCTGATGAAGACTATTCAGGATGTGGAGAATATCAGTCGGAAGCAACAGCAGTCACACTCACGGGAAGTCCTAGGCTCCTGGAAGTTTCTGCTGCTCATTGTACCCGCCATACCTGACACTCGTCGAGTATGACATGTTTGTGGGGGATTTTGCAGAGCGGATTTGATCAAGGCATGAAGAATCCCCGCCCTGATTGGATTTCTTTCCAATGGGGTATCTACTCGGAAGTACATTATTTCTCGTATTCTAGCTCTTTTGCTCATTCTTCAGGACACCAACTGAAGTCCAGTCGAGTTCGATAGTATCAAAGGCACCTCACATTCTAGCTGTTGAACTCTGATTGCGAGCTGTTTTCTCCTCCGATTACATTGGACTAGTACTAATACTATATCTTCCTGTGAATCATAGCTGTTGACGATACTCTTTAATCCTTCAAGCTCCAAGTAATTCCATCGCCTTGATCGCCGAACTTATCGATAATTACGTGGAACGAGGTGGAATACAAGTTGGGGTGTGCCAATCGTATTCAGAATGCATTGGGCGTTACTTGAAGCTCGTCGTCGAGTGCGCAGAATACGGAGATTTCGAAGTATCGTCAGTGAGAACTAGTTGCGTAACGTACAGAAGGGATCGTCCGATAGAGATGGATAGACGTACAGCTCCGTCTAAATACCGAGTCCATGACAGCTAATGTCGTCAGTGCGCCGCCGAAAGCAAATATACGTAATGTTACTGGCAATCGGACTTTTTTTGCATGAGACCCTCACCGACCCGGCGGCTCGTATACTTGATAATGGGCATTGTATGAGTGCAAAATTCGCCCTGATCCATGCCTTGACTGCACACGCCATGGACATGTTATTTATCCAGCCTCGTTGACTGACGACGGGCAGGTCGGATCAGGACTGGCACAACTTCGTCGAGTTGAAATTGAAATTCGGGAAAATTGGGCGCTTTCCGACGTACTGCGAGTTCTACCGCATCGAAATCCTTCACTGACTTTCCCTCTGGCACATGATTTGGTTTACTGCACAAACGAAATATGCCTTTTTTTAGTCCCTACGATTAACTAGAATAGCTAGAAACAGCTGTAACTTAATGTGTAGTAAATGTGTAGTAAATATATAATAATTAATCACTATCGCTAGATTGGTCGGAGTCCGATTCGAGCAAATCCTGTACCCTAGTATATCTAGGGGCTGTTGCACACCAAAAACTAGCACAAGGATCAGTATGAGTTCCTAGCTCGATGGAGGCATCGCGTACCTATATCCACTTGCAAATAATTGCAACTGTTCAAGATATCTCCTCATGCCCTCCGACATTGCCGTTACATGTCCATTGAGCAGCGACCTGATCTTGGCCTCTTCACCTACAATGATCTTCTTTACTTCGGCTTGTGCTTGTCGCTCAGATATTGCATATTGCCTTAGTAGTACGGCAACAGCATTACGAATACGATCCCCATCCTGCTCAAGTTGTAGTTTCTCCATATTCCATGAAAAGTAGTCGTTCACAAGGCCGACAATGACCCCAATGGAATATTTGTAGGTGGGTAGTAGGTCCAAATCCAGGTCTTCTGGAGACAGGTCCAGAGCCATAGCCCAAAGAATTAATTGGGAGACGAATCTATACGAAGATCAGGTTAGATCTCATAGGAATTCATTCGAAGTGGGGAGAAACTCAACTCGAAATCGAAATTGACCAGACGATACGGGATATACTCCTCGATGGTGTCAAACTCGATCGCACTGCTATCTCGTGTTTGAAGGCTTGCCTCGAACGTCTGGAGTAACGAAGGACTCCGAATGGGATCCAAGAGAAGCATTTCCTCCTTGACCTCGGAGAGGAATGATAGCCATTCTGGTCGCGTGTTTTCGGTCAGTTGCGGGGCGAATCCTAGACGCAGAACCTCGCATAATATGTCGTGCTCAATGACAGCCTCCTCATGTGGGAGATCTTCCAAGACATCTGCGTACAAATGAATGAGACATGAAGATAAGAATGAGCCAAGGATCTCACCGTCAATGATGCACAAGAACTCGATTAACTTCGTGACGATTCCAAGTCGTTCAGCTTTACACAATGCAAGGCATACCCCGAAGAGATTACCGGCGGGATTACTATGTCTGTACAAGGCTCTCTTGCGTTCGCGTGTCCCTGGTTGCGTGCACTTGTCTATCACGTCGTGCAGAGATCCCTCGATGATTGGCCCCATTTCATCCCAGCAATCTTTTACTTGAAAAGAGCTGAAGAAAGCAGGATAGCGGCTGGTGTTGATGTTTCTTGAGGACGCGTGGGTCATGATTGGAGTAAGCGGAGAAGCCTCTTTGAGGAGGCACTGAGAAGTCCTATTCTTTATTTAAACCTTCGGCAATTGCAAAGGCGCACACGCACACATCTGGTTCTGGATGGTTCGTGTACCTCGGGTTAAGTTCCTGAGCGATAATGTGTGGATTCGTGCGTGTATTTCGGTGGATGTGATAACAATCTGAGCGGGTGAGCACGTTCGGCGCTGATTTTGGCGGTGATGTATCACCGTCTGCTTTTTCCGACTCCAAGACCTGATAGCCCATGAGCCAGGATGGTTAAAAGGATGATAGCTGATAACATTCACCACCCTGGAATTTTGAAGCGCCGTGACAGGAGGAATGACACGGTCACAGGTACTTTCACGGGCCCTATTGACGTGACAGCGGAAAAAGGCCGGCTAGAGCTATGCACAAGGCACACACGGCTTTGAGGCTGAAAGAGGCAGTGTTGGGATGTGTTCACTTAAGATTCATCCTGTCCGGTTCATTAACAATTGACAGCGTTGAATGTTGAACGTCGGCAACCGACCCATCCGAGATGACTTCAAGGGTTGGGTTATATTGTGAGTGAACTCGAGTTCTGTCTTTTTGGTGTAATTACCGAGCATGGAAGGAATAAATCGAGGGACCATTCGGAACTGATGACAAGAAGGAAAAAAAAAATATTTTTTGATGTCACATGTGTCACGCACGCCCGTGACTAACATTGGAGTACAAATTTACAGGATCGACAAAGAGCAGAAGGCAGTTATACGAGGAAAGTATATACAAAAGGCGATAGCTTATAACATTAGTTATTCTAATTACTTCATCTCGGAAATCTGGCAGTGTTGCGTCAATCACGACCTCAAGATCCGAAACGAATTGAGAACTGCTCACCATTGATCGCTATCGTCAGACTGATCAGAATCTGGTTCAAGCAAACCCTGTGGGCGGGCGTATCTGGGGCAAGTTGAACACCAGTATACGTAGCTAAAAAGAGATGAGAACCAGTTACTACAATGATAAACTGCATCTCGTACCCTCCGGCAAACACCTGCATTGTGTCGACATAGCGTTTCAAACCTGCCGACATTGCGCTTTCGTGAACGCTCAAGAGAGTGTGAACCCGGGACTCTTCACTGATAACCATCTTTTTGACTTCAGCTTGAGCTTGTTTCTCCGATACCCTGTACTGCTTGAGGAGAACGGCCACCGCGTTCCGAATGCGATCAGCGCCCTCCAGTTTGTATTCCAACTTTTCCTTGTTCCAAGAATAATAGTCGTTGGCAAGTCCGACGATCACGCCGATAGAGTACTTGAAGGCTTGAAGAACATCCGATTCCGTTTCTTCCGCTGTGAGATCTATCGCAGTAGTCCACAGGAAGAGGTGTGCCACGAATCTATAAATATATCATCAGTGCCAGTCCGACGTGATCGAAGTAGAAACTCAACTCGTAGTCGAAATTTAACAGTCGATATGGGATGTACTCTTCAATGGTGCCAAACTCGACTGGACTGCTGTCGCGGTCACGAAGACTTTTGTTCAACGTGTTCAGAAGAGCTGGACTACGAATGGAATCGATGGCCAGCAGTTCTGATCTGATATCCCGAAGGAAGGAAATCCACTCGGGGCGGGTGTTCTTCGTGGTTTGGTGAATCTCGTCTCCACGAAGGGCCTTGCAAAGTATCTCATGCTCGATGAGTGCTTCGCGATGAGGCAGGTCTTCCAGAACATCTGTAAAGGAGCTTTCAATGCCATCATTCCTTAGATTCGACTCGGAAGCTTACCATCGATGATACACAGAAACTCGATCAAGCGCACGAAGGGTGCAACCCTTTCGACATTGCACCCACCGCACATGAGGCCATAAAGATTACCGGCAGGATTTTCATGCCGGTACACAGCCTTCTTGCGTTCTTTAGTGCCAGGTTGGGTGCACCTCTGGATAGTATCATCCAACGCCTCTTGAATGTCTTTGCCAACCTCGTTCCAGCAATCCTTAACGAGGAAT
Source organism: Moniliophthora roreri (assembly GCA_001466705.2). Taxonomy (NCBI): domain Eukaryota; kingdom Fungi; phylum Basidiomycota; class Agaricomycetes; order Agaricales; family Marasmiaceae; genus Moniliophthora; species Moniliophthora roreri. Next base: position 929,480 of record LATX02000112.1, on the reverse strand, counting down.
GAGCTGAAGTAGGCGGGGTGTCGACTGGCGTTGATCATAGTCGGATTCAAGATAGAAGCCATGAGATAGAGAGTATGTTAAAGCAAGGGAGGAAGGGTGTAGCGTAGGACTTTTGAATGCTGGAGAATCGGGCTAAGGAGAGGTGAGCTTATATATCCGCGATGCAAACCGTTACACCTCACAGAAGAATAGTCACAGCCAGAGGCAGGCACAATGACTACTGTTACTTGTTCAGGTATTATTTGCGTTCCACATGGTCTTCGTGAAGCCTTCATCAGCATCGTGGATGCGGATTGACAGCGAGTATCACCTCGCATTTGGTTAAGACGTGAGTACCTCGGATTTCGCACCGTGAATTAGATACCGTATTTGTAATTGTTTAGAATGCCGAAATGAAATGACACCTCTTGAACCAGAAGCGATCAAGAAAATGACATTGCTGTAGTGGTACTACAGCAATGTCCGGTAGAGTCTTGGCAGAATCAGTAACCATGAAGAATGTTTTCTGCCAGTGACGCCCATAAAACTCCAGGAACATGTGGAATCCAAGTGATACGGAGCTATTGGAATAACCTGGTGTTTGCACGACCTTTCTTTCGGGCTTGTGTAGGGCTCAAGGCCCGGCTCTAAATTTCGTGGGCCGTGGCTTTGGGAGATCATAGGTAGTTCCCGAGGGCGAAAAGACATACGACCCCTGGAAGCCAAAATTTCTCGCGAATAAAAGCCGTTGACAGATCCGCGCCACTATCTTAATGACGACTTGGTCGGGACTTCATAATAATTCTATTCCTACCATCATCTTTTCACTTTTGAACCTCTTCCAAGCGGAGTATGCTGATGCTTAGCCAAATAACCTGCACTCAATGACGCAATATGGACGTCGTATCGAGTCTCCCCTGTCATGAGCCGTGGCCCAAGGTCCGGCTCACAGGCCTGAGGTAGACCACTTTGGCAGGCGTGAGGTAACGATAACTGGGGTCGTCTTTTCTGCTTCTTCCAAAGACGAGTCCGATGATGAGCTATATGATGATCAAACGTCTCTTAGTAGAGAGATTTCGTAAAATTTTAAGTAACACTCACCTTGGTAAGCGTCACTTGTTCAATACACGACTCAACGGCAGTTCCATTCCCAGTTTGTTCCTAGTGAGCACCTCTGCCAGATGCTTCGGTTATCGCACCGTTCTACTTACATCGTCAGCTCCTCACTATGCCTTGAAAGGTGAGTTTTGACGCCTCGTCTCTGCATGCGGTGATATTGATGAGGTTGTGTTGGTTAAGCATCCGCAAAGCACTCACCCGTATCGTAACCAGATTTGGATACCAAAACATGAAGTTCCGTCAGGTGAGGACATTTCAATAAGCACATATGCCCAAAGCAGGTCTAGGAAGTCAGGAAGTGGGGCCAAAGAAGTGAGTCGGTTGACAGGTCGTGGGCGTCATGAAAAAAAAAAGGATTGGCGCCAGATTTGCGAGGTTCGCGGCTCATATTGACGCTCGCACAGCTCCTCTTGTCATCAGTCATTTCTTATCTCAATCTTTTTACAGCCTGGAAAGCTGCCGCAAATGGGCCAGTACCCTGTTTCAATGGCTGAATATCAAGTTCTGAAGGAGATATTTCCATTTCCGAAGCTGTCTTCGCGCCTTAGATTCACCCCAAGATCCTTAGCAGACGCAGCCTCGTATCAAGTCTCGTATTGGAGTTTGTTAAGCTGGGTCTGGTGAGTCTCCAAGTCCCCTGGATTGAAAAAATCATAGTTTACTTGCCAATCAACTTGGAGTTGGAGGTTCGAATCGAACCCAGGGGCTCATACGTTGCGCTTGTGGCATTCAAACACTGAAGATAGTACCATCCCAGCCATGACCGTGACTTGGGAGACGGTGGCTCAAACTCACCATTTTATCGGCTGGTCGGATGCTTGAGCGAAAGAAAAGTTGCAAGCATCCTCAATATCTCCTATTGACGGGCCATTGATATGTTGCCGGGGATAACGACCATTGCCCTCCAGCTTTGACCGTGGACTGTGGCCATGGACACATTCGATTGTCTACTCAATTCGAGAACAATGAGCGTACTGACCAGCTATAAAATGCCATCATCTTTGTACCCAGCATTCTGTGACCTTCGCACCCCGCCAAAGACACCATGACCAATCTGTACCATTTGAACTCCTCCAACTCATCCGACGAACTCATCTCACCAATCAAGATGACGTTCTCCTCCACTGCCGAGACCCTCGCTGAAACCTTCAATCCTTACCGCGACCTACTCGAGCTCCCTCGCTCTGCTTCTCCCACTTCCATTCGGGCGACCTACATCCCCTCTCGTCCAACCTCATACGCAGATCTCGAGGGCGAAACCCCGCTGAACTTTGCCGGATTCTCCGACCTCGCATACGTCGACGCATCTTTGGAACGCGACATCCGTCGTATTCGAGCTGCACATGACAAGTTGGAAGACATTCAGACCACCAGAGCTCCATCTTCCAGCTACACCGAAACCAACCTTTCTCGTTATGAGTCTACCAATAGCCGGCGCAGTGCTGGTACTCGCCGAGGTAATCGCCACTACATGGAGAACGACAGGGTCTCCATTATCACCACTCGCACTACTATCAGCACTTGCCGAGCTGTTCGCAACCTGGATGCAGCTCCTCCAGTTTTGAGGCGACGCGAGGTCGGTAGGAAGTACTCCGTTTCTGGCGGTGTCAAGGATGAGGAACAGAAGAGGGCCAAGGAGAGTTGGAAGGCTCCTAGTCGTATCAAGGAGCGATTCTCGCTCAAGCATTTATTCAGTAACAGGAAAGAGAATGCTGGGATCTTAGATCGTGATGCGACATCGGCTCGAAGGCCCAACAAATCTTTCGGTTTCATGAGATCTACCAAAGTTACCAAAGTCGACACCACCCAGGAGATTCGAGTCGGCACCCGAAAAACTAGTATCTTTGGCCGTAGCACCCGCAACGCTTCGTCCTCCTCCAAGAATGCCCTTGATGCCACCAATATTCCTCCGGTTCCAGCTCCCACGCCTCTTTCGGCTGAACAGTTGAGGAACCAGAGAGTTCGTCGGTCTAGGTCCTTTGCTGGCTTTCGCGATAGCACGATCGACACACCCCCAAGTCCCATTGTATTTAGGAAGTTCTTTGAGGACTGCGACAATGATGAATTTGACGAGATTACTAGGGAGGCCACTAGGGTGAACGAGGGTGTTAGGAGAAATTTCTCGTACGAGGAGTCTGATTAAGTGAAGGAAGGAAATCGCGTGTACGATATTCGGTTGATGGTTTGTTTTTCTTTGTTCTCATTTCTACTTCTGCGTTCACCTTTATTTCCCAGTTCTCCTGCACAGATACTCCAGCTATGCCCTATGCTCTTTATGTTTTTATGCCTCACTACGCCTCCAATACTTTAACAGGAACGAGTTGATGTGCAGTTCCAAATAGCGATACCTACTTCCCTATCCTCGACCCCTTTTTTTGTTTTGGCAATTTGTTTTCATAAACCAAATCAAAACATCTTGAACCCGAACGCATGAATGAGAAACCGTCCATATCGATGAACGGAAGGTAGAATAGGCAGTACAAGTGTAAAGTAAGTACAGGATGAATACGAGAGATATATTGGTAGGGTCCACATCCAAGGTCCAAGAACATATTCGACCACTCAATGGCGAATGAGTTTGAAGTACAGTATAACCACCACCACCACAACGAGAATGAGAGCGAGGAAGCTGAGCATAAAACGTTGCTTGTACATTCTGGCGACGAGTGACGTGAGTGCACAGCATTGAATGAAAGCTATTATGGAACGTACTCTCGAATCATCTTCTTGATGGTACTCGACGCACGGTCGAGGGATGTATCTGTTGTCCTCAGCTAATGCCATTTTATGAGCATACAATCTAAAGTGTAGCATGACCAAATCACGTACCATATCCCTAGAATTTTGTATCGTCTCCCGCTGCTGGCCCAAATCCCTGAGAATATCCGCCCCTAAAGTCTCAGTTTCTAACGCAATCCTTGTTGCATCTCCCAGCCTTCTCTGACCATCCGACAATCTTTGATTTCCTTCCAAGAGCCTAGTTCGCTCGTTTTGGTCGTCGTCTCGGTATGGGTCGTCCGACCGGGATGCACCAAAGCGACCGTTGCCACCCAAAAGATCACCTCGAGAGGCTTTGGCGTGAGTATCCTTGGCGAGACGTTTGAGACGGTTGAGGTCGATTTTGGCTTGTTTAAGACGAGCGGCGTATTGTGGTCGTATTGAAACAGGGATGCCTTGAACTTCGACTTCAAGTTGGGATATCTGGTTCAAAAAGGTAGGTTAGGACGTTCAAAAACCATTTCCAGGGTACAAAGACGCACTATATCGTCCGCCTCATCCAGCTCAATTTCGACCTTTCGAAGGGTTGCTTTCCGTTGCTCTGTCAAACAAGTACCACTGAGACAACAATAACTGGGGAACATAATGGCGTTCATACCTCCCTGCTGTTCTTGAACTTGCTTTTCTAACTTGTTCCGCACGGATTCGATGATATGCTCATAGTCCTGGTAGTATGCATCAAAAAGGGTCGTCGGAGTCGAGTCCATAGAGAAGTGATGACGGTAGTCACTGTTCTGGAATCATAATGTAACCGGGCTTTCACCGCGAGATGCGGCTTCTTCTTTCAATGAAACGCCACTATTGCCATGGCGAGATGGCCGAGCGGTCTAAGGCGCTAGAATCAGGTCTCCGGTTGTTCCGGTTGTTACCTATCTAGTCCGAAAGGGCGTGGGTTCGAATCCCACTCTCGTCATAAGTGTAAATGAAATTGCCATATTTTTCTTTCAAAGATCTAACATTCACATGCAAGATTTTGCTCGATTCAGCACTGAACGACATGTTGCGATAATTTTCAATCGGAATTATGCCTTAGGTCTTTGACTGCTACTCATAGGTTAGAATAAACACCCGGAATCTTTGCTTCTACGAGGGAACTTAGGAGTGGTGCTAGCCACCTCCCCGGTTCCCATTCGTTTGCATCTGGGCCCCAGATAGCTGGGTTTCGGTTTGATCCTATAAGAGTATATTTCTTGTCTTTTTGAGATGGGTACCTCGGTGATTAGGGAACCATTGCTACCAGTGATAGGTGTTGAGAGAGGGAGCACACAATCACGGTTTGCACTGTATTTGACTATCCTGTTGACAGTGTGAGGGATACAGACTGGACTGCTATGCTCTGGGAGAACTGCTTCATGTCTGAGCGGGCATCAGAAGGGCTGAATGATTCAAGAAAAAGTCTGCTTACAATTTGTCCCTTGCCATTGGTGTCTCTCGCCCAAAGTGGCTGCTCTCCACATGAATTTCCTACCCCAAGGCGAAAACCAATCTGGCCTAATAACATCCGATCGAGAGTCAGAAAGGAGGAGCTCGAGAGGTGTTTGGACCGTAAGTACTTGAGTATTAAAGTAAGATATGAACAAATTTTCCGGAAACACCGTCCTGACTACTGGTGATACTACGATAGAAGGGAATGTACATGAGATATCGTAAATGTATAGTATTGCGATAGCTGATACAAGCTCACAGGGAGAAAGTTGAGCTTGCATCAGCTATGTCTCGACCTCTTCTTCGACAAACAGAACCGAACCTTTTCCAACGTCGGGGCCGCCAACTTATTCCGCTTCCCATTTTCCTCCTTCAACGTCTTCTTCACCTGCTCCAGAGCCAGCGCTGATTCTTGTGCGTAGGTTCGTAGCAGCTCGTTGTCACTCATTTCATCAGAGTCATCGTAAAGAGGGGGTAGAATGACTGTCTGAGCCCAAGCCACCACATCCAAGTCGACCTTGCCGTCCTTCTCTATGTCTCCGACAGGAAGGGCGACACGCTCGCCGCTGTCGGACGAGTCAATGTCAGATGCATAGGTACCAGACGACGACGACGGCTCGGAACTAGAGTCGTAAACACAGAGAGTGCACTTGCACGTTATGGTATCTGATGTTTCCGACCGGCGGCGTTTCCTTTTCGACGTCGGTTCAGGTTTGAAACGGTTATGTGACCAATGCGGCCATATACCGACGATTTTGATTATTGGGAAGACGACATTTTCCTTCAGGCTTTGAGGAGAGTGTAATGCGTCGGGTTGATACAGCGTCAATACCAGAATAGCAATTGCGGGGTGTACCATCGATGAGATTCGAGGAAGACTGTCATAATTGTGAGCGTCTAGTGTAAGGGGCAACATTTCCCCATCGGATGAGCGTTGGTATAAAGGTGGGAGGTATTTGGGTTTCAAAGTTTTGTGGTCAAACCGCCCGGGAAAAAGGACGTATTCCCAGGGCCCTTCTCCAAATTCCTAATGGACTGTAGCATCAGGACTTGCTCGAGCGAACGAGCAAAGAGAAGGACCTCTCACCTCAAACCTTCGGCGTTTCGGCGTTCTCCAACTTTCTTCATACGATTATAAGCCATGATATCATACGCATGTTGAATAACGTCCTTTGTAGGCGCAAACTGCAAGGTCTGTTTTTGGAGACAGGGAATAAGATCCTTTGACACTACCAAATCATTACAGTAATGCCAAAACATTTATGACTTGGACATTTCACTCACCTTTGACCACGTTATATTCACTATCGAATGGACATCCTCGGTAATCTAGTCCAAAGGCCCACTCAAAGTGTGTAAATTCCTAATAAACGTTGAATTAGTAAACGGACTGCGAAATAAAGTCGTCGGCGTACCATTGCTGCCCACGAGTCATCTTTGGAAATTAGGGAATAAGATTCAAGTTCCAAGTCTGTGTTGTTAGAGATTGATATATCTTGTAGAGACAGCATGGTGGTCAGGGCGTGTCCTAATGTAGGATGCTAAATTTTTAAATATTTAACGTCGTTGACGTCTCGGGCATTTAAACATTCTGAAAAACATACGCATACAATAGTGTTTAAATATCATTTAAATATGGAACATTTAAATAAGTACAATGGGCATATAGCACCATTTAAACAACATTCAAAAACCTCCCGGGACACCTCAACGGCACCCCTGCTATCAACAATGGAGTTTCTGGAGCATCATGTAACTGTGAAGGGAGTGGTGGAGGTGAGTATTTAAAAGCGCATAGAGCTCCGACGAGCGAAAGAGACCCGCTAGTCACAGTGTGATGGGCACGGGCTGTCAGGGGGTTGCCAAGTCGAGCCGCTTGGTGAAATGCGGAGAGCTGAGCCGTGACGGACGCAGGAGACGAACCAGCTGACAGACAGGAGAAAACGACGCGGATATTGGGAACGACGAGGGCGGAATTTGGGACTGGGCGGAAAACTGGTGGAAAATGAGAGGAGAGAGGATAGCGGGTCGAAAACGAGGACTCGGGAGACCATGTATGTCTTGAGCAGACCACGTCCGTAAGGTGAAATCAAGCGTATGACGATGCATGCCAGGTGACTAGTCAGCTGAGAAAAACACAGCAACTGACATATGTACTCACCATTCCTCTCGCAACACGAAAGCACTTCGGCCTCTGACACGCATTATCCACATCTTACACAACCCAGTGTCTAGCCAAATAAACACAGAGAGCTGTTGGGACATCTTGAATATAAAGGATATCTTGTTGAGTCTCGGAAGGAAGGCGGGAGCATTGACGGTAGGTCGACGGTGAAGCGGGCATGACGGGAGAAGACAAGAGGAATCAACAGAGTCAGCGTGAGAACCACGTGCAAACGCGCCGGGCACGTGTGACACTCGTCCCCGCAGTCAACCATACTGTACCTCGGTCCTTGCCAGCTTTCTTTCCTTCCCCTTCCTTCCCCGCCCGGCGTCGTCCCCCACTTTATCCCATGACTTCTACGACACCTCTCCTCAGCCGTTCCCTCTTCCTGCCTTCAGTCAGGTCCTTGGTGGTTTACATGTGGCAGCAAGAGACGAGCCTCGATGATAGGGATTTGTAGAGGGTGCTCAGGCATAGGACATAGGTATGTTATCGCGATGTCTGACGTGCCCTTGGATCTAATTGAACCACAATGACTTTAGAATTGTTAGATTGACCTTACCAGAAGTACCCAATTACCCCCGGACAGCAGCTGGACACTCCTACTCTGTAAATGTGCTCTGTACTCTACATATACATGTATAGTACCTACTATGTATTAGATACCACATTCAACCATGTAGTAGTCCTTTGCTTACCAAATTTTATACTTAAAAGAATGTCAGTATTTAATTAGTATTTAAACGCCGTTGTATGTATCTGGTTTCCCCAGTGTTTAAATGCCCGAGACGTCAACGACGTTAAATATTTAAAAAATTGGCATCCGGCACCTGGCGTGTCGATGGTGATGGTTGCATTTCAAAGAGTCGTAAAGCTCCCACAGTGAGGTGTGTGACCGCGACGTGCCTCTTCTGCATTTTCGTCGGTTAACATTCACTCTTACCGTAATTTATGACTCGGTTAATCTTCTTCCCATCACCCATTCCAATTCACGAGAATTAATCTCTTGTACAGTTGAGCCCCGTACACACTATGCACTGGACCATGGATTGATCAAGATTGTTCCCACTATCGATACCTTGGGAGCTATTTTGAAGTTTTCCCAACAAATTCATCAAAAGCATGCAGGGAAGAATTCCAATGAAAATATCGGTCTAGATCGCAAAAAGGTATCGTACCGTTCCATTCATCATGAATTCCTGTCTTTAAGCTCAATCCCTCTTGCAGACATTTCCGCACGGTAATTATCCCTATATGGTTGTTGGCGTACTGTGCTCTTCAGAGTTCAATATCCCCTGTGAGCGACTGATTGGACCTCCTGATGTCCCTCAAGTCGCAATGACAGAGAACATGGAGTGGTCGTTTGAATACCAGCCTATTGACTATCCGATTAAAGTGGTAGGTTGACAAAACACAGTTGAGTAGCATAAAGTTTCTGATTTGCTTTGAACAGCCTCAGGCTCGTGATGCCACCGTCCCACATTCCAAAGATGGTGACCTGAAAGTCAAGATTATTCCCCAGCATCTGAAAGGGTACCGGTCAGACCGAGAAACACCGTTTGAAGGCTTCTACCCAGTTGACAGCCAGAAACAAGTAATGCTCTGGCAGGATCCTTGGCTGGTAGTTGCGAACGTTGGCGAGTTTCTCTTCGCCATGAAGAGCCGAATTGACAACCATCGATGTTCTAATGCAAAGCTTAACACAGAGTGGCAACCTTGGGAAGTTGAAGAACTCGTCTTCAGTTGCTGCACCTTTGCCTCCAGAACTACACCTTTTGGATGAACGACAAGCCGCCGTCAGATCAGATATCCAAAGCCGGCGGCTCTCGGCGATCCCGTCAGAGCACCAAGTCTAAAGCAGGTGCCCCCATTGCAGGACCCTCTGGTTCTGGCCAGGACGCCCCTGCTGCTGGACCCGGTCCGAGTGGTACCACTCGATCTAGGAGTAAAGTTGTGCGTTCCAATGCAGGCACCGTCGAAGAGCCAACTGGAGCCCCTCTCACCCGAACACGGAGTGTGAAAGAAAAGTCTAGGGCCGGCGCTGAAGGGTCTGTGCAACCTTCAACACGCGGCTCTTCTCGTAAATCTGGACACTCCAGAACGGGTACTTCAAAGAAGTGATGTTCGATGGCACTGTTGCAAGGTGGCCCTTTACATAGACACTTTTCAATCTTCGTGTCTCTTTTTCTTTTTGATACTCACTAAACTCTATACGACTGTTCCATGATTATGAAACACATTGTTCCTAGTACTTGCTCTTGTCGACTTACATGTATTAATTTCTTTGCATTCCAATCAGCAGCCATTCCCATTTCATCCTGTATTGGACTGAGCAACGAGTGTCCGATTTAACATGAGTGAGATCCTAATTGCTCTGGGGATAGCATCGTGTAGCGAAGGGTAAGCCACCGAGGACTGTTAGAAGCTGGGTTATGTCGGATATTGATACACGGGCGATCGCCAATTGACCTCCTCGTCAGTCGTAGCGTAAACGCGGAATTCAGTTCTTTGAAGATCTAGTACAATCCACCCGAGACACCGAGACTTTACTAATCTACTTTACGAAGTATTAAAGGAAGTTGTGGTTTATCTGAACCCTTCACCGAAGGGTTCGCGACACCAGCCGAATGATACACGACTTCCTGCCCCGTAGGCGTAAACTTGAACGATCCGACGAGGAATCCCAGCACGGTTTCTACGATGACGATCCGATCAGCAAGCTAACATTAAGGAGATAGGAACTTACTCATTTCCAAGTGCGAGAACTTGAACCCACTACGAAGGAGAGGTAAATCACAAGTGCATAGCTTAGGTATCACACTCACATGCAAGATCTCGATCCAGCACTAAACGACATGCTGCGATAATTTTCAATCGGAAGTATGCTTTAGGCCTTTGACTGCTACTCACAGGTTAGAATAAATACCCGGAATTTTTGCTTCTACGAGGGAACTTGGGAGTGGTGCCAGCCACCTCTCCGGTTTCCACTCGTTTGCATCTGGGCCCCATATAGCTGGGTTTCGGTTTGATCCTATAAGAGAGAGGTATATCTCTTGCCCTTTCGAGATGGGTACCTCGGTGATCAGGGAACCATCGGTACCAATGATAGGCGTTGAGAGAGGGAGCACGCAATCGCGGTTTGCGCTGTGGACGTATTTGAGTGACCAGTAGCAAAAGCTCGTTTTTGGTATACACACATTCTGGGAATAGCGTGAACGGGAGGATGCCTAGGTACATCGTCAGTGTCTATATGAGTGGTTTTCACGGCAGCAACGCTCACAATCGAAGAGACTCTTTACAGACAGCCTCGAGATACGGTAGATTGACGAGGTCGTCATATGATAGATCTTCCTTTCCGTTGTCCTCCTGGGCTTTGAGTATCTCGGCGCGCAGCCTTTCTTGGACGTCTGGGTGACGAGCCAACAGGTCAAAAGTGCGGGATAGAGCAGACTGAAAGGGTATCTCAGTGATATGAAGATAGAGTAAAACAAGCAACGCTGACTGATGTGGTATCCATGGCAGCGAACGTGAGGGTTCTGAAGCACACACGAATGAGCGTCCTGTTGTCAATGGAATACCATGGCGACTCACGAAATCTACCAAGTGATGCATATGAATGAATGATTCATTGCAATGGGAGGTGGGAGGAATACAGTTTACCTGACCGATGATCTCCTTCTCATCCAACCTATCTTCTGTTGCAGCGTTCAAATTGGCATGGACTACAGGAACAATGATATCAGCTCGGAAGAGACTAGCGTTCTCGTAGCACTCACTGAGGACACTCAGAAGGTCTTTACCCTTCTCCTCTCCCGAAACCACTTTTGATTTCTTTCCATGAAAGATCTCTGACGATAGATCCCACATATAGTAAGCGTACGTCAACCCGTCCTTGAACAGCTTGAACGGCATCATCTCCACTACCTTCAAGCGGAATTCTGGTGTTCCGAAATGTTCTACGAAAGGAAGGAAGAGTGTCCCTCCAGCACCGATTACACGAGCAATGTACGGCCTGCCACAAATTCAAATGAGTATAGGCGTCGGAGTATGCAAAAATGCGAGGCTACGTACAAGACATCCTTCATAGCAGCGCTGTATGGATGAGCACTCGTTTCGTCTGTGAGAGGGTCAAACGAGGTCCCGAGACCGGCTTGTACGAAGAGTTCGAATGCGGCTCGGGATAGCCAGGGGAACATGTCGACCTGGTTGAGGTATGGTGATGAGAATATGTTTGGGGTTCAGATAAGTGAGGAGAACTCGCCTCTGTAGGTCCGCCGTGGACCTGCTTCGCCAGGGAGTCTCGCAGCTAGTGACAGTATCATAAGGCCATTCAGTATTTTGGATGAAAGCTATCATACCGTACGAGCCACGCTGTTGAAGATAGGCACTGTCCACAAGAACGTCATAAGGACCAAGTTGAGTAAATGGGATCACAAGACGTACCCATTTCACGAAGATGCAAACTAGCAAACGCGGGGTTCAATAGTTTCTTCTGGCGACGATGTTTCTCGCCTTCAGTCGCCAATAAGCCCTCTCCAAAGAGCAGCTTGTTAATTCTATTGTAGACCTTGGGATAAGAATAGACGGCGTGATGGGGTGCATACTAAACGCACTGGAGGAACCACCCCATCTCGTCATAGGCACCCTGATCCTAGAGTACGAGAACTGTATCAGGACGCGCTCGAGAATGAAGTGATAGACATACCTTGACTAGGATGTGGTAAAGAGCTTTGGGATCAAAGGTATGAATGACTTTAGCCTAGAAAGGCGAATGTGAATACGTGTAAAAGCTATGAGATCAGCATGCGTACCCCAAAGAAGCCATTGTAAACCGACGTCGGTCCATCTGCCGATGCGAAGCATTTCAATGAACACGTTTGACATGCAGTAAGACAACGCACAGCTCTCCATAGTCCGTAAAAATTCCCATGGTTGCGCAGAATAGACCTCCAGGATCCTTCCTAGACAAACATATAGAATGACCCTGCATAGGATACAGTAAACAAAACGAACCAAGTATCCAAGAAGAATTTGCGGGTTTGGGGATTTTGTTCAGGACCTCCGAACGGCGTTTTCGCTGGACAATCCAGATAACAATGACAGCAGTAACTGCAGAAAGAGTCAGGGTAGTCTGCTGCATGAACGAGGCGTGATTGGGAGAATGCCATCTTGTCCTGTTTATAAGGTAGAAGAGTGCGAAGTGCGAATTTTGACGCCCATCATGACATCGGTGCGAGGAAGTGCGAATAACACCGAGTGGTGATAATGTGGCCAGAGGATTTCAAATCTGGTTCCTTCCTGTATCAGGTCTGAATGAATGCCAGACGTGGATTTGGGTCAGGGTCATTGTGTAGTGGAAGACTCGAAGAGCAAGTCGAAGTTTGTGAAAATTCCCACGTTGACATCTTTGATCAGTGCACCACGATCAACGCCAGAATGATTTTCACTCAGAAGAAAGGCAAAATTTTATTTCGCTCTTCACAAAGTCAAGTCTTTCTGACCCAGTATTTAGCCTGTTTCAGCCCTGAAGTCCCACGTCGATACAGAGTAGCCTGGGGTTCGCGCGTTCAAGCTCTAGATTTGGTTCACGAATTGAACGCGTTATAGTGAAGAATGGGGGTGCATTGACGCATTCGGTACAAGATTTTAAAGAAGCCGAGTACTTTTTCTGTGTTGGGATGCAGGATGAATGGCTGAAACCGTGAGATCTTACTCTGATTCTATGTTGCGTGGAGATCTGACTTGGGTGTTCTAGACTAAGGGACAGAGACCTTACCGTGCGTGATGAAGGCTCATAAAGGTATTGTTTTGGACTCCTGTTCCTTCTGCGCCTAGGTCCGCCATCCGAATTGGATTACCTATTGCATCAAGGAAGACTTTCTAATGCCCTGTGCCAATTACATTCTCGATGGTGCGTGTTTTTCATGCTTTTTCGCAATTCCTGTCTGAATTCCAGGAATGACAGAGTATTTTGAAGAATCAGAAGACAGAGAACATCACAGTATCACTCAAACTGCTTGCTACAACTCTGAAACTACGCTCTGCGAACCAGATGTTTCCTATGTGACGATTCGCGAAGATATACCTGCACAAGCGCTCTCGATGCCTACATCAAGAACTATACACGATACCAATACTCTGCCATACAGTCCCAAACGACAGTTAGATCAAGATACGGTTATTCCCTGTCAACGGGACTCTTCCCCTCCTCCACGCTACTATCAACGAACAAAGCACGCCGATAGGAATACCCTCGACACTTCAGGGAACCGCATCAAGACCAATAAGGCGTTTGAACACCAAATTGGGTATGACTACTATCATTCCGTGAAGTCTTTTCATGCACTAATGATGTGATACTCTTCTATTCAGTCGCAAGCGAGATTTCGATGTTCCCGGCAAACACGGTCACGTCCCTTATGAAGAATACAACAAGCAATCCAAGCCCAGTGCACCCGAGGTGTTTCAGAAGTTTATCAAGACTAGTGACCCTGACGCGTTCAAGGATGAATCTTTGCTCATTGGGCAAGTGAAATTCTTTTCGTGATACGTTGATTTGCTAACGACCGCTTTACAGGGCCTCTTGCTGTCATTCACCATTCGAGGAACTGCTCGACCCACACCTTGATCCTGGCACGCCTATAGTACTACCGGTAGACATGCTTCTCAGTCTGCCTGATATAGAGTCGACAGTTTTTCAGCCGAAGCGAAAATATAAGGGACGAGAGATGACTTGCGTTTAGAGGTGTTGAACAGGACCTGGCAGCTTCGGAGATAGCTACAACGTTACTAGAACACTAGACGCTGGAACTGCATCGAACTCCGGGGAACTTTCGCGAAGATTCTGGGCCAGTTGCTGAGAAATTCACAGAATGGTCTGCTTGTCGATTAATTTACATGGCGGCTCTTGCAGTAGCACTCTGAATATCATCGTACATGGCATACTTATGGTGAATGAAAAAGTGAGGATCGTGACGGTGAAGTGGTAAGTAGTACTTCCGAGAAGGCGACAGCTCGCGATCCTAACAAGAACCAAACAAAGCCTCCCCCTTTGTCACTCACTATCGCGTGCAGTCTCCGCTACACCAATCCCTGTAGCGTATTGTCCGTTTATCTTTTTTCTTCTATCTTTCCCCACGCGGTAGTAGCTTTCGGCTGGGATCTTGACGGTCAGCATGGCGAACAAGAAGAACAAGAAGAAAACCGCGGCAGCAGCGAAAACTCAAGCCAACGGGTGCGTGCAGCATGATTTGTTTCCGGGTAGACTTACTGAAGTATCCCATACTTTAGCGATGATTCTGCACCTGCAGGTCAGCAGCCAGAGGCACCTACAGCTGGACCAAGCAATCCCTCGACATCGACACCCCCAAAATCACCTACACCTACACCTACGCCTGGGTCAGACTCCGCAGAAGATGGAGAGGATATTGTGAAGCGTGCAGAAAAGGTGAAAGAAAAGGGAAATGTCGCTTTCAAAGCCGGAAAGTATCAGGAAGCCATCGAACATTATACTAAAGCTATCGGTGAGATATCTAAAATTTGATCTGCCGGATTGAAGCTATACGAATTCTCTTTTTTCTTACAGAAATGAACCCATTAGAGCCGACCTTCCTTACAAATCGAGCGGCATGTTATATGGCGATAAAACGATTCAGACCAGCATTAGACGACTGTCAGCAAGCAGCCACTCTGCAGGCAGCAGTACCTTCGCCGAAAACGCTTCTCCGGCTATCACGGTGTCAGTTGGCTCTCGGTTTGGCCACGCCGGCTTCTTCGACTCTGAAAACAGTGCTTGATATGGAGCCCAAGAATGCACCGGCTATTCAGCTCAAGTCAAAAATAGCAGAGTTGGAAACCCATTTACGGAGATTCGAGGAAGCCAAGAAGAAAAAGGACTGGGGAATGGCTAGATTGGCGCTGGACAAATGTTTCCAGGGTATTGAGAGCGAGGGAGATGAGAAGCCTCCAGAGTGGAATACATGGAAGATCGAGCTGGAGTTGTCCAAAGGAAATATGGAGGCTGCAAACCTGGCCGCGACGTAAGTTGTAGGAAAACTTGTTCTGAAACCAAGGGCTAATACTTCTTTGCAGTGAAGCTCTTAGAATCAGTCCAAACTCTCCTGAAACGCTGACTCTGCGTGGCCTCGTGTTGTTCATCAACGGCAAGTTGCCTCAGGCTCAGCAACATGTCAACTCTGCTCTCCGCTTCGATCCTGCTTACGAGCCCGCTATGCGGCTTAGGAAGAGGGTCAAGGAAGTTGAGCGCCTGAAGACTGAGGGTAACAATCTCTTCAAGCAGCAGAAACTCCAAGAGGCAGTGGACAAGTACACCGAAGCGCTTGAGGTGAGCCCGATATTTTCTAAACTAGAAGTAACTCTGACCTAGGTCCCATAGCTCATAGGTGAGAAGGAGGAAGAAGGTAAAGGTGGCAACATCCGTGCCACCTTACTGTCGAACCGAGCGACAACACTAGTCAAGGTATGCTTTTGGTTCGACCTGCAGTGTTCACTTTGAAGCTCATCTCTCGTACCTTAGATGGAGTCTTGGGAAGAGGCACTCAAGGACGCGGACATCTCGATCGAGCTGGTCGATACATCCTTCAAAGCCTTCCGTACACGTGCTCGTATCCATCTAGCACTCGAACGATACGAAAAGGCTGTTCAGGACTTTAAGACAGCTATCACTGAAGCCATTAACGATGGAAGTACGACGGATGCTGATGTGAGAGCTTTGAAGAATGAGCTCAAGAAGGCCGAGGTGGACATGAAGAGGAGTAAATCGAAGGATTACTACAAGATCTTGGGTTTGAAGAGGGATTGTACAGAGTTGGATATCAAGAAGGCGTATAGGAGAGAGAGTTTGAAACATCATCCTGATAAGGTAAGACTCGACCGCACGACCGCGTTTGGTTTAGGGCTGATTACCTTTTGTGGCTGTGTAGGGAGGCGATGAAGAAAAGTTTAAGCTTGTCGTGGAAGCCAACGCCGTCCTTTCTGACCCTGCTCGTCGTGAGCGGTACGATATGGGTGAGGACGAGGACGGCATGAATGATGGCGGCGGGATGGGTGGAATGGGTGGAATGGGTGGAATGTCTGAAGCTGATATCATGAATTTGTTCGCTCAGTTTGGGGGCGGCGGTTTTGGAGGCGGCCCTAATTTTGGAGGTGGTGGTTTCAGAAGCGGTGGTCATCATGGAGGGAGGCACCCAGGTGGCTTTTCAGTGAGTGACAGACTTGTCCCACCAGATCTACGCTGATAAGGTTTTTTGTAGTTCAATTTTGGCTAAAGGTGTCGCTGTCGGTGGTGAACCTAGGCAGCCAGCTCATAGTGTGGGAGGGTTGAGTCAGGACTCACGCCGAGAGGAGAACGCGCGTTGTGGCGGTGACGCTGTGAGGTGTCACCTATTGTCGTCGTTATTGAAGCATATTTCCTTCGTTCACTTCAATGATGCCAAGCTCGGAGATCTAAGTTGGAGGCATTATCCCTTACTCACCGCAATACACCATTGTTGTACAACGATGTTGGTCCATACTATGTGCTGTTTTGTTGAGCGTCCATGTATACAATTCACGTTGATTTTCTTCTCTTCTCTCACCCATGTGTGCACTATCATTGGTGTTACTTCGTTTCTTTGGTGAGTGTCCTCGTGACGCCTCCCAGTCTGATACTAATCAGTCCTACTGCTGTAGAGTTCCGGAACCGCAGTGCTTTCAATTGAATCATTGTGGAGTGTGGGTAGCATTTTGGCTGCGTATCACAGTATACACTGACATCGGAAATCCACAACCCTGTTTCATTGTAAGAATGGTTGAGTTATTTGGTAGGGCGCGTCGGCTGATTCGACGCATAGTGGACGTCGCCACTGATGCGCTCCCAGGCGTTCACAGCTATGTTATAAATGCACATGTTGGCTTATGGACACGGGTTGTTGACAGATTCAGCCTTTCCAGTACGTACGCAGTAAACTTCAGAATCTGATCGACATGCTGTTTGACAGTTTCTCGGCGGTGTAGTGTGG
Organism: Moniliophthora roreri; assembly: GCA_001466705.2. Classification (NCBI taxonomy): domain Eukaryota; kingdom Fungi; phylum Basidiomycota; class Agaricomycetes; order Agaricales; family Marasmiaceae; genus Moniliophthora; species Moniliophthora roreri. The sequence continues at coordinate 911,996 of LATX02000112.1, read as the reverse complement.
GGATCTGAAACGCCTCCCAGAACATATAAAAGGAGCCGGTATGGAAGACGCGAAACTCGTCCACGCTCTCAAGATAATTCGTCATGCGATATTTCTCTGTACCGTGGCTTTTGACTGGCAGCGCTGTCGTGGCTCAAGGAAAGATGTTCCACTGGCCGTCGCCTCAAATGGACTGGATCGATTCGGTACTCTATGAGTTACCGTTCCTAGAGAATACCACTCTGAATTGCGCTGAGCGAGATAACACGACAGTGGGCGCTCAGTGGCTCCGAATCGTAAGTTGTTCACATTCTGTAGCACATGCCCACCCTCTAAGTTTAGAACAGGCCTTTCATGATTCGGCGACTCACAATGTGGAAGATGGTACTGGCGGCGCAGACGCGTCCATCATCTACGAGTTAGATAGAGCGGAGGTCAGTGTTACGTCCGAAGAACTCTTGCTATGTGATGCTCACCTACTTTTGGTACTGCAGAACGTCGGCGTCGGCATGAACCGTAGCATTGGCGACTTTGTTGGATTCGGTACGCCCTTCTTCGGTAGTAAGTCTATACTTGTCATAGTTTCCGTCGATTTATTCCCTCTAACTACGTCCTCAGTGGCCGACATCATTGCGATGGGTGCTGTGCTTGGAGTTGCTTCCTGCGATGGTCCTACCATACCATACCGAGCCGGACGTGTTGATGCTTCTGGCCCTGGTCCTTTGGGTGTACCTCAACCTCAGGAGGTCCTGGCGACACATATCGAGCAGTTCAGGCTTGCTGGATTTAATCAGTCGGAAATGATTGCACTTACCGCTTGTGGGCCCCATGCATTTGGTGGTGTAACAAAGAGCGACTTCCCGGATATTGTGAAACACGAGCGAGATTTTGTCTTCTTCAACAATCAGACAACAAAATTCGATGAAGGAGTGTAAGTTAACCCTGGAATTTTCTAATTGTCCTTGAATGCTAAAAACATTGTACAGTGTAACGCAATTCCTGGATGGTACCACACCAAACCTCCTTGTAGTAGGGCCCAACATGACCACCAACTCTGACGAGAGAATTTTCGGCAGCGATGGAAATGTGACCATGCAAAGGTTAGCACAGCGTAACCCGTCAAACAAAACGCGCGGCTGACTGGCATTCTATTTTCATATAGCCTTTCTTCCCGCGACACTTTCATGCAGATTTGCTCTACGCTAATTGAACGAATGATCAATACTGTTCCGGACTCTGTGACTCTCACCGATGTCATCGATCCATTTGATTACAAGGTTGGAAAGGCCCGACTTTCCGTCTCAAAGGACACAGGGAACTTGGTCTTGGGAACCACTCTACGGGTGCGTAGGTAAACGGACTTATGATCCGTACAAGAGCTAAAATACTTTTAATTCCCAGCTTCTAAATCCGACAGAGAACCCGAATAGACAAGTCAGAATTGTCTGGCTCGACCGACAGGGATATTCTTGCCCTCCTGCTGGTTGTAGCGCCCCACATACCAATGTGTCGTCCATAGGGACAACCTTCTTGCAAAAGTCTCATGGAACAACCGCTCTGCAATACGAGTGGACTGTCGAGATCAACGCTGCAACTTCCATCTCCAAGTTCTGGTTTGAAGTTGACGAACAGGATGGGTCTAAGCCTACTCTGGTCAAGAATGATGATGGCGAGGGATATCCGATCGACCAAGACGATGTCCTCTACGATGTCATCCGTAGTCAATTATTCTTCGATTCCAACCAGATACCTATGGGCAGCGACATTGTCATTGCGGTATGTGACGCCAAGCATGTGTTCTAGGATTGCTACTAAGGCACTTCCTTTATTTCAGGTACGGGACGCAGAGGTCTCTAACGCCAAAATCACCCTGAAGGCCTTTAATCCTTTTGTCGTCCCGTTCCAAACCTCGGTTGTGGAAGTACCTTTAGACCCACGACACCCACCCACGGCTGGGTACACCTTTTACGCTGCCAACCTGACAGGATTCTTCCAAAACTCCTTTGACGTGTTCAATGGAGACGTTGAAAAACAGACGTTTGCACTGGCGTTTGAGGCGAAAAACGTGATTTTCCAGCCGCCTTCATGATCGACCTGCTCGTGGCAAATGCCTGGTATACCGATATTTATTTGTTGTGAAGAATTCTTCATTCAAGGACTATGTACTTTATTCACTGGACATAATTTCAACTATGAAAGTTCAATCCAATGATGTTTCTCTGCCGGATATGTTCATTTTATGTGCACATAGCGATACAGGAAGAGCATACATCTTTGGGACCTAGTAACTTACTAGAACACACTGCTCGGTTGAATCTACGTACTCGCCAATTAGTCTGCCACGATCACTGTTTCACAGGAACGATATGAATGATAGGTATTGGGCCTGGAATCCCTGCCGAATGCATACCATATGCTGCTGGAAACGAAAAGAAACCGAGGAGGACCATATCAGCGCCTTGACGGGCAGAGCGAGCCACAGACGCCAGTTCTATGGCACAGGATGGAACGCTTTTCATTCTTTTATCATGAATGGCACTCTCAACATCCACAACCCGAATAATGTCGGGTTCCCGAAGATCTGACTTTGCGTTATCCAAGTCAAAGACCACAACACTGCGCTGATGCTTCCGCATCGTCCTAGCAAACGAATCTTTCTGACGTAGAATGGATTGCAAATGACGCATCGAAAGGTGAAATAATATTACCCGGAAGAAGGCGACCTCTAGATTTGATGGGAATGGTCGGCCTACTTTATACAGAGGTGGTGAGATGAGTATAGGATGACATCACGTCGAGGACACCAAGTACTCACATTTGGCGGTCTGTGAAAGGCCTTTACACGTCGATCTGTGTGCATTCCATGCTTTCTTCGCACACCGACGGGAACAGTATGTGGTACTTATGCACGAAGTACAGCGAAGATACTTGACTCGTCCTTGGGGCGGAGTAGTCTTGAGAGGACACTATCGAAGAAAAAGTCAAAGAACAGGACGATCAAAAAGAGCATAAATGTTCAAATCGCAAAGACACCCGACCTTGGCGTAGCCGCACGTCATGCGTGCTTCCATATTCAAGTTATCCAACATTGTTCGAAGGTCGAGCGCTCTGGAAGTCGTCGATTGCCAAAGTGGCCAAAAGTAGCTCGGTCGTGGCTGGAGTCTCTCTTCCAGACCCAACTTGGCAACAACCTTCATAGCCCTCAGAAATCGGCGCAGAATACCTGGGTACACAAGGCAACCAGCAATCCGCTGCATCACTTGGGAAAACTTCCAACATGTCAACGCTCGAGGGTTTTGAGAAGTGACAGAGTTACGGTCGTATTCATAGAGTCGGTGTGCTCTAAAGAACACCTTGATAAGGCCAAAATCGAGTGCGTCTGACATGGCACGCAATGAGCCGGATACCGCTTTCAGCAGCATGTTGGCCACATGTTGGGCTGCCGAGAAGGTGTAAAGAGCATTATCCTCGGCTATGTCCCACGCTTCCGACCTGCTCAATGTGGATAGCAGGTTGACAAGTGCCCGGATACCACCTTGCTCAAAGAATGGGTGGTAGAACGGAGTAGCTGGGCTAATCACATTGTCTAATAGAAAAACGGAGTCCCGAAACCCGGCAATTCCATGGACGCATATGTCAGGACCCTGATTAACCAGATGTGCAATGCTGACGGCTACAATATCATCCGTTTTGTGCACATCTTTCAGAGCTTCCACGAATTGTGAAAACAGTGTATCAGGTCCAGAGCCAATGGTGTCGGCAACGCGAATGGACCACCGTCTCCATGTCCAGTGCGATTTGGCAACGGTTTTGATCCAGATCCGGGTCATTAGCGGAAAAAGAAAGGGTGATTTCTGCGTGAGATCTTGGATCTCCTTCGTTTTATCTGGTATGGCAGAGCACATTGTGTATGAGATGAGGGGTGGGATGAGACCAAGGACACGGTCACGAAATTCAACGCTGTGCTTCGTGCGAGATTCCCCATCAAAAACTGCAAATGTCTCAAGCAGGAACATGATCCATGGAGAAAGTAAGGATGACCAATTTCGATGAATGCAATCAACCACTGGACGAAGAACATCGGCTTTTGTGGAGGACATCACCCGACGTGTCAGAAAGGCTACGATCTCCAGAACGTTTTGTAGGCGTTGGCTTGGTTCGGAGCTATCGATCTGACTTCGTGGTTCGCCTAGGGCTCGCAGTGCATGAATTGCCTCGTTTGTAGTGGTGAAAAATCGGTCAGATTGGATCATGAAGTTCTGTAAATCGTTCATTTCTTTGTCTAGTCAGTGTCAGCTTGATCACCGCAAAACATCTAAATATTGTCCTACCCGGTAATTCCAGTGCACACACAGTACGATGGGGCGTGAACAAGAGACAATGTAAACGTTGGAAGGTGGAGTAATGTGTAGTGACCGACGATTTCTTCGAGTCGACTCAAGAGTCAAGACTCAAGGGTCAATCAATGAATCATGAGGCGGGTGCATGTGTGAACACGTGATGTTATGAAGACCAAAAACCACAACAAACGGACTCTGATGGCCCACTGTAGCAAGTACAAATTGAACAATCTATACTGCGAGTTACGCTACCATTAGTTGGCTGGGTCAAAATCAGATGGAAAGAGGAAGCAAGAATCAAAGTCGGCATCCTTCAACGGTGGCATCGCGAAAGTATGAGGTGTATACGCCTTCAAGCTTCATACACCAACCAGCACGGACGTCCGCACATCCCATACACTGGCACTGGGTGATATTTCTTGCTCCTCGCTTGAGCTATCAATTTTCTGCTGCATATATTCTATACTACCGTACCCTACTAAAACCGACCTACCCATCCAAATCAGCGACTGATCAAGAGGCTGCTGACAGTGATGTAACAGTGTAGGTCATTGAACTTTTCATTGGGGCCATTAGACTTGTCGCAGAACCCATCCTATCATTCCCAGTGGCTGCATTGACGAGTCTCTAAGCATGACACTGCTCGTGAATATATAATACTTTGAACTACCAGTTTGAGAGTGAGCGACCGGAAAAAGCGGGGTCAAGTTTCACGTGAGTGACGGGTCTGAGCACCGCCGCCGGCAATGAGCTCAGCCCTCTTCTTCTCCTCCGTTTCTCCGTCATTCTCACCATGGAATCTGGTCGGAAGCTTTCGAATGCATCCCGGACACTATCTGCATCGTCTTTGCGAGATCGTCTTTCAGTACTCGCGACAACCCCACTGAAACCGATAACCGATTCATTACATGCAAACATAGAGTTGGTGCTTTCGAACAAACGTCGTGAACTTGATGGACTCAAAAAGTCAATAGCTTCGTACCTGCACGAATTCCGAGGAAAAGGAGACTGCAGATGCTGGCGGTTGCAGTCTGGTCGGTGTCGATTGCGCTGACGACGGTGCTTTTCTTATTTGTGTGGTGCGTATAACGTTCATTCGACCCTATTGGTATAATAACACTGATATTTTCTTTTTCTTTTTCTCGAATTCGTCAACCCATGATACTTGCAACCTAGTTCATTTCCACCGCTATGGCCATTTCTCGCTGCATACCAAGTTTGGGTGGTTTGGATCGACCAGAGTCCGGAAAATGGTGGAAGAACTAGCTCATGGTTCCGAAAACTTCGGTTTTGGCAGTACTTTGCTGATTATTACCCTGCGTCGTGCGTATACCTCAGATATCAGTCCCCCTATTTGTCTCTAATGACGGTCTTTTCATGCATGTGCAGATTCTTGAAGGTTCAGTGACAAGTGATTCGGAAATGACATTAGCAAGACTGACGCAACGCATGTACTGGCAGGAAGCAGACCTTCCTGCCGATCGACCTTATGTCTTTGGCTACCATCCTCATGGTGTGCCCTTGTGTTTCCCATCTTTGCAAAATTGTCTCGGCTGATTGTGAGATTGCGTAGGCATAATTGGAATGTATGTGTCCGAAGTTTTGTCTTCTCGTGTTCCATGACAGCGTTCTGGGATTAGGGGTGCTCTCGCGACGTTTGCAACAGAAGGTGCGTGTTTTAACTGTTCAGTTTTTTTTTTTGGGGGGCACAAACCAACTCTTGAATGTCTAGCAACTGGTTTCTCCAAGGCATTTCCGGGAATCAAGCCCCACTTGTTGACTCTTGCGAGCAATTTCAAAATGCCGTTTTACCGCGATGTGATTTTGGCCATGGGAATCTGCAGTGTGAGCAAACGGTCCTGTTCAAATATCCTCAAGGCTGGTCCGGGATCAGCAATAACGATTGTAGTCGGTGGGGCTGCTGAGAGTTTGAGCGCTCGTCCGGGTACAGCGGACCTCACGTTGCGGAAGCGGTAAGGCAAGATTGTCCAGGAAATCGATCCGGTCAGCTAACTCACTCAATCATAGGCTTGGTTTTATCAAAGTTGCCATTCAGCACGGGTAGGTTCCAGTTATTATGCGGAGAAACCCCACCAGATGAATGTTTTCCCTAGGGCTGACCTCGTTCCAGTCTTTTCGTTCGGAGAAAATGATGTGAGGCTCTGCTCTTTGTCTTTCGAAGTGTTACCTTGCTCATGACGTGTTCCCTAGATATACGAACAAATGCCGAACGAGAAGGGAACGACAGTTTATGCCTTGCAGAAAAAATTCCAGTCTGTCTTTGGGTTCACGCTACCTTTGTTCCATGGAAGAGGATTATTGAACTGTACGTGAACTCTGGGACGTGCTTCTTTCCGTTACCCGCCAACACAAAAATTCGGATTTACAGATAATCTCGGTCTAATGCCATACCGAAGACAAATCGTGGCAGTCAGTGAGTAAAAAAAAAACGTTCAGCTCGTCAATTTATGATTCGTATTGATTGGAATTCACTCGTTACCTATGAATAGTCGGGAAGCCCATACATGTCACACAGTCAGATAAGCCTCATATTGACGAAGTTATGCGGATACAAAAGTTGTATATTGATGAATTGACCCGGTGAGTACACACGATCACCGTTTCACTCCACTGTCATATGATCTTTTTCTTTTTCTTTCGACTTCGGTCACTTTGTGGTTGCTACGTTTCCCATATTACACCTTTGAACTGAACCCGATTTCCTTTCATAGTATCTGGAACACGTACAAAGACCAGTTTGCCAAGGCTAGGACTCGCGAACTAGTCATTATTGAATGACCACCCCGAAGGTTCGGAGAAAAAAGAAGACCCGCAGTTAGACATTTTTTTTTATCCGATTTCGCTCTTACTTTATTAGACGCACATGTACTGTAATATCCGTTCTAGTGTTCCGTCTACTTGGACCTGTTATTAGCGTGTATGGTATGTGTAGACGTGTAAAGTTATGGAAGAGAGGTCAAGAGGCGAAATCTCGGTGACCATGTCCCAAGGACTGGTAACTCACGAGATTGCATTGAAAAAGCGATCCTACTGGCATTCTAAAGTCTACATGTACCCCATCCAAAAGGAGATCCAATAAAGAGTCCAATAATAATAATGATAATAGCAAACGAACGGGTACCACAAGTCCGGCTAGCAAATCGTGGCAAAGGAGGGATATATTCTTATGAGGGAGCCTTTGTTGAAGGTTTCCGTGCATACAGCACATTTCGATACCTCTTCTATGCAACTAGATATGCAGAAATTTGAGCACGACCGTCGCATAAATGAGAAAAAAAAAGACGGGAACGTACGATTCACAGAATACATGCCCACACGGTGTGACTATTGATGCCTTGGGGAAGCCGCGGCAGATCGGGCATATTAGGGAGACACCCTTTGACTCGTTCAAAGAAGAGCAATCATCACTTTTCGGTTTCACCATTCGCTTGGCTGGCCATCCATAATACACCTCGCCAGCTTCGGCGACTTCTCCAGAAGTCAATAGCGTGTGCTCACACAGCATGCTGTCATCATCCATGGAAGCGCCTGAGAGTAGACGAGAGCCGGATCGCATGGCACATCTGTGGGCGCCGTTGAGGATATTGCACTCAAAGATGACTGGCGGACTTACCCGTTTCCGATCCTTAACGAATTCAAAGCAAACTGCCCTCGAGAGTTTATGTGTGCGACAACGGAGCAATAGTCAAGCGATACATCGTGTCCGAGCTGAGCATGCAATGATCAGTTATGACTCAAGTTGCAGATCGGAACATACCTCGACGAGATCTGGTTCCGTCATCAAACCTGGCTTTCCCGCAGGGAATAGTACACAATTGTCGCCAATCTTTGCACCCATTGCACGATAAAACCAAACGATGAAGGTGGTTCCCGTCAAGGGCGCCAGAACCCCTCCGTTTCCGTGGCCGGTATAAAGTGGTCTTGACAACACAAGGTGAAGTTGCCAGCGTTGACAGTAACTGCTCTTATCCCAATGGTACTGGCCTGGTCGCCTTTGTCCGATGACAATCCACTTTGTCAAGATGACCCACAACAGCGAGAGAAGTGCCTGGATGCTAAGCACAATAACGAAGCAGCACCCGATAAGACCATAGAGTGTCCCAAAGTTGTGCCAGTGAGGCGAAAACAGTTGTAGTTGGCTGAGGTGTATAAAAAGCTGACGCAATAATTGGGCCGCTACGACAGCACTGATAGACCAGTACGCGGCGGAAGCACCAGCCACCAGAAGGTTGGTGAAGAGGATGAAGATATAAGGGTAGACGAAATAGTTCGCTTGTCTCTTGTAGAAAGCACGACCGAAAGGCGAGGTGGTGTCATCGTCTTCCTTAGTATTCGGGGATCCCTTGTTGAAACAGATGGCTTCACCGCGGTCTAGGGCCGTGAATCAATGAAAAAGTTCGAATACTAGACAAGTAATAATATGCTTACCATTCCCCATCCACGTTGAGTTATCTTCATAGACTGCGTTTCGCTTTCCTAGTGCACCAGAACCCATGACGGTACGGTGTCCAACGCGAGTTCCTGGCAACAATACGACACGATCTGCGATCATGGCTGGGGTATAGCAGTGAGCACCATGAGACTTCAATGACAAAGTAGTACATACCGCCATTTCCAATCACAATCTTCGCGGTACCCAGACGGTCTGTCGTGAACAACTCAGACCGTGAACCAAACACGACCTGTAGCTCGAAGTGTGAGTGGATGAATGTAGTAGATATACAAGTATATGCGTACGTCGTCACCTATCTCCAGGAGCTCCGGGTCTAAACAGTAGACACCAGAGCCGGGCCAGTACACTCTTCGACCAATTTTAGCACCCATCATTCGGTAGACGATCTGGTAATGCTATCTCAGAATAGTGCAAATGAAAATGGAATGCAACGCACAGAAACAATCTCGTAGTGATTTCCGAGAAGAGAGAATGCATCCTTTAGCCGCCTTTTCGAAAGAAGGTGGGAGTTGATATATCTTTTCAACAGTGTAATCTGTGAGGCGTCTGCCGCTGCGCACTCTTTGTTCAACCCGAATAGTCGTTTCACGAGTATACTGAGAGCCACATGTAGGATAGGCGTGATGACTGCTCGGACGACCCTGGCCACAACATGGAATGTCACCCTCTGAGGGGCTGCAAACCAGTAGATCACGGATACGAGTGAGCTCAGACCGTCTCTAAGGACAATAGCTTGGTCTATCATCAACCAAAGGCATGCAAACCAAGGAATGTCTGAAGAGGTGTGAGCGACTGCAGATTCACTGATGGAAGAGAATACTGACATGATGCCACGCGAACCACGAATATGATGGGCCATGCTACTAGAAGCTGAAGTATCCAATGCGGTTCGACGAAGGAAGTTCGGTTATAAGCTCCGAATGAGCGAGCTAAAGGCTGATCGAACGACGAGGAATGTGGGCCCCAGACTGTACTGTCAGGGATCACCGCACCTGGAGATATCCAGGTGTAGGTGTTGATGACAGCTCTCCGGCCAATCGATATGTTTCTAAGGCTGAACGATCCCTCTCTCTCGACGCAGAACCCCCGAACGGTTGCCGCGTCTATTCTGCATCCATCACCCAGGGTGAGTAAGTCAAACTCGCCTAAACGTGCGTTCTTGTCGATATAAATATTGTTGCCGATACGAGCGCCAAGTAAACGGTAGTACCACAGTTCAAGTTTTGGGTGGAGCGCGAAGATGCCCTTGCCAGAGAGGCTGTTGGGTATGCGAATCAGTCGGATGTAGAATCTTAGTATGAAATGAAGAGCGCACAGAATACTTTGATTAACAATCCACCATCGCAGATAGTAGGTAGACCACCTTTGTTAATAGTGAGAAACAGGCAACCTAGTTGGATACATTGCGAAGCTTACATTGGATATGTTCCAGGACGATACCTCCCTATGACGATCCACTTGAATATGATGGAACCCAGAGGTGCGACAGTGCGAGCCGCAGCCCTTGCTGTAACGATTGCACAAAGTAAAGCACCCATCCTCTCCCAGAAATCCCCGTTGAGTATGGGCGTGAGGTATGACAAAATAAATAGCAACATTGCCCCTGCAAGGCGATCAACAAGAGTTGCATAAGAAATATGGGCATGGTACTCACATGTAAGAGCGGTTTTGAGCGGATAGAAGAAAAGCGTGGGTATAAGCTGCACGAGCATCGTCAGTGGGTGTGTCGAACGACGGGATTTTCGGGTCACGGAAAAGTCAGGATCAGGATCATAAGCCAAGGTGGCATCAGAAGAGTTTGTCGCTCCGGTACTCAAGTTTTCCTCGAGGAGGGCTTCCAGCGACAAGCCACGCTGTTCGACCTCGATAAGAGACGCAATCCCCTCTATCGTGCTATTCGAGAAGATTGCTGCGACAGCGATGCTGATGCCTGTGTTCTTGCGAATGAGATATGACAGTTTCCCCAGGAGAAGGGAGTTGCCACCGAGCATGAAGAAATCGGATTTGGCGGTGATTGTGCCTGGTTCTATGGACAGGAGCTCGGCCACTATGTCCTTCACAATGAGTGCTTGTGGAGACATATTCGAACTATTCTGGTGTGCTATCTCCTTCTCCATTTCATCAAAAGCGAACTCGCCATTGGTGTCTCTGGCCAATTTCGCCACAAGATGAATCTGAGGGATAGCATAGCCAGGGAGTACATCACCGACAGCGCGACTGACCAGCTCGTGGTCCAACGTTGCCTGAACAGCGAGAAAGGCTTCTGAAGAACCGTCTGAGCGTGTACGAATAGCGACATCCTTGACTCCCTCGATGATCTGCAAAGCATTCTCGACATCTTGGTAATTGACGGACACTTCCTTGCAAGGAATTGGTTCAGAGAGCGAAGCCTGAGCGTGAGGAACCTCGGCCTGGAAGTGCCTTCGAAGTAACGGTACGTTGTCTGTAAGGCATCCAAGTCCAAGGCGTGCGGCCAATTTGATGCGCAGAGGCTTCCCGGCACTGATGGAATGGTCAGGAAAATATATATTGAGCTACAGAACAGATCACTCTACCTGTTCTTCGGCACATCTTTCATATAAACGATAGCAAACGGCCATTTCGAAGGGTGAAGGTGGTCCCGGATCAAGTCATGAAGCTGAGAAAGACCGATACGTGGACGGCCAGGCTGGGAGACGATGACGACACCAATTGTTTCCTGAAGGACATCATGCTCCACAGAAAACGCCAAGGCAGTCTTCGAAAGGGAAGTGAGCACTGAACATTAGGGAGATTAATAATAATAATTACCTTTACATGATCCTTTGCTGCAGTGATAATTGCTTCCTCGATCTCGAACGGAGAAATCACTTCACCCCCTTTGTTAATGATCTCCTTCGACCGGCCTGTGATGAACAGGTACCCATCGGTGTCCATATAGCCGCAATCACCAGAATCGAACCAACCCTCGCTCGTGAATGCGGACTTATCCAGAGGGGCGTTAACATCGGCGATAACTTCATAACCACTGAACGTCGGGAGCCCGCGGACACAAACAGCCCCGGTTTTTCCTCTTGGAAGCTCACGTTCTAGGTTTGAGGGATCACGAATGCTCAGGTACGGGCCACATGCTATCCCTGAACAACCGGGTCGTTCCAATTGGTACGTGGTGGGCGGAGAGGCAATTGGCATGCATCTGCGGGTGGCACGATCAATGAGAAGTTTAATGCTGTATGAATTGTACTTACTCTGTCATACCATATGATGGTAGAATGACGGCACCATGGAAGCGTTCCTTTAATTCTTGTGCAAGAGATGGTAACAAACCTCCGGCGGCGTTGCATATCATTCGAATACACAAATCACGTGATGGTGTAATGCCCTCAGGTTGCGATGTAAGAATAGCATGGTGAATTGTGGGTGCAGCATAATACCTAATCAAGCAATTAATGACGGAACGGTCCAGATTATGATATACACACCAGGTTGACTTGAGTTTGGAAGCAAGCTGCCAGAAGGCTAGGGCATCGAAACCAGGACACATGATGGCGCTTCCTCCAGAAAACACAGGCGCAAGTAAATTCCGTACTATCCCTCCTACATGGAAAAGCGGCATCATATTCACTATAATAGGCAGAAAAGCTGTTAAATGGACTCAAGAGTATAGTATTCAAAAGCTTACTATTAATATCCGAGGACCTTAAATCCCAGGATTGAACGACCGCCCAGGTACCAACGATCAATGAACGAAGTGTATATGGAACGACCTTCTTCTTCCCGCTTGTGCCCGATGTATGCAGTACCAGAGACTGATCGTCTAGGCGATGAGGAGATGACGGCGACGCACTCCTGATTGCGCCCCCATCAAGAATGGACATATCAAATAACCCTGCTGGTCCGCTGTCCCGGCCATCGATGAGGACCACCTCACAACCTAAATCATCTCTCAACTCTCGCAACTCCAAACGTTCGATGGCTTCCCTTGTTGATACGACTGCCTTTGCTCTTAGCCTTGACGCGTCCTCCCTGAGCTCTGCTGCAGTGCAGCTAGCGTTTACGGGTGCGCATGTGTGGTAAGATGCTATGGCAAGAAGGGCAAGGGCATTCTCTGGACCGGTGGGTAAGGCCACCACGACACGATCGTTGGGTCCAAGAGGGGTGCGAGAGGTTGAGCAAGGCATAAAGAAATGTGTGACAAAGGAGTGTATAGCGTCGTGGAACAGAGGTGGCCTCGACGGGTCTGAAGAGTAGAGAGCGGGAGTGGGAGTTGTGCACAAGCAGTCCAACAAAGTTTGGACATGGCTAGAGCGCTCAATACGCTCAGCAAGAACATCCCCCAGAGAAGTGCCATCTGGAGGAGTAGATGCGACGCGCAGAAAGTCAAGAGGAATGGACATTGCGCACGGCAAGTCTCTGGGACGAACTCGTCAGCTTGAGGAGATTAGGAATCTGAAAAGAGACGAACCATCCTGCTATCTTTCGCCGCGTTTTATGAGGCAGCGAATCAATAACCGATGAATAGTCGAAGTGCATAATTCCGGATGAAGTCTTGGGAAGTGAACCAAGCTGCCGTACGGTCAAACGAGCTGCAGAGCTTCCGATAATGCCACGATCCAGGGTGGTTCAATTTTGGGAACAATTCATTTCACAGAAGTCGTTTCTGGGAAACTATGAATCAAAGATCAACCATATACAGACAGTTACGCGCTTACATTGAACACTACCGCGCCACAATAAACACGATAGAGGAATTGCTTGTTCTCAGCCAATACCACGTGTCAAGAACCAGAAAAATAGGTCTCCATCGTATCGGAAAGATCGAAAACTTTTCGTATCGTCCATGAGATATTGAGTGTGAAGATTTGCCTCGAGCAGGGAGCAGTAATCTGTCGAGTGATATTGCCAGACGGATGAGCAAATGAACGTAATTCCGCCATTCAGAGCGACGTGTCCGCGGGAAGGTCAGAATGGTTTGGTGACAAGAAATTTTGTCGCGCTCAACCGGTGGTAGTGACACGTGGCATTGTGTGAAGCTTGCGTCGGGGACTCGGAGTCAACGAAATTGACGTTATCCTAGTCTACCTGTTCTCTGCCATCTGCGTCGCTCCTCACACCTTCGGTGATCCAGGCTCAAAGGAACACTCTACTTTCAAAGGAATCTCTCAGCTTTATTCCCTAAACGCTACGGGAATTGTATAACAGAATCATCACCTGCAGCTTCAAGGGAAGCTTATATCCCGCGCTTCCCCATGGGAAAGAATTGCTTGTATCAAAAGCAGAGCGCTGAGTTAGCCGCAGCATGGTCATTACCCTGACGTCCATCTCAACTGTACATATTCCTAAGAAACCGCATCACCTTTGCATAGGTGTCTGGGACATCCATACTTGTGTATTCCTCCTCTTGGATTTTGCAGGAAACCCTCCAACAGTAATCGTCGCCTACAAAACAGTTCACATGTCTCCAGATCGTTTGGCTAACGAGTTTAAGAGACAAATCTGATTGTCAACCTTCCGTAGTGGGGCAGTCACATAGTACCCTCAAGCTCTGATCTACGGCATCGATGCTGATTTTTTTCTCCTCGTGGGATTAACCTCGGAGGCCTGTTCACCCGTCCAAAGACATCTTCACTGCATGGTTGTGGAGTATAACCTACTGGCACGCTGTAGTTTTCCCGCGACAACAAATGACAAGACTGAACGAGTCCGTCGGTAGGCGCAATTCGAAACGTGGTGACCAACAAGGACGCATATGATGCACTTTCTGTTCTAATCCCAGTCAACTTAGTCACTGAGCTTATCTATCAATGACAGATACAACCCAGATAGACTTGATTCAGACCTTTCTCCTCTTATCGGGTTCGACGCCTCATCCCTCCTGTCTGTCTCTATGACAAAGGGTAGACAAGCTCGCACCAGTAGTTTGAGGTTGGATCATACTTGGATGGGAATGTGCTGTTCAACCCCCAAATCAAAGACCTACATACGTCTCACAGCTTCGGACTTCTATCTTCCCATTCATCGAAGTATCAATGTTTGATTGTAAAGAAGCTCTTGGCTTGGGATTCAAAAATCGGGAGCGAGCTGAAAATCATCATCTCAAAATACATACTCCACAACGACCGACATAACTACCGAATACCCGGTATGGACCTTCGCATTCCCAGTCTTCCCCTAGGAGAGAACCAATGATGGGTGTTCTTTTCCGTATGATGACTCGATTTGGAAGTGAACCAGTCCGTCCGTACTTTAAAAAAATGTTGCGCAAGAACGAGATCGGCAATCTATGCCAAGAGGCGCAGAAATTCGTGTATTATTCGGGGACGGAAGAAAATTATACTTTATGTGGAAAGATACGTATTCCAGAAGACAGGTCTCTCAATGTTGGGCGGTCCGCATAATATCGGGAAGGGAAGAACATGGTCATTCCTTAGGTTTGCGGTGCGTTTTCGAGTTGCAATCGGAGAATTGAGAGAAAAGTGGTGATTAGTTGGGAATCCTCGCGTCTTGGGCCCCTATCATCGTTGCGATGTCTTGAATAGACGGCTTGGATGAAACTTTTGCATAATGATTTATATGTTGCTCTTCGTGATAACGCAAAAGAGACGCATTGAATGGCATTTGAGTTATGCTTATGTAGTTCTTGGGTCCCCAAAGCTCCACCACATTTTGAACTGCGTTGGTTAGATACGATGCTATGACTCGGAGAGCAGTAGAATGACCTGAACGGCTTTTGGCATCTATTGTCAGGCGAACAGCCCTCAAAGATGTTCCAGAGATGCGCACACCTACCGTATACGAAAGACAAGAATCTCAAGGGTGCTCTTTGGTAAGTGACCTGCTGGACACTACGTTTTACTGAGAACTAGCGCTTCTTCAGGGCGCATAGGATCGATATACGTTGGAATTTCTTGAATGGGCGAGTCTCCCGCGAGCTAGCGGGCTCTTCCTAGGAGGAATAGTGCGCCTGATATTACTAGGCAACCGAAATACCTGGTTCGGTTTAAGGAGATAGAACAAGGAGGACCAATGCCAGACAAGTCACAGGCAGAGTCCTTAAGTCATCCATCGCGGTCGAACGCATCTCATGGCCCATGGAGCTAAAAAAAAAAAAGCTGTTTTAATTTTGACACCGGTAAGGTGCATTAATAGAGGTTTCGCAAGGATTTAGGACATACCTCCATGGGTTGAAGCGTAATTCCCGTAGCAGCCGCAAACCTGCTCTTGACCGAGTCGTCGTTGGGAGCACTGAGTCCCAGTGTAAGCACTGAAGCAGCCTTTGAGCTATATGAATGCAAGCTATTATTGGATCAACTTCAGGGCTTAGTGCCTGAAATTTGTGTCTTGAGGACGAGAGTTAGGCAATGCTTTGTCGGTGAGTTGTGAGGTTGGCTAAACAAGCAAAAGAAGCACTGCGCCGTCGGATGATCCGGCAACTCGGTATTCCGAACTTCCGGTAGCCTCCGGTACTCGACCGCGCCCCTTCGTCCCCAACCACGATCTTGACAGCTGGATAGACGAATCCAAGGCGCTCTTTAACCAGCTTCCGGCAAGAAAATAAACTGAAAAAAAAAATATTTCGGTACGTTTTGCAGAAAGTAACTCATGATCTTGTCGCTAAAATAACTTGTATCTTCACAGGGTGCATACGATAAGCGGCTCATATATGAACCTACTCAATAAAACATCTTTCTACCATTCAAATCGACACTTGACCTCCACAAGATTGGTTTTTGCAAGAAGCAACTCTTCCTCTATCAAAGTATGACAACATTATTCGTGCTTTGTGGACACGTTCATGGACCACTTTGCAATGTCCAGAGACTCCAACAAGCATTTCGGGACCCAAGTTCACCCTTTCACTTGCCACCGGGAACACAAGGTCCCGCGTCCCCAGATAGCATAGAGGACAACTCATCGTCGTGGGTGTTGCCAACCCAGGATGCCGAACAATATGAGCAAGCTCGTCGAAAAATGATAGAAGCGGGGTTTTGTCCGCAGTTTCTTTGGGAACAGAAAATTGTTTGGGGAGATCATGATTCGTTTCAGTGAGTGATAATATCTTTCGGTGAAAGCGCAAGCCGGACTGACAAGCTTTTCAATTACTTGTTGCGACTTGAAGACACGTCAATAACGTTCACTATGGTATAACCGTTAATCTTCTCACGAAAATTGACGTCCGACTCACGGCACACTCTCTTCCCGACATTTACAGTTCGCTTCATTGAGTCGGTATGCGGATTGTTCGCACTCCAAAGCGCAGCTTAATTGATTGCATACAGAGTCGCACTCATTGGATGTCACATCTCGGACACCGTTTGGGCGGCCCTGCTAAAGCGCAGGCTCTCCTCAAGGGCCAAGGCGTGTCTCTCATTCTCAAGTCGATAGAAGTAAAGTTTCGGAGACCAGTCACGTATCCCGATACGGTGAGCTTTGTGATTGTGCTCGTTCAGTGTCTTCTCTCATCAGAAAAACTTTGACAACAGCTTTTAATCTCCCACAAGCCCTACATACCGCAGCTGGATCCTCAGAGGAGAGTGGATCCAAGTGAATTGCACCTCACCTCGTCGGTATTCTCTGTCATCCACCAAGCTTTTGTCGCCCATGGTACAGAAGTGATCGTGTGGTATGACTATGACAACTTGAAAAAGTGCGATCCTGGAGAAGAGCTCAAGGGGATCGTATGGGAACCGTTTGGTGGAATACCGTCGTAGATATGGTGAGCCAGCGCAGAATAATCTTTCCGTGAACGTTGACCCTCCTTGTACTAGCTCTTTTACTTCTCTGACCTGTACATTATACGCTAGCTGACTGACTATAAAATTTCCCTTCTACATAAATGGCGTCATGGACCTAAATTGAGAAGTAACGCTTCCATTTCCGGACATTGCATGACAGGTGGCCAAAGGTTTGCAAACAACCTCAAGGGCCGGTATATAATCCAAGTCTTGCTCTTTTTCGCCTCCTTCACTTCTTTCTTTTGTTCCTTCACGATCCTGGTGATCTTTTGACGCGTTCCTCTACATCGCTATACTCAACGACTGGTCTCGTTCTCATACCACATCGCTACTCTGATATCTCTACAATCATGGTCCTCATTTCATCGCGTTCCATCACTCTCATCGCAGCCTCCATCTCGCTCGCTGCTCTCGTCGTCGAGGCCGCTCCAGCTTCTCATTCGAGTAAAGCTGCTGCCGCACCAGCTCACGAGGCGAATCCTGTCTTGCCGCTTCCGATAGCCATGGCGCAGAAGAAGCACAAGTCGGACAAGCCCGAGATAAAGAAAGGAAAGACCAAGAAGGACGAAAAAGGGAAGCATCACAAGAGCGTGAGTTCATTCTGTTCGTTTTGCCATTAGGCGTGTCTCTGACAAGTGTATGCGCGTGCTTTTTAGAGGGATTTGGCGATGAAGCTCACCGATTCGAGAAAGAAGCTGCCGTGGCTCGCTGTCGGTGTCAACGGTGTCAAGGGCCTCAAGAGCCTGGGTCCTGGGAGTATGCACCTTAGGCGAGATGAGGGTTGGACTCAAGCGGTCTTCCACGTTCGTCGCAGTCCAGATCATGACCATGACCACGACCACGACCACGACCACGACCACGACCACGACCATCATCACGACCATGACCATGACCACGACCACGACCATCACCATCGCCGAGCATCATTACCCAGTCGTGCTCATAGCCGACCTCACCCACGTAGCCAAGAACAGGGGGATGTTGGTCGTGTTTGTTTGCAGGTAAGGTCTCGCCTTTCTCGCACCAATCGTCACTCTGACCCGAATATTCATTTTACTAGGATAACAACAACACAGAAAAGGGTTGTCTCCTTCTCAATCCTCAGAACGGAGAGTTCAATGATTCGCAGGACAGTGCAACTACCATGATTCTTTCCAAGTTCCCATGTCCGGAGGGCGACTCGAATAATTGCGTCAGATTGGTCGTTCCCAACGCGGACGATAAGGCTGGCTGCGTTACATTTGACTCGAAAGCAATCTCCCCACTCACATGCGAGTACTGTGCCGGGAATCTTACAGCTGCAGAGCTGGCCAATCGTGGCAGCAGTCAGATCTTCATGCATTCTAATGATGGTGTCTTGCAGCCCATCTTCTCCGTCACCAGCTCTGTGGCTGAGGACAGCCAATCTTCATCTTCCCACAACTCCTTCCGTCGCAGGCAAGGAGCCGGAACCCCTGTTTCGATGATGTTCATTCCTGACGCACCCGGCGGTGCTGTCAAGGAGCTTGATGCTTCCTCCAAGTCATCGTTGTCGTCTCCAGACACGAGTAACAACATGGTTGCTTCGTCTTCGACTAGTCTCACTGCCACCGCGACGACTACGCTGACCGAGACTGTGACTGTGACCGCAGGGCCTCAACAGACGCAAGCTGCCAGCTCGTCTTCTTCTACTCCATCTGTCACACCCTCTCTTAAGTCTTTCAAAGTCGAGGTGTTTGATGATGATGGTGCCTCTTCAGACTCTCCTTCCTCTCCCTCCGACTCCCCCTGTTTAACATCATCGGACTCGAGCGAGACGGCTACACCCACTTTTACAACTAGCATTGATGGCGATGCTGTAGCGTCCGGTATAGCCGCCGAGTATAGTTCCAGCTCTGCTGCGAGTGAGATCGTCACTGATGCACCTGCTTCCACGACTACCAGTAGTGATCCCACTCAGACTGATACTACATCGAGCGTATAATGTATAGAACTTATTTGGTTGTATTGTTAGTGTAGATCTCAATGTATGAATGACCGTTTAATGGCTCATAGATTCCAGCGCGCCTGCTTCATTGATTGTGACTGTCGTCATGTGCAGCAGTCACACCGTGACTGTGCTCGGGCAGTGGTGCCCAGACCGATACTCATACTCCGACTTGCGTCGAACTGGCAATGCAAAAGACCAGAGGAATAGGCCTAGGTTGACTGTGGGCTATGATCACGAACTGCGATGGAACTTTGATAGGAGAGGGAGACTCCTTATCAGAATCAAGGCGGATCCCGTATCTTGAGGTGAGTTCTCTACCATTATCCTACAGGTGTTCTACAGAATCTTACGGCACAGTTTATCTAGCTAGAGGATGCCAAAAGATGGGTGTGGCAGTTTCTCTAATGCGTGAGCAGGTTGAGCCTTTTCGAAACCTCCAACAATTTCTTAAAATCTTTCTCGGTTATAATTCTGGCTCGGTTGGGCTGTAAGACGAAACCGAACCACATCGCTTTCAACAACGATATTTTGCTCCCACGTATTTTTTTTTCTGTCAGGGGTTTTTCTTGGTTTTCATCGAAAAAGAAGCGCTCGAATTCGAAGGCCGTCATTATCACCCCAAAACTCGACTTTTTACAATCCGTCGGGCGTTTTCAACACTATTCAGTCGAGATGCGAAAGTCAGTGAGTACTCTACAATCCCTTTACATGGGTTCCGTTACTGAAGATGTGTGTCGCACCAAAGTTTGCGACAAGCTCATTTTCTCGCACAGACTCCAAACTACGCAATGGATATTGCCATGTCCACTATCCCAACTCCCACTAATACACATGTACCCTTATCCTGCTTCCAGTCAGATTCCAGAAGAAACAAAAGCGATATCATCTACTCGTGTTCACAGAACCTTCGTTCTGGTCTGCACTGAATGTCGAAATGGAACTGCAACCTGCTACCGGTCTTTGTGGAGGGCGCCGAGGTGACTATTCTAGTATCTACAATATCTTCACGTAGAACTTGTTCCTCAACGTCTACTGTTCCAAGTTTCGCAGTAGAAGCTCTTCTTTATTCTCGAAAGCTTCGGTCGAGCTACACAGTGAATACTGTCCATGATTTTAAAGGGCAAACCGCTATCTATCTCCCACCCCAAAATTCAAACGCACGTATCTGTGACCTGCTCCCAGAGCGGGGTTTGCCAAGGCTTCTTCACGGTTCCCTACCTCGAAGCTCAGGAAGCAATCGGAGATGGAGGCCCTGTACTTTGGTGCTTGCTCGAAGGTGCTTCCGCTGAGCGCTGTACTCGAGGGTGAGTTTTGATAACCCTTGTGGGACGTGTTGAGTGAGTATTCGAGGATCTTTTTAGGTATCGCTACTGAATACCATGACTGGTAGATCCTCCCACACCAAAACTCAGAACTTCCGAACCCTTAATTGTCTGCATACTCCGTCCACCAAGGACCTACCAAAGTTCAGGAAGGAGCGTTATTATGCACTCAGGACTATTCCAGGAGGATAACTTTGTTTCGGGTGTCAGGTCGACTGGCCTGAAGGGTGCCGAACATTCAGCTTTGACTCACATAGGTTTTTTCTTTTCAAGGTGCAAAAGTGAGTATTATATTTATCTCTTCAAGGTTCCATAGCCAAGCTTATCAAATAGGGTCCAATCTTTTGTGGCAGTGGAACTTCGCTTCTGTCACTGCCACCGAAGTTTCATAACGAAACGGCCGGAAACTCGCCTTGCAAAGACTTCCAGAAATTCGAACCACAAAGCACCACGTACTTTATGCTTTAATCTGTACACATGTCTGCATCGAATTTTGAATTTTTTTCCTCATAGTTCTAAAGCTCAAGAAGCGTTCTGGCGTTGGGAAAACAGTTTTTAGCCTCGGCAGCTTGAGCGTTTTCCACGACTCGCTATCATAGTTCTCACCGATCAACGAGGTGCTCCACCTTTCATGGGTTAGCTTTACCACCATTTTGGCTCGCGGAGATACTCATCCGAGAAGCGCTGCAGGCATTTCGTTGCCTATACTCGGCATGACCTTTAGGGTGACGTCGGTGGCGGAATTCGGCTACCCCCAGGTCGATCTTGCAAAAGTGCGAATGAACCTGTCGCTTCGCAGCTGGAAGTGTTGGGGGATATTCGACGATGGATAACAACGTATCACCTTTAGTTCTTATCACGCTGTGTAAACTTGGTTATTCTGCTTGCCAAAAGATTCCCACAGTACCGACTTCTACGTTCTTCGTCTTGCCGATTTGGACATGCGCAACTGTCGCTATTGTGTCAGGCTTACGGATCGCCACCAATTTTCCTCTGGGATGTTCGTACGACAGAGTGACTAGGATTGGAGGATATGAGAGCCCTCAGGAAGACCTCTCCCGCAGCCCAAGGACCCGTCATGAAGTCGAGCTGCTTTTCCACATTGCTCCTTTTAGCTCTTATGTTCGTCGTCTGTGGTAGTCCTGGCACTGCTGTATGCTGTACGCCAGTAGTGACTAACTACAAAGAGGTGAATTGTGCATGACTCCAATGACATTGCGTACCTCAAGCCCGACAAATCGCTCGGGCTTCGGTGAGTCTCCCACCTTCAGTGTCTGCAGCTTACTGATCTTGTTTATCTAGTTCCACGGCACATGCCTCGCTCCTTACGCCGCTGCACGTTGCTGGCTTCAACGCCCTAGTGGACAATCTGGAGAACTCGAACAACTCCCGTCTGATGCGACAAGGAACATAGGGCCGCTTCGTTCGCCAATAATGAAACCTGGAAGACTGCGATTAACGAATGGTCAATTTCATCCAAACTCAACTCAGGCTTCTGTGATGAACTATTCGAGTCGCAAAATGAAGCTGATACCTTTAGCCAATCTTACAATTAAAGAACAATTACACGCATACTATGTAGGCATTTGACCGTTGTTGTAATCACCACGAAAAGACCCTTTGGAATTGTGAAGATTCCAAAGTAAAGTGATTCCCCGTGAATCTTGATCACGACATATTTCAAGCCGGTGAAAAAGGGTTGACACCGTTCAGAGGAGCGGACCAGCATAGGATTATGCGGATCCGTCCAGAGGCATTCGATATTATCCAGCCGAAGGGAATAGAGAGGCGAGGCACACAGACGCTGGAGCTCCATGAGCCGGTATTCAATTCCTTGTTTGGGACCAGAAGATAAGCATATGGCTTCGTGCAGCTCCTGACCACGTACGAGAGATCAAGGAACACGCGAGAAAGTCTGGGTTTGCGGAATCGTGTATGAGTGGTATTCGTGCGAGATGAAGAATGATTTTCTCGATAGTTTCGAATGGTAACAAGGCATTCAGTGATGGTGTCAGTGAAGGAGGGGTTGCGTGGGAACGTGTCTTCAAGCGCTTAGCATAGGTTGGGACTCAGAGCAGCGTACTCACGACCTCTTAAGAACGATGACACTGATGCTGCGTCTACGGTACGTTTCAACTCTGGAGAGCTTGAGTGCTAAAGAGATGGGATTTGCAAATTTGACGCTCGGGTAAAAGAAATATGCGACTTGCTACAGCTTGCAACCTGGTCAAGACCCGCTCGTGAGAATCTGCAGGCTTTCGGGTTGGCTGTTTCGCAACGTCACCACATCGCTGGTAGAGCAGTACGGATACGACACGTAGTATACTAAATTCCGAAGAGATGGTCCCGTTGCACAAGTGATAGTACATTGAATGTCTAGGGTCTGTCATCACATTTCTTCATCCAGGTCATCGATATCCAATACCGGATACTCGCCGACCTTGATCTTATCAGGCCTGACAAAGACACCGTAGTTTGGTCGACAAGTAAAATATCGAACACCTTGAACCCTGTTGGAAAGACATCAGTGGCCTGACAACTCGCAAAGGGCGATGCTCACGATCCGTCATTCTTCCCAAAAGGTTCGTCATATTCAATGCCGACCCAAACACCCGCCCCTGTACCAAATTTGGTCTCTCCCACAAAACGGACAGTTCCACGCTTGCTCAATCCCGGTTCAGTTGATTCTACTTCGCACCTTGAGTCAATGGGTATATCGGCTGCTGGAGTCGCTGTTTTTGGTTCCTCGTCTTTTGGAGCAAATCTGCCGACCTTATGCCGTTGCTTGTAAGCCAGAACAGAGTCTGTTGAACACGATTAAGTCCCGATTCGCATAGAAGAGTGCTGGCTACACACCTTGTCGCTGAGCATACGCATCATCACTGAGATCGAATTTCTCAACTTGCGATACATCGGTCAGTTGCCCAGTGAAGCTGACTGTTGGATTCAAGTCATCGACCTATAATTCTGTTCAAGTTGGTGTGTTCGGGAAGAGACCAGCATACGAACCTTTAACACTTGATGATCATGCAATCCATAAAAACCCAAGGGCCGTGAGTCATCGTTCAGTTGCGAGACAACTTGAGGATCATTTTCAGAGTTTAAAACGGATATCGATTGGTTCGAAGCGGGAATCCCAGTGACAAACTCCAATTTCGACTAGATCCCGCCGCTATGAGTAGATGGCTTGGTGGTCTATCGCGCAAGGAGTACCTTGAGCTGCTCGACTGTTATATGTGGATCGAAGCGCCTTTCGGAACGTGTATCTGGGGAAACGATGAAAAGATTCAAGACCGACATGATGGGAAAAAGGACAAGAATAAAGTTGGCGCTGGTGCTACAACAAGAGTAAATACCGGCAGTTAGGGCTGATTCGGACTTCTTTACAAACGCCCATTTCACTACATGTAGTTCATTCTCTGAGCATCCCTGAACTTAGTCTGTTTTGACGTATACGTGACGGCTGTCGTACGGGGGAGGGCATTGAAATGGGTCATGTGTGGTCATTAGTGGTGATTTTCGGCTAACGCAAAATTGGCATAAAAGGCGGCAGGGATTGCTCTGGAGGGGACAATTGTAACATAACCATGAGACCCGTTATCGTGGCACTCATATTACTCTTCTCTGCGATCCTTGCGACTGGGACCCCAAACTTGGCATGCAACACATTACAGAATGCACTCCCAGGTCGTGTCACTGCAATCGCTTTTGTTTGTCATGATCTTGAATTCATCTTGCTGCAGGATCTGACGAGTACACAGAAGATAATGAGCATGACTTTGTATCTAGTTCCGAAGTGTCTACATGCTCTGTTCAGCCAGAGTCTGCAGCCAATGTTGGTGTTATAGTACACTTCTCCTCTGTCTTTCACTGAATCGCACTAATTCCACTCACAGCTTCAAGTTGTTGCATGTGACAATACGAGATCCCCTTTCGCTGTGAGCTCCTTGAGTTCCAATATACCTACCACATCTATTGAATTTATCTCTCTAGATCAAAAGTGGGGGACATGCATTTGTTCTTGGATTTAGCTCGACTCCCGGAGTTCAGGTCTTGTTGTCCAGGCTCAACGATCTTACATATGATGCAGCTTCCTCAGTGGCGAAGGTCAGGGCGGGATTGACTTGGGACAAGGTTTATGCACAGCTACTGCCCTCTGGTGTCAAGGTCATTGGAGGATGTGCTCCTGGTGTCAGTTCGTTTTACATAAGACTTATGTCTTTCTGCAGGTTTCACTTAGTAGTCTTATCCAGGTGTTGGTGGAGTTCTACTGGGTGGCAGGTACAGTTATTTCACCAACCAATACGGCCTTTCCATCAATAACATTGTTGCCCATGACCTGGTTCTACCAAACAGAACTTTTGTTGTGGTGACGGAGGCCAGCGATCCTGACATTTTCTTTGCTCTCAAGGTACAGTGCTGGTCTCTATAGCGTGGCAGTAAGTTCAATGCCGTTGTAGGGCAGTTTCAATAATTTTGGCGTTGTTACTGCTTTCACCTTGAAGACATATCCTCAAATGGATGTCTGGGTTAGTGCTCTCTTCTTTTCATTCCAAGTAAGATGCTCACCAGCTTCCAGGTTGCTCTTGTAACCTATCCAATTAGTTCTGCTGACACTGTGCACCAAGTCATAGCCGACTGGAGCATAAATAACAAAGATAGCAAAGGTGCTGTGATACCTTTCTACTTATCTAGTGGCGGTCAGGTGCATGCCCTCGATATAACATTCTTGCAAGATACTTATTTTACAACAGGCATTATTAGCAGCAAACCTATTATATGATGCTCCCATGCAGTCTCTAATCTTTAACAACTTCCTCAATGTATCTGGTGCTGTAATACAGGTATCTAGCGTCATGAACTTAACAGAAGCTAGTAACGCAGTGTTTGGAAGCTTTGAGCGAAACACTACTGTGAGATATGATGTTGTTCTCAATTACTCATGTCCCCATCTAATGCCAAGCACACCTCAACAGAGGCTCCAAACACAATGTTCCCATTACACACTATATCAGAGGAAAGCAGGGCGGTGGATAAGGTGTTATATTATCCCACCTTCTGTTACTGTCCACTGCCTTCGATCCCTTTTCCGCACCATATGATAAGGTAAAAGGTGGTCGCATGGCACGGCACATCAAGCGTCAGGATTTCCGGTATGTCAGGCATCTGAACGGTCATCCTTCATCATATAGCTTTCATACTATAGTCTGGTGTCAGAGTTACACATTATGATCATGTTTTATCTGAACTTTGAGAGGTTAGTGAATGGTACCATACAGATAAGTCATTGGAACGTCATATCATTAAGGTATGTAGAGCCATGTCTTTACTGTAAAGACATACCATTGCACATTGGTAGAATGCTGGTGCTGTAATATACTCCCTTACCCTTGTTACATCTCTAGACATTGATATACCATTAGGCTGGACCATTAGATGAACAAACAACTATAATATTCTTGTACAATAATGCAAAATACATAGCAGTAACTAGGCACTACCCCCCATACCAGTTTCAGCATTTGTGGCAGTGACTGGTTGCTGAGCATCGAGCTCTACACCACCACACTCACCTGGATGGGTACCCAACTGCGCATCTGCTCCGTTGGCAGCAGCAGATGCTGCAAGTGCCCTTGCCTTCCTCTGCTCCTCCAATGTAGACTTGCTGGCATTCATACTCTTCGAGGCATTTGAAGAATCCCCATGAGATGGGAAGACATGACTAAAATCTCATCAGCAAGGTCAAAATCAGTGAACATTTAGCACACATACCTATTCCACCACTGGTAGAGGGCCTTCACCTCTTGCACATCCTTTGTCCCATCCTTGAGGTAGTTGACAATGGTATCCCACAGCCCCAGGTAGCTGAATCCATTACTTTCGTGGTTGTAAGGGTCTATGGTACTAAGAGTGACATGGAGCTGGGAGATAGGTTAAGTATGTGATGCAGTTGGCAAAATGTTGGTTTACATACCTGCACACAGGCATATGCTATAGATCTAGCCATAACACTGGTCATTCCCACTAGAGCAGATACACATTTTCATGCAGGTGGTTTGTTCTTTCCTTTTTTTGACTTGGGTTTCCGGGCTTGAGGGGCTGTCAGCTCTTCATTCTTGATGTCTTCAGTGGAAGAGACAGAATGGGGTGAGGTGAAGATGTATTGAAAGACCTTGTAAACATCATAAGCCTCTAGATCTGACAAACCGCTAAGGCCGAAGACATACCTGGACCAGAAGTGGTGACATCAAAAACCCTTGCTCAACATTGGTGGGATTGATAAGCTTGGGGTCATAAAAGGCTTGGATGAAGTAGTTAGCGTAGCGAGAGTAGTCCGGATTGCCCTTTTGAATTTTACCCCGAATTCTGCAAATGCTAATAATCAGTAACTGCAATCAGGATTATAGGATTTCTTACTCCAGGTTGTCCCAGTTGTAAAGAATTGAGCAGAGCAAGTGACCAGTGACCAGATGGTCAAACCCACGGCAAGACTTGTCGGTAGGTGAGACAATAAGTTTGGGGTCAATGAGACCGTTTACAGCAGCTGAGACCGTTTCGTTGTTCAACCATTGGGCAACCTGTGTTTTGAGATTGCCGACATCATCGCCATGTGTGCCATCCGCCTTGTGCTCCAACTACAACAGTCAACAACTTATTGAAGACTTGGGAGAACATACACAGCAGCTATATGAGTAGCCATGGTATCTGTTTCCTCTAACAGATCTTTGTAGCTGGTTAGGCTAAGAAGACCCCACAGAATTTTGAAGGACTCAATATTCCTCTCACGGCTATCCAAGTTTCAGGTATCAACGTGATTTATTCTCAAGAACGACACCTCTTACGTCCGCTTTTCCTCAACATCCTCGTTCTTTTGAAGAGCCACAAGCTGTGGATCATCCAGTTCCAATTGGTGAAGGTTCCATGCTTGGATCAATGCATGGAGACCCACATGGAAAGTCGCAAGCTTGCATATGCATCGAACATAGGAGCAGTCCTTACTTAGGTTCTGGTAAGTTGTATGAACATAAAAAATTGTGAAGCTACTTACATTGAGCCAGTTCAGCGCTTTTTGTGGTTCTTCAGCAACTGATCCCGTTCTGCAGTAACCACTTCCAGAGACTGTTTTAGAGCCTGCTCCATAGTAGAGGTAGGTTGAGCTGGGGTTCTTTCTGTAGTGGAAGGTGACTGGGTATGAGCAGGGTGGGCAGGAGAAGACATATTGAAGAAGAAAGGTGAGTAATCGTGATAGTTTGGGTTGAACGAGGAAAACCAACCTTCTGCCTTATATATCTCAGATTCCAAGCAGTCAACGATCGAAAAACATGCTTTGGTGTTTTGAGTTAGTGCCGAATGTTTTCCTGCCTACCATGACTGTGATATTGCACCTATCTTGTATCTATTGGCAAACTTGAAATATATTGCATTTCCGTGCATCCCGTCTTATCCGTGTTGTCTGAGTTTGGACTCCTTCCAATTGTCTTCTCAATGCTCCCTGCCTATCAACAGGCCCCTCTTCTCTTCATTGTTTTGCTCTGCTGTTTTATGACATATACCTGTGATGGATGCTGCAAAACCTTTCCAAGGAAAAATACTCTCACTTGGCATGAACAGGGCTGTCAGGAACTCAAAACCAAAGAACAGAACCTTCTTGACCAACTCTGTGAGAATAAATCAAGGTGCAATCCTGCATGCCCCAGACTCAGATTAGCAGGCTTACCAGCAGTAGGATTTGGATCTCTACCAAGTTCAGCTAAAGTCATTCCTGGGCCTGTAAGTTTTGGTACTGATGTTTTGAGGACATTTTAACTGTCTAATTCCAATTCAGAGTACTATCTCTGGTGCTGCAAGCCAGAACAACATCGAGATGGCTAGCTTCATTTCTGCCCCTCATGCTGGAGGATCCAGTATTGTTGATGGAGTGACAGTACCCACCCCTGAAAACTCCCCAAATCCACCATTGCCACCATCACCGTCACTGTTATCACCAGTGCATTGCCCATCTCCCCCATGTCCTCCTATGCCACCACTAGTCTTGACACAATCTGGGCGTCCAGCTCGAACTTATCGTCAGCCAGCACACTATCAAGATGAGCTTCCTAAAGCACCCCCTGCCGTCATTCCTGCTAAACAAGATGTGCCACCAACTGGCATACATCGTGTCAACCTTATTGTTTGTGACTGGCTGTGGAGTCTGGCCAACAGTTTTGGACTCTGGTGGGAATATGACCATCAGCCAAGCTATGATCCAGATGAGATTATCCTGCTGGACCAGCTTGCAAATTATCATAACACACAAAGACATTCTAATGATGGCAGTGGCATTCAGGGTACCACTCCTGAGGACCCAGTGCATGGCCAACCTGGGTGCAGTGAACCCTCTATGGAGACACCAGCACCTCCATGGCCTTGGAAGAGCATGAGTGTCTTCAACTTCATGACGTGGTTCAACACTGGTGGGACACACAAAACTATAGAAGAGGTGGATAGACTGGTGAAGGAAGTCATACTTGACAAGAATTTCTGTCAAAGTGACTTCATTGGCTTCAATACGAAACGAGAGAATGAGCAATTGGACAAGGCAGCTCTTGATCCATTACTGCTCATGCAAGGCTTTGCGTCGTTGAGTGTCAGCATTGATGTACCTTCTGGTCAGAAGAATGTTCCTCCCATCCAGTTCACAGTATCAGATCTACAACATCGGGATCTACTTGACTGTATTCACATGGTCTTTGCTTCCCCACTTGCCAGCAAATTTCATCTGTCACCATTCAAGCTGTTCCATCTTAAAGATGGCACAGATGAGCTGGAACACATTTTTGGTGAACTCTACACTTCTGATGCATTTATTCAAGAACATGACAAGATTCAGCGTTGTCCACTCCCACTGGATCAAGCCAACTGCAAACTTGAATGGGTTGTAGCAGTGCTTATGTTCTGGTCAGACTCAACTCATTTGGCCACCTTTGGCAATGCGAAACTATAGCCTATCTACCTTTTTTTTTGGTAACCTTTCCAAATACATCTGTGGTCAACCTACCTCAGGAGCATGTCAGCACATTGCCTATATCCCTTCTGTGAGTTATAATCTATCTTCCTGTTGCTCCACACTGATATCAATTTCAGCTTCCAGATGCGTTCAACAACTTTGTGCAGCAGTTTCATCCAAGATGGAAAACTCAGCATAAAGATATCCGAGCACACTGCTGCCATGAGCTTATGCATGAAATCTGGAAAATCCTCATTACCGACGCCTTCATCCATGCTTACAAGTATGGCATAGTCATGAAGTGCTACGATGGCAAAGAGAGAAGAATCTTTCCCTGCATCTTCACCTATTCTGCAGATTATCCAGAGAAGTGAATTCCATGTACTGTGACTAAATCACTAGCAGGGTCCTATTAGCCACAATCCATGATGGCGGTCTTTGTCCTTGTCCAAGGTGTCTAACACTGAAAAGTCTCTTTCACCACATGGGAATGAAACTTGATATGCGCTTTTGTTTGAAAAATGTTCAACATTTCCTTCTTTACAGTATAATTCAAGCACACGAGTTTATCTATCAACTTGCCAAACCCATCAGCGGAGCCAATGTTGGACCGTTTACTCAAAGGGGTCTCAGCAGTTCCGACTGTGGTATGTTTGCCCCTGTAACTTGATGAACTCATTGCAATTTACTGGGTTTTTTCTCAGAAAGCATTCATTCATAGGCTAGGAGATACATTTGATCCTAGTCAAATCTTAGTTGTTGATTTAATGCATGAATTTGAGCTTGGGGTTTGGAAGGCTTTATTCACGCATCTGATATGCATGCTGTATGCCAGTTCAAATGCACAGAAGCGAATTGATGAGCTGAATCGATGGTAATATTAATAGAATAAGACATTGATGTCTGGGATTGCTAAATGTTAGACAGGTACCACTTAGTGCCCACATTCAGAAGCTCAACAATTCGAAGGTTCACAGTGAATGCCTCAGAAATGAAGAAGCTTGCAGCTCATGACTTTGAGAACCTTCTACAGGTATGTGTACATCTGTGTTCCTATAACTAGTAGGCCTGACAGTACATCTTAGTGCTCAATTCCTGTTTTTGAGGGCCTTTTCAATGAGCCACATAATACTCGCTTGATGAAGTTGCTCTACTGAATCACTGAATGGCATGCTCTTGCCAAACTTTGCCTCCACACAGAATTGACCCTATCAGATTTAGAGACCCTCACTGAAGAGTTTGGTCGACTGATGTGGGAATTTGAAAGGCTCTCATGTAGTGAGTTCCACACTGTTGAGCTTAACAGTGAATCCACAGCAAGAGGATGTTGTGAGCAACGTGCTGCTCTTCTGCGAGGTGAACAAGCACCAAAGACTTCCCAACCACATTCATCCAAAAAAAAACCAGTGACTTAATATCAATACATACAAGTACCATGCCATGGCTGATTACATGTCTACAATCAAGCTATTTGGTACAATGGACAGCTACTCCACACAAATAGTAAGTCCCATATTGATTTGCTAGTCTGTTGTAAGCTGACTTGGTTTCCAGGGTGAGCTATGCTACTACTTGGTGAAGCGTTTCTATGGGCTTACAAACAAATGGAAAGTTGCAATTCAAATCGGAAAGCATTATAGATGTTTTGCTGTTTCGGGTGAATGCAAGAAGAAGAAACCTCGTAAAGAAGCATATTTTCACCATGTTGCTTTCAATACAAGCAAGTATCTTGATGACATGCTCCCTGAACAACACCATCAAATGTCAGATCGACGAGACCATCCCCAACCAATTACACCATTTCTTCAGGCAGGGCCTTGTGATCCTGCAAAGAAGGTGAGTCATTGAAATAGTGTTGCAATTCGGGCGAGTTTCAAGTGATAAAAATTACACAGGACTTTCTTCCCAAGCTCAAAGACCATCTCCTTGTGCGCATTTTGGATCAGGATCACAAGCAGAACACAGATACAGATACTATGGATATGGATTTTGAATCCCAGGATGCAACATTCATAGATGAAGAGCGAAGCCAGATCAACCTTATCAACTCCTGTTTCTTTACTGTGAAGACCCTTCGCATTAACTATACCACATATGACATTAGGTGCAACTGAGATGTAATCAAT
The DNA here is from genome assembly GCA_001466705.2 of Moniliophthora roreri. NCBI lineage: Eukaryota > Fungi > Basidiomycota > Agaricomycetes > Agaricales > Marasmiaceae > Moniliophthora > Moniliophthora roreri. The sequence goes on along the minus strand of LATX02000112.1, from coordinate 880,086 downwards.
CCTTCAACCGAGAAGTGTACAGTCATGGTACGCTAATGTTGTTGGCAAAACACAATGATTTTGCCAAAGGGCTTGGCAAAATGGGAATCAGATCAGCAAAATTTGGCAGTATTACTCGATTTGTGAAATTGATCCACTGGGGCAATAAATTTTTTCTTGCTTTGTTTCTCTCTTTTGTGCATTGGGCATGCCTCGCCCAACCAACCCCTTCGTTTTAGAGCATTTTACAAAGCTCAGAGAGGTAGAGAATAACTCCTGCCGTCATTTCTTCAGTTGCAACTACTGTGGCGACAAGCCTAATAGTGCCAGAGCATCAATCAAACACCAAGACAACAACCTATTCAATCACATTGTGTCAACCAAGGCATGTCCAGATGCTCCGACTGCTGCCCGCGCAGCTGCCCATCGTTGCATGGTTAGCAAGAAGCAGGATCTAGGAGCCAAAAATGTGGGAGGGACTGAAGTATCAAGGACAGCGAAGAAGAGGAAGGTAGAAAGGCAAAGAACATTGGATGGAATTGTTGATTTTGGGCTTGATGAGGGTCAGCAGCAGCATGCAGATTTAAAGCTCTTTCGGTGTGTTTTTTGAGATTGATATGAGCGGCATGTACTTACATTGATTCAGTTCCATTGTTCATTCTTGTTCGGCATTCAGATCAGCAGAAAACCCATATCTGGAGGACTTTTGCAATGAGATCAGGCCATCTTACATGCTTCCAAGCTGTTATGTACTCTCCCACACAATTCTAGATAGTGAGAATGGTCATGTTCACCTGCTGGAAGTGGCGAGAATTGCATCGTTCAAGCAGATTTTGACTCTCTTGATTGATAGATGGGAGAACCTCCTGAAGCAGGCGCTATACAGCACAGCAGCCGCTCAAGTTGGTGAGTATTCCATAGTTATGGGTCTTTGGGACCTGACAGGGCTCTGAGGAGAGGCCCAAAAGATCCTGGAGACTGCTCTTTTGGCAATAAAAGATATGGCTGTAGAGGATGCAGCATGTTTCATTGCACTTGTCACTGACAATCTGACCATCATGCAAAGCTTTCGGAGAAAGTTTGAGGAAAGGTTTCCATGGGTCATTGTATGTATTTGCTTCAATTTCAATCTTCTATGCTAACATCAAGCACAGACTCTTGCATGCTTTCTCCACCAGATGAACACCCTGGTCGGAGAGATCTGCTCATATGCACCTGTCAAGAAGTCACTTGGAAAGGCCAATACAGTTGTGACCTTCTTCAATAACTCACATTATTGGGGAGGTCAATTAAAAGAGGAGGCTTGTAAAGTGAAGATCACATGAGGCTTGAAGAAGAATTGTGAGTCATGCTGGTATGCAATTATCCTTCTTGCATTGAGTGTGCTTCTTCACCAAAGACCTCTTGGGGCTATATGCCTCCGAGATAATGCAATGAAATCATCTGGGGGTCTATCTGTTGTCTCTGCCAAGGTTATACAAATAGTCCTCACTAATGAGGACTGCTGGCAGTATCTATCACAGGTGATGAAGGTGGTAAAACTCTTTGTTGATGCAATTGGGAACTGTAAGTCTCAAGAGAGCACACTTGCAGACTGCATGCTACAGCTCCTCAGCTGTGCCCACACCCTTGCTGCCATATCCTGTGACAATAATGAGGATGAGGAGTTCCTTGCACATGCACAATGTGTCCTCGACAGGCAGTTCCACAAAATCACAACTTCAGTACATAAACTTGCTCTTTTCCTTCACCCTCTCTGTTGCTGACTCGCAATCTCAAAACAGGCTGAATTCACTCTCACGGATATCACCAATACCGCTCTCAGCCTCGCGAAGAAGTGGAATTGGTCCTTTGAAGAAGCTACAGTACTGAAGAAGGACATTGAGCTCTACTACCACTGCAAAGAACCATTCNAGACTCTTGCATGCTTTCTCCACCAGATGAACACCCTGGTCGGAGAGATCTGCTCATATGCACCTGTCAAGAAGTCACTTGGAAAGGCCAATACAGTTGTGACCTTCTTCAATAACTCACATTATTGGGGAGGTCAATTAAAAGAGGAGGCTTGTAAAGTGAAGATCACATGAGGCTTGAAGAAGAATTGTGAGTCATGCTGGTATGCAATTATCCTTCTTGCATTGAGTGTGCTTCTTCACCAAAGACCTCTTGGGGCTATATGCCTCCGAGATAATGCAATGAAATCATCTGGGGGTCTATCTGTTGTCTCTGCCAAGGTTATACAAATAGTCCTCACTAATGAGGACTGCTGGCAGTATCTATCACAGGTGATGAAGGTGGTAAAACTCTTTGTTGATGCAATTGGGAACTGTAAGTCTCAAGAGAGCACACTTGCAGACTGCATGCTACAGCTCCTCAGCTGTGCCCACACCCTTGCTGCCATATCCTGTGACAATAATGAGGATGAGGAGTTCCTTGCACATGCACAATGTGTCCTCGACAGGCAGTTCCACAAAATCACAACTTCAGTACATAAACTTGCTCTTTTCCTTCACCCTCTCTGTTGCTGACTCGCAATCTCAAAACAGGCTGAATTCACTCTCACGGATATCACCAATACCGCTCTCAGCCTCGCGAAGAAGTGGAATTGGTCCTTTGAAGAAGCTACAGTACTGAAGAAGGACATTGAGCTCTACTACCACTGCAAAGAACCATTCACAGGTGGTACAGGTAGAGCAAAGGAATGGTGGGAGAGACTACCAATCAACACAAAAAGCCATCCCCTCAAAGCACTCGCTATTGTCATTCACTCTATTGTTTCTCATGCCGCTGAGATCGAGCGATTCTCCCACTTGAACGGTGTCCAGACACCAAAACGTAACAACTTGTCAACTCCAACCTTCGAGAAGTTGGCCAAACTGCGAAACCATTACGACTGGGAGATTTGGGAGAAGAATAGGGCAGCAGGGAAGTCTACACACTGTAAACATGCACATATGCATGCGAAAGACAGCCCAGCAATAACCAGCACTGTTACTCAAGAACTTGAGTCCTGCCTGACTTGGGAACCTCCCCTTGATACTGACGACAGCAATCCCAATTCTTCTTGGGGTGAAATTGAAAAAGATTCTGTTGAAGATGCTTTTGAGCAGCTTGAAAAGGAGATGATGGAGGAGGTGACTGACGAAACAGGAGATTCAGGTCCTTCTCTGGTATGGGGAGAAATTTTCAACTTCAATGAAATAAAAAAGGCACTGGATGGAATAGTACCTACCCCATATGTTGAGACTATTGAGGTGGTGCAGGAAGGTGGTCAGACAGGCACAGGTTGGTCAATTTCAGACATTGTGTAGCAGTAGAATAGAGAGATTATCATTGAACAACGAAGAGAAAGCACTGCGGGGTGTGTTGATTCAATCTGAAAACAAAGTTCAGTCAGAGTTTTGCCAGCTGCAGATATTGCTGGGCAAAATGGTTTTGCCATTTTGCCTGGTGATATTGGCCCCAGCGAGTTTTGCCATCTACACTATGGTACACTCACCCGAAACAAAGGAGAATCCAGATGCTCATCCATATTGGTACACACATGTCCTGGGCATCTTTCATGCACAAGTATCATACCGCAAGCATGGTCTTCAACGCTCTTCTCAACCAAGGCCTATGGAGTTCCTATNTGATACTGACGACAGCAATCTCAATTCTTCTCAGGGTGAAATTGAAAAAGATCCTGTTGAAGATGCTTTTGAGCAGCTTGAAAAGGAGATGATGGAGGAGGTGACTGATGAAGCAGGAGATTCAGGTCCTTCTCTGGTACAGGGAGAAATTTTCAACTTCGATGAAATAAAAAAGGCACTGGATGGAATAGTACCTACCCCATATGTTGAGACTATTGAGGTGGTGCAGGAAGGTGGTCAGACAGGCACAGGTTGGTCAATTTCAGACATTGTGTAGCAGTAGAATAGAGAGATTATCATTGAACAACGAAGAGAAAGTGCCGCAGAGTGTGTTGATTCAATCTGAAAACAAAGTTCAGTCAGAGTTTTGCCAGCTGCGGATATTGCCAGGCAATATCAGCTCCAGCGAGTTTTGCCACCTACACTAATGCCAAGGGATTTGATGAAGATCCAGTGGGACTTTGGGCTCATCTGATGGCAATATTTGGAGGGTTGGGAGTGGGAGTGGCTGTTAGGATGTGGAGGGAATTCTTGAATGTGAAATATAGAGGAGAGGAGATGACAATAGTGATGGAGTGGACCCGATCCCTGGCCAATGACCTTGAACGAATCCATAACAACCAACCTAGTGGCACACAGATTGTTGCCATCATGCTAAATTCTATTGCGGAACACCCCAGCTTTGGTGATCTCATTACAAATCTGGAGTCATTGAAAGACGAATTAGAAGTGGATGATGTTGAACTTAGGATCGTATGGAAGGCAAAGAATTTGATGGATGATGGGCATCCAGAGTCTGGGGGAGTACCAACTATTGCGGGACATGAAGCTATGGTGCTGGTGGCTAATGTGAGGATGGTCCAATGCAAAAATCCAAAGTGCTGGCACATGGGCCATACAATTGAGGAGTGTTTTAGAGAAGGAGGGAAGAAGGAGGGGCAGTACCTGGAGTAGTATCTCAGACTCAGAAGAAATGACAGCTCCACAACTCAGGCTACACCAACTTCAAATTTTGCAAATCATTATGCCATGTGAGTCCTTGTCTGCAGGAGAGTGTCATGAAATAGTGTTTTGCATCCTCAGACTCATTTCAGCCTTTCTCATATTTATCTCACATGCCTCATCTCTCAGTGTCATCTCATATAAATTGCCAATCTACATACATATTTCATACATAAAACATAAAACCTACTATAAAACCTGTACCTACTCTTACTAATGGACATTTGATCTGACTTCTCATAATCTCCCAAATCACCAATTCATGACAATAACTGCCGGAACAAGTTATAACCACAGGGGACCTGGGTTATAACCCCCTGGAGATGGGTTATAACCTTTTGCAGTTTTGTGCGATAATGTTGTTACCATTAAACTTTTTCAATTCATTGCCTTTCCTCTCAGAATTTTTACACATGTTCTTCACATACTAAACCTTTCAGCTATGTATGTTTCAGATTTTGAGAGTAGATGCTACCTAATAACAAGAATCACTGGTAGAGACCTTCAAAAAGGACTAGAGGTGTAGGCACTGTGCTTGCACCTTTTCAACCTCCTTCATCATCACACCTCACTTTTCTTCCAAAAGTGCCCAAGATCCATAGTCAAATAACTGTACTAAATTTTGTAGCTACCTGCCAACTGGCCTGCTCTAAAAATTGGGCAATTTTGACACCCATGATTGGTGCAAGCAAAGTCAAGCTTCAAGCATTGTAAAAAGCTCTACATTTGAGTTGATAGCTTTTGAGACGTGATATGAAAAATGTAAAATAAACTTGTGGTGTGTGAATACAAGGACGTTATCATTTCTAGTCCGACCTAAGTACATTTACTAGTCCATTGATAGTACCAGGCTACGTACCGTCTACCCAACGAATGCCTAATGTCTAATCTAAAGGACTGCCGACTCTTGAGGTACTCAAAGAGCATCTATATTAGTAGTGGTGTAGGATGGTAGTAACAAAAATGCAGTCGTAACTATGTGGTATGTAAAATGAGATGGGTCTGCAAATGCGAACGTAGAAGTCGTAAATGTACATGATCCATAAATCCTTGACTTATTTCACCAATCATTATCCCGCGGGTATCTAAGTAGCAGACAATCCAAAAATAAGAATAGTGCAAGGTGGCGAAGGTCTACTTCTTGCTGAGTGCCTGTAATTGGACGAACTCGTAGTAGTCTCCTCGTTTACTGAGCAGCTGGTCGTGTGTACCAGCTTCGCTGACACGTCCTTCTTTGATGAAGTATCTGAAGATAATGGTTAGAGATAGCCTTGCCACAACATTGACAGTACTCACATGCGATCCGCGTTTTGAATTGTCGACAAACGGTGTGCAATGGCGATAGTTGTACGTCCCTTAGCAGCTTGATCGAGAGCGGCTTGAACGACTTTTTCCGAATTGGAATCGAGGGCAGAGGTGGCTTCGTCTAAGAGCAAAACTGGCAGAAGAGAGTTATAAACTCGCTAGTTCAGAAGCACCAGGCTGACTCACCTTTGGGGTTCCTCAAAAGTGCACGAGCGATAGCAATACGTTCTAATCAAGGGAAGAGACATGAGTGGATTAACTAGGACAACCGGGATCTGATGACTTACGTTTTTGGCCACCAGAAAGCTGGGATCCTTTGCCACCAACCTCCGTATCGAAACCGTCGGGCAAAGACTGGATGAACTCTAGAATGTTGGCATCTCTGCAGACAGCTTCCAGCTCTTCCTGAGTAACTTCGCTCTCCGGTTTGATCGCACCGAGCAGAATATTGAATCGGATGGTTCCGGCGTATAGTGTTGGCTCCTGCGACACAAGAGCGATAGCTTTACGGTATTCGGAAATGTTCAACTCGTTGATGGGTTGATCATCGAGCTAGCAAAATGTCAGTATAATAGCATTACTCTAAGTCAAGGGAACATACATATATATGACCGGCCAAAGGATCATAGAACCGTTCAATCATTTGGATGCTGAAGCGGAAGATGAGAATTATGTAACATAGACAGATAGAACCGGCACTTACACCGTACTCTTTCCGCATCCACTCTGACCGACGAGAGCGACGTAGGTACCTGGTTCAATTTGAAGAGAAAGGTCGCGAAGGACACGGACACCAGGCCTTGTTGGGTACCTGAAGTGTACATTCTCGAAGCGAATGTGGCCACGAGTTTTGGAAACCTCAACTTTCTTTCCCTCGGTCGACTCGGCGTCGATTTCTGGTATGGAGTCGAGAAGCTTGATGATAGCGGTGCCGGCACCTTTGGCTGACGAGATATCTGGAACAAAAGAGAACACGTTTCCGGCTTGAATTGCACCGAAAGTGGTGGACTAGACCAATGTTAGCACAGCCCAGTAAGTTGATGTCTACCCCGAACTTACCATCAGACCAACAAAGAACTTGAAGGTGCTAATCTCGAGAGTAGACACCAGACGAGCACCATACCAGAAGACGAGACTGATGACGAAGAAGACCATTCCCTGCGAGAGGGCGTAGAGGGCATTACTCCACAAAGCCGTCTTGCTGGAATTGCGTAAAGGCTCGTCAAGACTTTTGCTGTAGAGCTTGAGACAATCATCCTCGCGAGTAAGGGAGGCGACTGTTCGGATCGAACCTGCAGCCTCGCAAGCCAGTTGAGCAGAACCAGCGTGTGCCTTCTTGTTCTGTTGGTCTTTAAGAACGACAACACGCTATAACGAAAGGAGTGAGACATTAGACAGCCGAGTCAAACACGGAACTTACAAGCCGAATGTATCCAGTGCAAACCAAGAAAGGCGTGCATGCAAGTCCAACCAGGCCAATCTTCCATGCAAAGACTACACCAACAATAACACCACCGATGAGAGTAGCGGCAGCTTGGACGATACTAGAGGGAAATTGAGGCTCAAATCTTCTCTGATTGTAAAACCCACTTACGCGCCGAGAGTGATACCAGCCAATCCATTCACTTTCTGGGGGTTATCGCTCAGATCGGAAGTCAGACTACCGGTGCTGTTTTCGTCTCTGTCAAAGTACTCGACTGCAATGCCGTCAGCATCAGCACAGCTGAACATGCTCGAGACATAACTCACTGTCTTGTCGCAAGATGGCCTTGAAGCTGAGAGATCTGAGTTTTGCTGTCAGAGTGGCAGCCGCAGCTGCGAACGAGTAATTTTGCATCCCAATCGCCCCAGTGGAAACAATAGCGATGAGGAAGAACCAGAGAGCATTGCGGTCACCTTCCTTACGTAGAACCGCGCGGTCCTGTGTGGAAAAGTTATTAACAGCCAGAGCTGGCCATTTAATTAGAACAGAATGATTAAAGACAGAAACAAATTGCAAACTCACCATAAACGACACCGAATGCAGGGAAAACACATCCAGTAACGCAGGCGAAGATGAAGCCAACGAGGTAGTGCCTCCACTCCGACTTGTTGATAGCTCCCATGCGCCTGAACAGGTAGAAAAGACTGTAGTAGTCCTCGCCCTCGCCCTTCTTTTCCTTCTGCTTTTGTTCCAAGATTTCACTGGCCAAAGAGCGACTGGTATTCTTGCGACCAAGAGGGACCTCTTCTTTCATGAAAGTTTCAACGTCATCGATCTTGCCCTTCTCTTCTTCTCCTTCGGCAACGTCGGTTACCTCGGCAGCTTCACGCAATTTTTGTGATTGTACGAGCTTGGAATATGCACCATTCTCATTGGCCAAAAGTTCGTTATGAGTTCCCGATTCCACGACCATACCGTCGCCCATGACGTAGATGACATCAGCGTCTTTGATTGTGGAAAGCCGGTGTGCGATGGTGATGGTGGTTCGACCTGGATGTTACGATATCACATTAAATCGACTGGTAGATTGGTACCAGGGAAGAACGTACCGGCGGCAGCCTTGTCCAGAGCATCCTGTACGACACCTTCACTCTGCGTATCCAGGGCAGACGTGGCTTCATCTAAAAGCAGTATCTTTGGATCTGGTTTGAAAACGGTTAGAATAAACACTGATAGATTGTCATCATTGAACTCGTACCAGATACAATTGCCCGAGCAATTGCGATACGTTGTTTTTGACCACCACTGAGCAAGAAACCTCTTTCACCGACCATGGTATCGTAGCCGTTCGGGAGCTTGGAGATGAATCCATCCGCGTTGGCCTTGATACACGCGTCCTTGATCAATGCAAACTTCTCTTCCTCGCTCGCATTTTCGTACTTGGTGTTGATAAGACCGTGCGCAACATTTTGCTTGATGGTGGTGGCAAAAAGAGTTGGCTCCTGCGAGACTAAACCGATCTGAGAACGAAGCCATCGGAGGTTGAGGCTCTTGAGGTCACGTCCGTCAAGTTTGACGCTTCCAGAGGCGGGATCATAGAACCGTTCGACAAGGGAGATAACCGTAGATTTTCCGGAACCTGAAGCACCAACGAGTGCTGCCGTCTTGCCAGCACGGAATGTCAAAGAAAGCTCTTTGACAACAACGACGCCGGGACGGGAAGGGTAGCTGAACTTGACGTGTTCGAGCTCGATTTCACCTTCTACATGATCAGGCTTCAAACCGTCAGGATTGGCCGAGTCAATGTCAGGGACACGGTCAATGGTGGAATAAAGTTTGGCAGCAGCTCCACGGGCGTGAGTAATGGCTGAAAGAATGTGAATAAGTGAAAGAGTCGGTGATGTTTCCAGTCAAGTCACACCTTGCATTTCGGGCGCAAGCATAGCCAGAGAGAACGAGCCGATGAGAATCGCCATGAAAACGTTGATGACGATCTCAACATTAGCTAAAGAACACGTCAGAATGAGTGAAAATGGCGAGAAAATGGAAGACGTCATGGAAGGCTCACCATGTCCGCTCAATGTGAGAGTGATACCGAATGAGAAAGCTATGAGAGGATATCAAGATGCCGAAGAGAAGATATACAGAAACGACATACCCAACGCGTAAGAAGAGTAGATGATGAAGAAGAATACGGCAAGACCAATACCATGGACAACCGCGGCTCTCAAGTCAACAATTCGAGCTTGCTCAATATTCTTGTCGTACATGCCCGAAAGGATCCTTTGAGTCCCGAAAGCCTGGGCGGTTCGAATGGTCGAAATGACTTCCTCAGCCAAATTGCCTCCTTCCGCAACGTTCTTGAGCGATTGTCTATTGAAGTCATCATAGAGCACCTGCAAACCTTATGGGAGTAGTAAACTTACTGCATGTACTTGGAGACAAATTTGTTCATTATCCCTCCAGCGATAGCAATACAAGGCAAGATTGAAGACATGGCAAGAGCGAGACGCCATGAACGAATGTAGGCCAAGACGAAACCGGCGATAAACGCCGAGCCGAAGTTGACGACGAGGGCAACCTTTTCTGAAACGCCTTGTTGAACCAAATCTGCGCAGAACAACCATTAAGTACGGGAAACTGATATGTACTTGACTACTCACGAGTGTCGGTTTGGATACGCGTTGCCACTTCACCAGCTCCAACGTTGTCGAAAAATGCAATGTCTTGTCTAAGAACGGCTCTTAGGTAGTTCTCTCGGATTCGTTTCGCATTTACTTCGCCGGTATAGACCCAGAAATACATGTAAATATATGTGGCGAGGAAGATTCCGCAGCCTTGACTGAGGGTGAGCCATACGACCCAGCTAGTACACCTGAACGACGCACCGATAACGACGAGCCACATGGCTAAATTTGCGGCATCGTGACGAAAGTCTGCAGCAGCTTGGCGAAGTCCAAGTGTTGCCCGTGCTGCCACAGCCGGATCGTTGCTCTGCATGGACTCGACGATCTCCCCAAACCTTACAAATCCATTGACCAATTTACTGAATAGCAATGTCATTAACGGCTAGAAAGAGTTCCCGTCAGATTCATTGGATTGAGGTGGTATTGCAACAAACCTGTGCCGCGCCGGCGGCTGCGGAGGCTACAAGACCGATGGCATCCAACAGCAGCTCGAACTTGGTTGAGAATCTATCAGAATCATTCAACTTCAAGTTTGATACAACAAGACCGAGCACGGGCGCACCTGAATAATTGGGCGAAAGAAACTGGCTGTACCTCCTTCCCATCCTTCTCCTCAGTTTTCGACTCTTCAGTTCTCGCGGGTAGCTTTTCATCGGTGTCAATCTTTTCTGAGTTAACATGATGGTCGGTTACTGTGTGTTTCTCGTCCGAGGAACTAGGTCGAGAATCCGACATGGTGGATTAGAACAGAAAAGGAGCGGTATAGACCGCGAATTAAGGTAAGGATTTGGAGCCGTCCCAGAAAACCAACACACGAGGACCTTTGACTTAAGTATGCATCATGCGGTACCTGACGGCTACACAACGTAAGTTATATTGACAAACGGGCCGAGCGTTTATGTCTTGAGAAAATTTCTCCGGTTTCTCATGGCTAGCGCTCCCCTGAGCACCTTCACGCCGGTGAGTAATATGACTTACACAACAGACACCCCGAGCAACAAAGGGCTCATATAGGCGCAAAGAAAATTAAACCATCCTGTGAAAATGTTTAGTGCCAGAAGTTTCTCACTGGCAACTAAGCACGTACATCGCGCCGAATCGAATCGAGTCATGCAGTGGTGATGCGCGGTTCCGTTCTACTATCAAAGTTAGCATAACAGCTGCTGTCTGAACTGTTGGTCTGACTCAGACTTACTAAGTTGCTCTATGCTGATCGTAAGAGCAGCCAAGTTGCACCGATCCAGGCCACAAAAGGTTTGCATTAGCTTTCACAGTTAGGGAGGTGTCATTATCATGGTGATAGCCCTAAGTTTGCAAGTCGATTCCACGCGGTATTCCGGGCTACGAAGATCGCAGCCGATCATGCATCGTGTATCGCCGGCTACGGAATGCACAGTTGAACTGACGAGTCCACACGGCATCTGTCAAAATCTACCCACTGAACTGACATTATACGCACCCGTGGGCAATTTCCTTGTAAGAGGTGAGTCATACAATTACAGAGGGCAAGTCCTTCATCTGGAACCGAAGCATTGAACTCTCTGACGGGCTCATTAGGCTCTTGCAGCCAGCCTTGGATCCGGAGCCTTGCAGGGTCAGTACAGGATGAGAGGTCCAGGCCCTAGCTAGGGTACAACTTACCAATTCGAGAGATTTTTTCCCATCACACAAGAAAATTTTTGATGTGAATTTATGTGGAAAGTCACACCTCATCAACTTACCATTCTCCATCGACCTCCGCACAGAATTCGAAAGCAGGCTTTCAATTCTGAGTACATTCTAATCGTATCACTCTCTTCTCTGCAGTCGAACCATGTCTTGGAAGCTTGGAAGGAGTAAAAAGTCCTCTGTGACCAATCTCCGTGCCGAAGACGCGATGTCAGGTCGCTCGACGACCCCAACTCCAGGCAATCCAGACGGAAAACCTCTTCCTCGCTCTGGCTTGCTGGCTATACGCGTTCTTTGGGCAGAAGGTCTTAAGCTTCCCGCGGGGGCCGCAATTCCTCCGGCTGTCCAGAATGCCCTCGCTTCTCAGCAGGCAAAGGTCGCTGCTTCGGTCTCACCGTCCAGCGTTCAGCAGCAACGTCTAGCACAGACGAAAGGCAAAAGGTGGGTAGCACTCTTTACTGAATCAAATTGGTGCTCAATCATGCTTGCAATTAAGGGATAGCATTCAGCGAACGCAATGCTGGTGGTTGCCTTATATTGTCATGGAATATGAGGTTAACCAAGTTCTCATTACGCCTCTGGGTGGAGACCTCGAAAAGCCACTTTACATGTACCAGGCCCATTTGTGAGTCATGATCATCTATCCATGCGAACAGCTTCTCTGACCATCAAACAATCATACCAATTTACAGCGATGTCTCTCGGAATTCCGAAATATCCTTACAATGCTACTTGCGTGCGGACGAACCGAAGAGAGGCGGTGATGGTCTCGCTGATGACTTAGGAAACGATATTTTCCTGGGAGGCATTACATTCGTTCCCGATTTTGAGAACATGGGTATGCAAGATCAGTGGTTCGACTTGCCAGGGGGAGGTAGAATCCAGATTGGTGTTTCATATCAGCCGAGTTACGGAGGTTCCCTCACGATTGATGACTTTGAGCTCATCACCGTGATTGGCAAGGGCAGTTTCGGCAAAGTACGTGGACTATCCCATCTAGGGATAGGCTAAACTCAAGCGATTGATTCCAGGTCATGCAAGTTCGTAAGCGTGATACTCAGCGAATCTACGCCTTGAAGACCATTCGAAAGAGCCATATCGTCCAGCGAAACGAGATTACACATACTTTGGCGGAACGATTGGTCCTTGCACAAGTCAATAGCCCTTTCATCGTACCATTGAAATTCAGCTTCCAATCTGAGCAGAAATTGTACTTGGTCTTGGCGTAAGTCTCCCCCCTATGTATGGAAATGAGGCTGCTAACTAACAATGTTACGTAGCTTCGTTAACGGTGGAGAGTTGTTCCATCACCTTCAACGGGAACAACGCTTCAATGAAGAGCGTGCTCGTTTCTATAGTGCCGAACTCCTTCTGGCATTGGAGCACTTGCACGAACTGGATGTTGTTTACCGGGACTTGAAACCTGAAAATATCCTCTTGGATTTCACAGGCCATATCGCACTTTGCGACTTCGGACTTTGTAAGCTCAACATGAAGGCAGACGACAAGACCAACACATTCTGTGGTACCCCGGAATATCTTGCTCCAGAAATCTTGTGTGGTCAAGGCTATAGTAGGCGACAATGCTACAGTTCTCGTCGTTTTTATCTCATGTCTATCGTTTTTCAGATAAAACCATAGATTGGTGGACGCTCGGTGTGCTGTTGTACGAGATGCTCTCCGGGTTACCTCCCTTCTACGATGGTGAGTTCTTGGAGGTCCTCGGTGTTCGTGCTAGCTAACGGGATCGGGCACAGAGAATACCGAGTCGATGTACCAAAAGATTCTCAACGATCCTCTTGTCTTTGGACCAGAGATCAGTGCTGAAGCTCAGAGTATCCTCACTGGCCTCCTCACTCGAGACCCGACTCGCAGACTCGGAGTCAATGGGGCGGCGGAAATCAGGAACCACCCATTCTTTGCCAACCACATAGATTTCAATAAGCTTGCTCAGAAGAAGATTCACCCTCCTTTCAAGCCAAGTGTGGCTAGCCCAGTGGTGCGTACACGTATGGAGCATGTTTCTGCCGTTATTGTTATTGACATCGAACAGGATGTGTCCAACTTTGATACGGTCTTTACAACCGAGGCTCCTGTTGACAGTTTTGTTGAAGGCTCAGAATTGAGCCAAACTGTCCAGGCTCAGTTCTCAGGTTCGTTGTCAAGGCGTTCATTGGAGCGTACCCGTACTAACGACTTGGCGCAGGCTTCTCTTACAACGGAACCAACATGCCCGTCAGCCCTGTTTAATATCCCGCGACCCTTCCTCTAATTTACTGTACAACATCTCGTGGTGCTTGATGGGAACCATTCGCCAATCACCTCGGGTATATCTTTTCTTTTGCTTCTGATTTGCTGTCCTACTCAAACACTAGTACTATTGCTCTGATATCAAGTAAATTATAGTATACCACTGTAACTCTAGCTATCTGCACACCACGCACGTTCGTTTTCCACTACTACATCCTTCATCATATTATATCACCTATTTTTAATTCTCCAGAATAATCTTTCTGGTGTCCTTTCATTTACATATTTCTTTCTGAGTGTATGTCCCTCCTGGCTTCGTTTCCTATATTACTATCTATATACAAGTAATTTGAGTTTCGACTGTCGTGGACGAACCCATCCTTAGTAAGCTTCCACAAACTCTTCCTTGAACCTCCATCATGGCTACGACAGCATATACAATATACTCGCATTATGACCCTAAACAACGGAAGGCACTAGAATACGAGACTGGTCAAATCGAGAAGCCGGAGGAAGATGCAGACGCAGATGCACGGTGGGAGGCAGAAGCAGCAAGTGCATTCAAGAGAAAGCTTGCCCAACCCCCACGATTCGTGCCGGCCACTCTCCAACTCGATGACTGGAGCACCCCAGGAGCTAGCACGAGTATATCCAAGGCAGAACCAGGTTCAATCACTCCCCAGAATGATGTTGCTAACTGGTATAGGTCGTTGACCAGAAGTTCGGAGGCGACTTCCCAACCATCGAACTCTCAGGCCCCGTCCAGGACGCATTCTTCCTCTTCATTACCTACTGCGGAAGCACCCTGGCCGACTAGGAACAGTTGGTTCATTCAGAAAGCCCTTCAGTCTAGCCAGAACGCAGACCGTCCGTCATCAGCTCCACCGTCCACACTCGCCGACATTCTTGCCCGGGACCCGCCTCCTCGAGCATCAGAAGAACAGTTTCATCCTCCTGTCTTCCTTGCCATCGGACCTTCGAACAAGGGATATACCATGCTGGAGAACAGTGGATGGACGGAAGGAGAGGCGTTGGGACCTGGTGTCATTCGACAGGCCAGGCCCAAGAGAAGACGAAGCTCAGATTCGGGTTTGGGAGTAAAGAAGGAAATAATAGACATTGATTTGGGAGACGAAGATGTGAAGGAGATGAAGCAGGTGATAGATCTCACTCAGTCTGATGATCAGAGTAGTGGGGACAGTTCTGAAGAAGAAGAAGAGATCAAGGAGACTACATCGTCTACACGAACTGCCCAACCGCCATCTACTGTAGACCCTATGCGAAAAGCTCTCATTACACCTATACCGACTGTCCTCAAGTCCGATCGCTTGGGTATCGGTCTGAAAGCGAAGACTGTTGGACCATACAAGGCCTCAATGAAACGAATAACTCACAATAGTGCAGCTCTAGCGGCACATCTTCAACGGGCAGAAGAGACTAGGAAACGAAAGGAGAAGCATGGACGAGGGTATAGAGCGTTTGCGAGACAATACAAGGAAGAGCAGAGGCGGAGAGACGATATGTTGGCGTACATGAATTCATGACGGTCGTTACGATTGCCTTGGGTGGATATAGAATGTGCTAGAGATACATTTGAAAGTTCCCGACTCGAATAAAATATAAACAATAAAAAGTGTATGCACCATGAAGTTGCGAAATTAAATATAATGTCATTAGATGCTCATCAAAGCTTCTCCCCACACGCCCTTTGCTGGTTCGCATTTGACTTGCGGGACGTACATTCTCAGCCATTGGACCATCTCCTTGCTGATTTGGGTGCACCTTGTGATATCCACGGAGCGTATACGTTGAACTTGCTGGCCGCGCAGTACTATTTGGGAGCTGGACCTCACGATTGTCCGTTGATAACGAGCGGCAGCTGAGGCAGACGCGGAGGCATTTCCTGAGCGAAAAGGTTCAGGGTTTTGATAGTTAGAATAAGAATGAGCTGGTAGACGGGATTCCACAAGGCCTCGAAGGGAGTCCCAATCGATGTTCGTGCAGCCGTCGAGGACCATGGTTTCTAATCTGGGACAAACCCAAGGTTGAGGCGAAGCCAGAGCCTATCAAATTCATTAATACCACAAGTAACGTCAAGGACCGTAAGAAACGCACCCTCAACGTGCTGGGAGAAACGTCTTCCATATCCACCAACTCAAGACTGATCAGGGAAGGAAGCCGACGAAGCAACCGCACGAACTGAATCTCGCTGAACACGCCTGATTCGATACGAAGGTGTTTGAGTGGGAGACGCGTCAACGCTTGCTCGTAAAGAAGCTGCAGAATGTGTGTAACGTTCTCCAAATAACACATCTCCAACGACTCCAAATTTGGAAGAGCCAATTGGCTCATTATTGAACGCGTGAAAACCAGTCCTGAATAATAGAATGAAATCTTGGAAAGTCGAGGAAGTCGGATGGTTTTGGTAACTGCGGGAGGATCAAAATCTTCAGAAGCCCTCGGTCTCGATATGGGATAACACGGGTCCGAATCAACATCTGACATATTTCGAAGGACAAGCTCCTCCAAGTCGGGACATTGCCGGAGAATGCCGAGCAGCGTGTTGGAAGATGGCGCAAAACCATTGAAATATCCACCGAGCTTCAGAACTCGAAGCCGTGAAACGAGGCGCAAGTCCCACCCAAAATTGAAAGACGTCAGGGAACACGACCGAAGACGCGGAGTGTGGCCTTTGAATAACGGAAGAAGGGGGCTGGAGTAATGATCATCCTGCATGGAGTGATAGACCTGTATGGTCAACGACTCGAGTAGCGGGGCTTCTTCCTGGCATTGGGAGAGGGCGGCGTGTGCCTGTGGACGATTTGGTACGCATAGACTGAAGGATCTCGTCCGCCACAACGCGGGACGAATCAGGTCCATCGCGTGAACGACTTGCTCGGTAACTCTGTTCGTGTATTCCATACGGGGTCCGAAGTTGATTGATATGTCCAAGGGACAAGATTTGGATCGCGCGAGTTTACGTCGTGCTCTTTCGATAGAATCATGAGGGCTGACGGAGATCTTCGAGAATAAGATGGGTGTGTCAAGCACTACATCCGCCCAATAGCGACTAGATCAGTGTCAGCGGCGTAAAAAAAGGAAGAATACAGCGAAGAAGTGTTACCTACCAGACCAACATCAGCGTTCCTACCATTACCGGATTATCATCCCCCATCCCAAGCACACTAATGACGAAAATTGAACCCAATAGCTCACTCGGAAGCCGGAGAACAGGAGACTGTAGACGGACTGCTTGCTCCAGATGGGATTCCAAAATATGCTTTTCGCTCATCAACGTCGCCATCTTGGAGTCGATGTGATGAATGGCCTCCCGTAACCTTGTTATAGAGACATTTGCAGCCCGACGAGAGTCATGTAAAGACGATGAAGAGCGGAGGGTACTTGGTCTCCGTGAGAAAGACGGGCTACCAGCGTATACAGGACTAGAGGGAGGGTATGAGGGCATTGTCTCGCCAAACGGGGGGCGAAAAGACTCGGGGAATACGCCCAGTAATTGTCTTGTTATATAGCAAAAACGAGCGGGGGCACGATGCTAGCTCGATTTAGAATTCGACCGACCTCGAGGACGACCTTTGTCGAGGAGCGAGGTCCGATAGAAATGGAAAGGGCATGCTATTGGATATGGCACTGCCAGAGATAAAGTTGACTGGATTGCGATCCGTTTTTGCACGAGGCAGGACCCATGTCTTTAGACGGAGAGTACCAGCCTGAATTGCCAGAGTGACCCTGCATCGTGTCCGAGATGTTGACGATGCGTCCCACGAGGAGAGCAACGAGGCAAAATTCACGTTTGTTTTCATCTTACTTTACTCAGCCCTTCCCCGTTTCTTTGGGCCGAACGAACCATATTGTCGCCTAACTAACAATACACGATAAGCCCTCATCAGGACCCGTTTTTCATTTCCACTCGACCCTCGCATAGCATTTCCTTTTTACGTTCCGACTTGTCCCTCGTCGTCCTGATGCGTCTTCAAAAGACCCTTCCAGTCCTTCATTCTGGCCGCGGAGTATGACGGCTATCCTCTAGCGGATGCGACCGGTAATAGAAAATCTGCAACAGAACCTAGGCGCAATCATCAGAAGGGCGGGGAAATTCTACGGATCTGCCAAGGTGGGCGGACGATGTATGTACTCACGATGGCATCGAGGAATACCGTCAGTGCGCTTCCTGCATCACATCATGACCGGTTGTTGTTACAATGAATGAAAATGTCGGCAAAGTCCTAGGTCTCCGAAGCCCAATGAAAACATACCTGCCAACCAACTTGCATTCGTTATCAGATACGACTTGTCCATGCTTTTCACACAAATTGAAAAGGCATATGTTATGTTCCCAAACATTGCGAAGAAGAAGAGCGCTGGTGTTAATCCTTCACATCTCGTCTGAAAGTTTTTCACTACGGAACAAAAGTCAGCCACTACACGACGAATACAAGACCACTCGACTAAACTGATTTGTGGTATTCTCGCGCCCAACTGTTCCTCGTGATAAGTGCCGTTTTGCCAGATCAAAACATGCCTCTGTAACTTACGAAAAGGACGGCACTCGTCCAGCCTAAAATCTGGATGGTCCATGTGAGTGACTTGCTTCTATCCCTGGGAGGTGCTGGCGGGTGCTGATTCATAAAGCTGCTAATCCACCAAGCAATGACGCCGACAACAAACACGAAGATTAGACATCCCGTGTATCGAAGTAGTATCTTTGTCCCAGACTCAGTATTTGGAGATACACGCTCTTCCGATAGAAGTGGAACACGTTCTTCTACCCGCTCCTGGGGGGATGAGCGCGGCGATTTAGATCCTTTCCAGCGATAATAATATATTTGCACCAATAGAAGCAAATCGCAAAGGGAATACTGGAAAAAGGAACACATTTCATCTATCTTTCTAGAGACACACGAATCAGGTGAACTCACATAGAGTGCGAGTATGATGACCGTCGGGAGTAGATGGGCAAGTATTGCACCTGGACCGAATGTTGGTTTCCCCCCCACTGATCGAAGAACTTGCATTGTGGACTTGCCTGAGAGGTTGCACAAATCGCCGACGAGCCATATCAACACGAATAGAACACTAAGACCTTCTCCGGATTGTAATACATAGTTTTCATAGAGCTGGGGAGAGTAGACCACGATCCTGGAAGCCCCCTTTTAGTTTATAAATCCTGATAGGAAAAAAAAAATAAACGCACCAGCATGCAATGGAGACCCACCCAAGCTACCGATAAATCATTTGCATCAACAGAATTTGTTCAGATGTGCAGTGTCCGTACAATGTTGCTGAGCGTGTCATTTGAAGGTAACATGGCGGAGTAGATTCAAGCTGAAAGGGGTGGGGGACGCTGGCCGGACTGCCTGCGTCACACCGGCGGCAGTCTTTCTACGCGTCTCCTTCTTTGCTTCTCTCACCTCAGACTAGGACGACACCTGTGTTTTGCGGACGTCTGGGCTTATATCGACCTTAAAATGGATCCGGAGTCAATGCGAAAGTTCGCCATGCAGATTCGGAATGCTGGTGGCCCCAATCCTGGGAGAGGTTTCTTTGCTGGGAGCGGGCTCATAATTGCTTTGGTTGCCGGAGGTGTCGCTCTCAATGCTAGCTTATTTAATGGTGAGTCCTATATCTTTTATCCTTTTAGTATGGTCTACTCATGAAGCCTTCCAGTTGATGGTGGACATCGTGCCATTAAATATACACGGTAGACTTCATGGTCCTCTGGTTCCTTTACGGCCGTTTTCATGATTCGTTCCAGGCTACATGGTGTGAAGGATGACGTTTATCCCGAAGGAACTCACCTGCTAGTGCGTCTCAATCTTCTCAGCTTGGAACATTCATTGTTAACGACGTACTCGCAGGTTCCATGGTTCGAGAAGGCCATCACATTCGACATTCGTGCAAAGCCAAGGAATATTGCCAGTCTGACGGGAACCAAAGGCACGTTCTGTTCATAGAAAGCCACATTCATTCCTCACCTTCATGTGCAAATAGACTTGCAAATGGTTAACATCACCTGCCGTGTCTTGTCACGTCCGTCTATAAGCGCACTGCCGACTATCTATCGTGAACTCGGTCAAGATTACGACGAGAGGGTTCTGCCGTCCATTGTTAATGAAGTGCTGAAAAGTGTAGTGGCGCAGTTCAATGCAAGCCAGTTAATCACGCAACGTGAACACGTAAGTGGCAATATCCTGTAGTATCGCACCTTTACTCAACCCTGACGCGCCCATAATTAGGTTTCGCGGCTGGTGCGAGCGAATCTGACTGAAAGAGCCTTGAAGTTCAACCTGGTTCTGGATGACGTTTCCATCACACATGTGGCTTTCTCTCCGGAATTCACACATGCTGTTGAGGCCAAGCAGGTGAGGAGCGTGCTTTCATTCCTTGGAATCACAATAACCATATTGCAGGTTGCCCAACAAACCGCTCTCAGAGCTGCCTTCTTGGTTGATCAGGCTATTCAGGAGAAACAAGTATGTCTGTACCGCAATCATCACTATTCACCCACTTATTTCCTTTGCTACAGTCGATCATTGTCCGGGCACAAGGTGAAGCGAAGAGTGCAGAACTTATAGGTGAGGCCATGAGACAAAACAAAGGGTTTTTGGAGCTTCGTCGTTTGGAAGCTGCACGGGATATCGCAAACTTGTTGTCAACGTCAGGAAACCGTGTCATGCTTGATGCACAAAGCCTGTTATTGAATGGTGAGCCCAAGGTTGCTCTGACGTCGTCAGATGCGTTTCTAACAATACCTTGCAGTTACTGGACATGATGCGCAGGACATGCTCAAGAAGAAGTAGCCCTTGTAAAATGAATGAATGTTACTTGGAAGTAGATTACTTTCTGCTCGTTTAGTTCAGTTTGCGCAATGAGGCGTGAGCGCTTGAGTTCGACACTTGTACCACGTGTGGTAAAGATGTGTAGTTATCCGTCCGACGCGACTTGCCTTTGGACTATTACCATCACCGCTATCGCTTATTATCCCTTACTCCGACGAACCAACAGTTTTGAATAATGACCAAGTCGCTTGTGAACAAGCGGAAGAAATCTACCTCTATACCTCACGATGAGGAAATGGATACAAGCTGCAGCGACAACGAAGAGAACTCGGTTGATAGGAAAAAGGTCAGATGGGACCGCGAGGCGGACGACCAGGCGGAAGAAAACACGCAGCGCTCAAGCATTTCCGATACGGATGATGACGAGTCAACGATTCCTGTAAAGATATATCTGGCCGCTTGGTGTCAAAGGTGCGTCTCCTGTCCATCGTTATACGCTCTCGGACTGAGAGATTGCCTTACAGCCGGAAAATTGGCGTCGCCTACTATGACCCAGTGAAATGTACTATCTACACACTGCCAGATACCGAGGAATCCCAGCATTTCGATTTGATGGAGATGAGTTGAGTCTAGCAGACTCTGATCAGTTTCTCCGTGGTACTGATGACTGGTTTCGTGCAGTCTTGGAGCACACCAGCCCTGACGTTGTACTCACGAGTTCCAGATCGGACGACAATTTCATTGATTTACTGCGTCAAAGCAGTAAGCCCAAAACACTTCAATGCACGCATACACTAACTAGACCGCACGTTCAGTGGAAACGTCTGGTGGACACTTTCGAATCCGTCCCCACAAAGAATTCTCTTCCGCCAAAGGACGCGAAAGGCTACTCTCACTCCGGCTTCTTTCGGATCTCCCCGAAGATGACGACCTCCGCGGTACCACATCCGACGTGGATGCAAGTATTTCGGAACCGGCGCCTAGAAATGCTTACGATTTCATGAGAAGAAGAAAAGAAGTTGTACGGGATCCAGTCACAAAGAGATGGAATGCATCTATCCGACTCGCAAGCTCTGTATCTGTGGAGTCGTCGCCATTCTGCGTGAGTGTTTACGTGCGATTTACCTCGAGTGTGTCTGATACCACTAAAGATGGCTTCCGTTGGAGCACTGTTAGACCACCTGGTACGCGAACATGCAATAAATGATCTAGAAGACGAAGGCATCCGCGGCTTGGAAGTTCGTGCTATCGAAATTATTAGCTTGTACCTTTATCCTATCCGTATTATCTGGACCCTTGCTGACGTCTTTTGTAGATCCGAAGTCATGCAAATTAATGCTGATGCACTCTTGTTAGTGTTGATATAGTTCTCAGCGCCATCCCTGATCCGACGCCTTCCAGTTCGTTGCAAATTTTCGAGAATGAAAGTCATGCATCTGTGCACTCTGATAAGACAAAAGAAGGTCTTTCGCTAGCTGGTAAATGACCTATAACTTAACACAGCACTACTAGGGTCTGACATCTTCGCAGGGGTTTTGAATATAACTTGCACTGCCCTAGGTCGTTCTTTGATGCGGATGTGGTTATTACGACCATCTCTGTCTCTTTCCGTGGTTAATGCGCGTCATGACGCAGTTGAATGCTTTCTAAGACCGGAAAATATTACCACTGCCGCCGTATTGAGGAACCATCTGAAAGGCATGAAAAACTTGCCACGCATTCTTGGGGTGTTGAGAACTGGGAAAACCAAATTAGCTGAGTGGCAGGGTTTGGTCAAGGTTATAGACCTAGCTCGATAGTCGATGGAACCACTAACTTGTCTTTTTCGTAGTTTACTCTCTGCAGTGCGATGCTCAGAAAATCGGTCACTGAGCTACATGACGCAAGCGACGTCCATGTCGTACAGAAGGTATGGTGGCTCGCAACGCCACATCAATGTGTTTCTGATACGTGTACATGTTCTAGCTCATCTCGGCGTTGGATATTGCTAGTTTCAGGGGCATCGGAACCAGAATCAACGAAATTGTAAGGGCATCACTGGCACGGGGCCACCCTACTGACAGTATGATGTGACCTCTAGATCGATTGGGAAGAGTCCAGTGAAGCTCAAAGGGTTTGTGTAAGATCCCATATCGACGAGGAACTGGATAATAGGAAACATGTTTATCACGGTATCGATACGGTCCTGGTAAGCATAGCGGCACCGATTTCAGAGATTTCTTGCTGACAACACTTTGCTGATCTAGTCCAAGGTCGCCGAGCAGATATGTCAAACAGTACCAGTCGATTATGCGACCTCCTTGAACGTGGTGTATTTTCCCCAACTAGGTTAGCTTTTAACACCTTCAACCACCGCAAGTGCTATAGCTTACACGTGTAACCCTCTTTACCCAGGGTTCCTCATATGTGTCCCGTTGCAGAAGGAAATGCAGACTGACGCGGGTATCCAGAGTATGGATGATTGGAGCTTTCAGGTGACTCGTCTACTCGCGTTTGACATTGAATGACATTGAATACCTTGTCAGTTTTCATCAGAGTGCGTATCGCTACGACATTAATACTGGCTGATTTTGAACACTTATCAGATCGCACGTTTATTTCAAGTCACAAGAAATGCATGGTGCGTATTGTCGCTGAGATCAAAGTTGCCATCTCCGAACTCTGATACTTGTTTGCTAGATATGGATGCACACATCGGAGATCTCCACTCCCTCATCGTCGACAGAGAAATTGAGATCATACAAGAGTTATTGGAGGAAGTTCTCGTACATGATCATACGATAGCCCATGCATGCGACGTTTGCGCGGAGCTAGATTGTCTACTCGCCTTTGCAGAAGTCTCGAGGACACATGAATATCGGAGACCCGTTATGGTGGAGGACAACGTGATTGACATTGTTCAGGGAAGGTGAGTAGATATTTCCCTAAGCCCTCCGGACATGTCTGACGTGACATTTAGACATCCTTTACAGGAGATGGTTGTCGACACTTTCGTACCGAATGATGCTCGGATATGCGGGGGATCTTGGCGTCCATCCTACGATGAAGATGAACACGAGAGGAACGCTGGGAAATGGAATAACGTTGTTGTTTGTACGGGTGCTAATGCCTGCGGAAAGGTAAGCTGAGCCCCCCCCCCACCCCCAAATTAAAAAAAAAATAATAATAAAAAATAATAATACCGTACTAATGCAGTGCATTCTAGAGCGTTTATCTAAAACAAGTCAGTATTGGTAGCCTTGCTTTCATTGCTCTAACGAAGCAAATGGCAGATCGCCATGATCGTTCTCATGGCTCAAGTATGTATGGTTTTTGTTTCTTTTATTTCACCGAATTCAATTCCCCGGTAGATTGGATGGTAAGAGTGATTTACATAAATTGAAACACTCGCTGATCATACCGCTTAGCTTTGTGCCCGCAGAGTCTGCCACACTGGGCATCGTGGACAAGAGTAATATTTGTTCACATTCTTTTGCCATATGAGACTCATCCTCTTCTTCACACAACCAGTTTTCACTCGCATATCTACTCGAGAATCTGTATCCAAAGTAACTCTACCTCCACAGTTTGACGGTGCAATACTATCCTTGGAATTTTCTAGGTTCAATCCGCATTCATGATTGACTTGAACCAAGTTTCTTTGGCCCTTCGTAACTGCACCGCTCGTTCGCTGATCCTTCTGGATGAATTTGGAAAAGGCACACTTCCTACAGGCTCGTAATTACTCTCTGCCCTATCCTCCATGCTCTCTCCCTGATGCGTGTTTGATGATGGCTGCCCTGCTTCTAATCTGACATGAACGTTACTTTCTTCTAGACGGGGCTGGTCTTCTCTGTGGCGTACTTCAGCACCTCATAACTAGAGGTCCGAATTGCCCCAAAATTCTCGCAGCTACGCATTTCCACGACATTTTCCGTGAAGGGCTTCTGGATCCGGAGTCAGTACCGATATCGTTTCTGCACATGCAAGTTATGTTTGCCACGAGAGATGGCAAGTGTTCCGATCCGAATTCCAGTACTACCGGACTGGATACGAACGGAGAAGAAAGTCAGACTAGCTATTCAATTCGAGAAGAGATCACTTTTCTATACAAGTAATTGTCAACCAGATTTTTGTTCGTTCCATCTAACTTTGCTCTAAAGAGCTGCAGAAGGCCTATCGCTGGAGTCGCATGCTGCAAGATGTGCTGAAATCTGCGGTGTACCTATTCGCATTGTACGCAGAGCTCTACAAGTCAGGTAACTGGCTTCCCGTTTCACCAACAATATCAAGCTGAAATATAGCTTTCAGCGAAATGTTGTCAAATCATGAAATAGGCCAGTTACTCGACGAAGGTATGTCGGAGAAGGAGAAGGAGAATCTTGAAGACGCCGAAGCTATATGTCGCCGATTCCTCGCGTGGAACATCCAAGGAGACGATGGAGAGTGTGTCAAAAGAAGATTAGGTGAGGTGCTGGGAAGGAGCGAGTAGCCTTCCTATCGGATTATATCATTACACGAGTTTACAATACATTATTCCACAGTGGTGGTATACGACGAACTCTATTCTTTGTGAATCTCTAAGCCTGGCGGCGCTCCCAGTGCTGATATGATTTCTTTCATTTGTATTCATTGAGAGTCCAAGGTAATGACTTACCCTCTTTGATCGCACCGTACATTAAGAACTGCGACGATACCAGTCCAGCAGTCATGATCATCCTTGGCCCTAGACCCGCAAATAGTCCCCTGAAGCCAGCTTCGCGGCCCAGAGCAACTAAGCGCTGCACCATCGAACCCTTAGGGCCGTGGCCCTTGTTTATCTGACTGAGCAGTGTGTCCGCTGGCTATTGTACTGTTCAGTATTAGTGATGGCCGAAAATTGATAGATACGTACATGACTGAGTACTGCAGCTGCAAAGCCTGCTATGATACCACTTCCCAGCGAAATGCTCAACCTAGACGTTTGCGATAGGGACTTGCGAGTCTCTTCCGAAATGTTGCGGAATACTAGTTCGTGACAGAACTCGTTGACAGTGAATTGACCGATTGCATATGGAATTTGTCTGGGGAATGATAATTTGGTAAGCATGAGGCGTAGGATGGATATAATGAGTGCACCCACTTGCATAGAATAGGTATGAACCCAGCGTAGAGTTGAGCGACACCGCCTTCTCGTGCAAGCCTAGTGAACCCGGAAACCAGTCCCGGTGCGTATCCCCTCTCGGACACCATTCGTATTCGTGTAGCCTCCAGAGGAGTTAGAAGAATGTCCGCAAAAAACCTGATGTCATGTAGCTCCAGCGACTAATGACAATGAAGTAGTGTCGGATGACGCACTCGGCAACGCTAGCAGCCCCTAGGTATATCGCTGTCCGATATTTCACAGCCGTTTCCTGGTCTCCAGCGATAGATACAAATGTCTTTTTCCAGTATTCATACCCGGCAAACTTGGCACCTCCTTGTGCCAGATAGCCTACGGCGGTAGGTCCAAAGCCGGTAAGTAAAGCTGCAGAGCCTTCATTGGCAACAATTTGACGAGTTCCAGAGAAAATTCCAAGTCCTTTATATGTTGGGTCGACTTGTATTCTCGTCTTCACAACGTCGATGGCTTTAGGACAACTGGAATCAGTTCCAAGGTGTGGAGGTACAACACATGTCACGCACGAGTCATTGCACCATGGCTCAGCCTTTGCTTCAATGAGCATCCACTTTAGATATCCAACAAGTTCGAAGACGTACGTGCAGCATAATGCTCCTTTTAATAGGAAACTATGTGAGGTTTGATGGATTGCATGAGACCAAGGATGCACTAACCTGCGAGGAAAAAGGAACTATAATCCTTTGAAGTGAACTGAGGTATCCATGGTTGTGAGGACGAGCTCTTGGATGTTGGAATTGACATTAAGGAATGGGGCGGACAGATATTTTGAGGGCATCAATTTAAAGTGGAGTGCGATATCATATCGACGTCTCTATCGGCGTTGAGAGTCAAGGTACATGACAGGTTTTGACGTCACTCGCATTCACATTCACCCAAGGTTCCCGCTGAAGACCGTCATTTTATACACTTCATATCAGTCAAACACGTCTAATAATACATGAGAGCCCCTGCGAGTCCGAGGTAAATGGACCGATAGATAAAACAGTACCCTACCGCTTCCAGCTCGCCGCTTTCTTTGTCATGTACACACAGCTGAAGGTTACTCGCTCACGAAACCAGGGGAGGAAGCTCGCTTCTATGCCAGGACAACCATCGGCTTTGATGGTAACAATGGGCTGGACATCCGAAATACCATTCTCGACCGAGAGTCGTCGAGACTTGACGAGTCGCATGAGTGGCCCAGTGGTGACGTCAGGACAGTGAGAGATGTCGACGTTCTTCAGGGCGGGACACAATATGGCATCTAATGGAGACGAAGCTAGCGCCTCGATGATAGCTTGCGAAGTGGATGCGAGGTAATTGAGAGTGATTGACTCCAAGAGGGGATTTGCACGAAGTAGGTCAATCATGAGTGTATTTGAGAGGGTACACGATGCGATGGATAATTCCTCCATAGACCTCGAACCACTCTCCAATAAACACTTCAGAACGGGGTCGATTGTTATGGTCTGCTTTACACAGACCCTTCTTAGGGCAGGTAAATTGAGGTAATCGAACAACATTTGGGTCCGACCAGTGGATTCAAGGATATGGAGATGCTTTAAGGTGATTTTCGACGGCGGAGGATTAAGAAAAGCCCCTAATGGAGTGTCCAAGACCAACGATTCCAACAGCGGATTATTCTCCAAAACAGTATAGATAGCATCCATGCTATGTAACGGTATATCTCGCAATGTCAACGAGACCAGGGAGTTGGAAGCAAATTGAAAAGGTAGGGTGACGCAAACTTTTTGTAGTGTCAAACGTTGTACCGTGTCACCCAGACGAGTGATTAGTATATCTCGAGAGGGTGACGCCCCGGAGTCGCTGACATCGAGTTCCTCTAAGCGAGGCCGGAGCTGAAGGTTCTCCGTCGCCTCTAGGAATTCATCTGGATAGAAGTCCAAATCCTCGAGATGGAATACACGTAGCTGGTCCCATTGAATGCCCATGAGATGGTTGAGCTTCCAGTCAGGAACATTCAATAACGTTTTTCGTAACTGAAGCTCGAGGATATTCCCTTTGGAGCGCTCGATCCACGTCCGGCATTTTCGAATGGGAGACTTGTTGGTCAGAACAAGAGTCTGCCACAATGAGGACGTGTTGAGAGCAATGTTGCGCCAATGTCTGCACACACGACATATCATGAGGATACTAACAGCATCCTTGTCGACCAAGTACTGGAATAGTTCGGCGAGCAATTCGACGGGAAGGGCAGCCAAATGGCATGAAAATCTTCGTCGCGCCTCTCGGATTTCGTCCCCAAGAGACGCCAACGTAGCACGGTTTTGCTGATCGTCCGAGGGAATCTTGGTTAAAGCGATGTCGAGCATCCTCCGCGCCTCGTCGAACCGACGGATTTGCAGGAATAAACGTGCAGCACGGGTATAACTCTGCCACCGCGCTGGGGCTAGTCGAATGGCGTCTTTCGCGTCCATTAAAGCCTCTCGAATTTTCCCCATCTTCTCGTATACCGCTGCACGAGAATCATATACAATGTGCTGTTGGTTGCCGCCATTTTCCAAGGCCTATTTGACAGTTTTAGTGGTAGGAACCAACATTGATGCCTAGTTCCCGCACCTGGCTCATTAGCTTCAATGACTCCTCCAAACGACCCTGTTTGAATGCTGCTACTGCGCTCTTGAAGTCATTCCTTCTTTCCATGATAGTCGTTGTTGCGTTGAGGACGCGTCGACAATGAGCAACCTGGTCACGATGCGTCGTGGCAGATTCCAGCCGTCATCATGGCCGAAAATGGTGGTAAGATCAGATAGACGCTCTTGAAAGTCGTAGAACGTTCTTGAACATCGTTGCCTTGTTTAGGAGGGACACACAGCAGTCACATTGCTGTCGGAACCTTGATCCTAAACCACCAACATGCCGCTCAATTACTCTAAATGGGACCAGCTAGAAGTAAGGAATCAACCAACATTTACTCGATCCTCTCGCTCAAAGCTTCCTTCTAGCTTTCAGACGATTCTGATATCGAGGGTCACCCAAATGTCGATAAAAAGTCTTTGATTCGGTTAGTATAACTTGAGGACCTCTGACTGTTCATTTAACTAATCATTATCTGCTGCAGTTGGAAACAGCGCGACATACACGAGAAACGAGAGGCACGGAAGGACAAAATTGCATCTTTACGCGCTCAGATTGACTGCAATACGGTTCTTTTACCTCGCATTCGGGAAATCCGCACGAACCTTACCACTCCAGCCTCTATTCCCCCTACCACCTACTTCAATAACTTGGTCGAGCAGCTCGAGAAGAATCCTTCGAAAGACTGCCCACCAGGTAACGATCCTTCCAAGTTGGAGCACACCTATGATGGCATGATCCTCAACTTGCTACAGCTAGTAAGCCAGCAAGCCAAGGAGAAGATTAAAGATGCATCTGTGTTGGACAACGAGAAGGATGAAAAGTTGGCACAGGGTTTGATCGACGGCATGGAATTCCACTGCGAGGAATTGAAGAAGACGATCGACAGAGATCAGGCAGAACTAGAGGCTGAGGAAAAGGAACAAAAGAAACACATTACCAGCGATGATTTACATGAGGGTTTCAGCAGCAAGGTATACATGCTCCTCATAATGCTAATTATTATTGACCGCATCGTAGTATGTCCCTGCGAAACTCGCACCCCCGGCAGTCCCCGTCTCGAAAATCGAGAAACCCAAATCAAAGCAGACCGTCACGGAATACGAAGTTCTCAACCCAACCCCAGGTCCTGATTCCGTCCTACCCGAATCGAGTGTTCTCACGGAAGACGATGACTCTTTACCAGAGTTGACACCGAGTCTCCAAGCTTTTGCTAAACTTCCATTATGGGCCTACGAAAAGTCCTTCGAATTCATACAAGCTCATCGTGACGTAGTAGTTCCTGGCGCTGCCGATGCTCTCCTCGTAGCAGCATTCAATGCGCAAACTGACGGAAAAGGTAGATACGCTAAACAGTGTATACACCAGAGCCTGCTGCTTCAGTACTGCGAGAAGCTCGGACCAGACGGTGTTCAAGTCTTCTTCCGCAAGTAAGTGCGCTCAATACTCATCCCCCTCAGTACAGACTGATTCATCTCGCGTAGAATGATTTCAGGTGACAAACGTGCCGAGAAGGTCTTTGTCGACGACGTTGAGAATACCTATGGTCATCTTGTCAACCGCGTGCAGAAGTCGAAAGAAGAAATCATGGGTGGCAAGGAACAGATCCAGCTCGTGCCAGAATCAGCAGATCAACAGATCACCTTCAACGTTCCGTCCGGACCACCTCCGGAGAACATCATTCTTGAGGGTCCGGGTACCGAGAACATGGATATCGAGGAAGTACGGAAGGCTTTGCAGTATCGTTGGGAGGTATTCCAAGGGTTTCCGCAAGCATTGCAGACCGCGTTGACTGAGAATTCGTTGCAAAAAGTCAATGAAGTTTTGGCCAACATGGACGTCACTGAGGCTGAAAGCATCGTCGGGCGGCTGGATATGGCTGGTATTCTGAGCTTTGCCGAGGGAGGGATACGGGACGAAACCGGAAGGGCAGAAAAGAAGGAAAAATGAGGACTTGTAAGATTTCGTGTTGGATTTGCTGTGCTTATTTCATGACTGCTTGAAAGAATACCTTCTTGTACTTCGGATATCGAATACATTACATACAATGTGATTACCTTCAGCTTAACCAAGTGGTCCAGTTACTTTCTTGCCCTCTAATGACCTGGGCAATTTCTCGCGCCACTATTCTGTCGGCCTGTTCGCTGGGATGGAGTTCGTCAAACCTATAGGACGCGTCAGGCTGCGAATTTCTGTTTGGGTGCCTTCACATACCAGATGTAACTGTCGCGATCTGTGCCTTCCACCGTCGAGCATACAGGATTGTTGGGGTTGTTCAGCTCGAAAATACAAGAATTGACAACGCCTGTGACATTCAAAGGTGCTGTGCCGTTCAAATAAATCGATGGATTGTCGAGCATGTCTTCAAAGAGACCATGAGAGTCGAAGATCGCTGAGTTTCCGAGCCGTGTCGTCAATGCTTGTTCTGGAATTGCAAGGAGGGGAGCTACTCACCGACGTGCGCGCCTTCCAACTTTGGAACGAGTGATTCGAGAAGAAGTCTTGTCAAGGCATTTCCAGAGAGCACGAGTTCATTCATGAACACGCTCCACTCCGTGGTGTTACGCTCCGCGAGCCAAAATCTGTCTGGGTAAGCGCCGGGAGAGTACATCGGAACGCGCTGGAGAGGGATCATCTGCAGAAGGTACGAGCACATGACTTGTGTACTAGATGAGATAAGACACTCCGAACGCACGTTTTGGAAAATGAAGTTTCTAGCACCAGAATCATACAGCACCTGGACCCACTTGACCATACACTTGGTCACATCAACAAGTGAACCACTACCGTGTCCAGTCAGCAGCGCGTTTGCACCAAGATCGTTTGTACCGATCCAGAGGGTGTAAACGGTGTCCTCTGGATTGAGAACCAGAGTGCCATTGTCCTTCTCGGAGAAGTAGAGAGGGAGTTGGCTTTCGAAAACCGGCGGGAATGGTCTGTACGTTATGTTGTTTGAGCAAGTCGCTCCGCTTTTAGCGAAAGGATGTAAGGAAACATTCGCATAGCCGGCAGCGTATACTGGCCATGCAACACCTCCGTCGCCAGTCGAGGCGATGTCGGTGTAACTGTCACCAAAGGTGACCAGATTCTTGATTTGCCCTGGAGCAACACCCCTAGCAAAAGTGGGGGTTAATAGTGCGGCAAGCGACGCGAGGTAAAGGAGACGATCCATCTTTTTTTTTTAATATGCATCTGGATTTTAAATTGTCTCATGCGAAGAATTCTAGAAGAAACCCACATGCTATAACTCTGCTAATTTTGATACCGCCGACATGGCGGCCCTTTGGTGGTGAACCCATGACCTTCAAAACATACAAGTGGTGGGTGTTGTGCAAAGAGTGTCCCTCGTCAACCGAGATACCTCCGAGGTCCCTAAACTGTTTGCGAGTACGAAAGCAAGTTCATGTTGATTCAACAACAACGATTGTTAGCACTGATGATAGTACAAGCAAAACACACTGTGAGAAGGGCAAAGTCCGTCAAGGGTTCAGTTTTGGAGGCGTCTATAGCCGTGAGTCCCCAATCATTCCTGCTGATGTTTTCGCATCTAAGAAGAGCTCGTTCATCTCTGAAATATCCTCCTCCACAATCTCTGATCGACCAGCCATGGTGGAAAGTATAGCTGCTGGAGCTAACAGCTGGAGTGCGTATCTATGTTGAATGGTGAGAACCCTGAACAAGGCACAAAGGCGTGGAATCGTCATACCTTAGCGAGCTCTTTTCTCCCTCGGCGGATAGCTTCTCCAAAACGCCACTGCTCAGTTTGAGGCCCTCCACATTAGCACGTAGTTGCACAACCCGGGCCACTTGCTCGCGAGTGTAGTTTTCTGTTTTGACAATCATACAACTAGAGGGGATATATTAAGCGAAAGGACAGAACATCGAATCCTCCGAAGGCGTACCGATCCAGCAAATCAACTGGTATCCCGTGCGGCGATATAATATCTGTTGTGCCTCTAACAAGTGCGTTTCCTCGGTTGGTTGCAAGGATTACAGTCGGGGCCATTGGTGACTCCAGTAGAGCATTCAAATACGTGAAGCATTCTATGTCCAACATGTGGACCTGCCAGTCGGTGTCAGTGAATGGTTTATATTCAGAGAGGTCAACGCGTACTTCATCAATGAAAACAACTCCAGGAACAACTTCCGCAACACCTTGATCAACATAGCCCTTCACCACCTTGTTCACTTCTCTTCTGAGTTTTTCTGTAACCTCCGTCCTGCCCGTCTTCATGAGACTACCCATGACACTCATAATGTCCTGTCCGCCTTGTGGTCGGGCATTGGCTGCGTCAAGGTCGCCCAGAGTCACGTCTTGAACAAGTTCTTTCCGTTTGTGTACATCACCCTTTGGGAGAGGAACATATGTTTCAGACTCTAGATCATAGGATGACGCGTAGGCATCTGAGCGTCCGACACGCTTGAACGCATTGTCAGCTTTTAAAAGAACCAAATGGGAGAGTTGACGGACAAACCTTGACGGCACCAGTATTCGCTTCAATGTATATCACATCTCCAACCACAATCTTCTCCTTCATGATTGCCTCGTATATGCTGGGATCAAGGCGGAGCTGTTTTGTTCCCTTCACGGTTTTGAGTCCAACAACGACATGAGAGATGGTTTTCCCATATCCGCTAAGTGGATTTTCAGATTCGGTGGGCGTCATCTCCGTCACCTCGCCTTCATAGACTTCTTTGGTTTCCTTTATCCGAAGACCTGTAAAGAATTATGTTGGATTTCGAGAGAAAGGTAAAACGAGCTTGAGCACACCAATCGCTCTTCGGAAAGCCTCTGCCAATACCTCTGTCTTCTTCACTTCTGTACTATAGACCTCTGATCCGACCATTGGACAGAAAGGTACTTTTGAGCCAAGCTCATGGGATACCGCCAGTGCGAGTGCTGTTTTCCCTGTTCCAGGTGCGCCAACAAGTAACAAAGCTCTCCCCGAGAATTTTCGCGATTTCACAAGGTCAACGATGACACCGCAGGCCTTCCAATACAGCCTCAGCCAATGTAAGATATTCGACCCAAAATTGAACACGATACCTCGCGAGCGTTGTTCTGACCAATAAAACCAGCACCGTCAGCGGCAGCCCGGCCTTCTGTATTCAGACCAAGACCCTTGATATGCGAATGAGGAGCTATACGCGAAGAACGACCCGCCGAGGGTGCAGATGGTGGCGGAAGAGCGTTATGGGCTACTGGGGCAGATGAGGACGAGGCGGCTGGGGCCATGGTCGCGATTCGCGAAAGAGTTGTATGCGTTTGTTGATCAGCATGCTGCCGCCAACATGCTTTCCTTCAGTCCCTCATGTCGAATTCTTACAGTAGCCTCAACGTTAGAACGAGCAGTAGATCTCGTCGAGCGTTGGTCTCTCTCTCGCGGTCCAAAGTCGATCTCGAATGCCTGACGATTCACAGAGATCAAGGCTTTATCGCCTCAGTCACAAGGTCCAGTTGACGCTGAAGCAGGGTCTGATGAAATGAAGATACCGTGGACTATTTCGAATAAGTATTATTCTGCGAATGTGCATTTTTTGGCTCGTTCGATAAAGGGTCTGGCTCCGTATCAGTTCCAGGGCATACCAGCTATAATTTTCGTCTGGGGGAAGGGCGATGCAAGTGATTTGTTTGTCTCAGGAGGGCTATTCTCATCGTCTCGAACAGGCCTATAAGCATCATATATCTCGATTGGCTCAGGATCTACAAGATATTGAACCCGAAGTATCCCTGGCGGTCAGATTGCCTGGCAGCTCGTTCGAACCGGACAAACGGCCGAGAGCGGAAGCCGAGGACGAGGAAGAAAGGACCGAGGGTGAGAACGATACGGATGAATTTCTTTCATCTCATGGATTCGAATTCGTGGATGTTACTCGTGTACGGGCTGAAGACGGAGATGACGGGGACATGAAACACGACGGTAAATAGTTTGACATCCCCCAGC
This sequence comes from Moniliophthora roreri, assembly GCA_001466705.2. Lineage (NCBI taxonomy): Eukaryota > Fungi > Basidiomycota > Agaricomycetes > Agaricales > Marasmiaceae > Moniliophthora > Moniliophthora roreri. The sequence continues at coordinate 845,681 of LATX02000112.1, read as the reverse complement.
TACGTCTTTTACTCAAACTATTGCTAGGCATACCTTCTCTCCCTCGGGTGATAGACGCACTAAGCACTATCATGTGGCCGTCAATGCAGACATCCGCTAAATCTAAAACGAGCTCGAAGACCAATGATCGGACTGCCGCACTTCTCAATTGGGCACAGTCTTCCATAGACGATTCATCTGTCGACTTTCTTTCGGATGATAATTTAGTGGTCAGCCAACCAGATGGTAACAACTTGACATCGCAAGCGAGGGCAAAGAGAGAAATGTCTGAACTTGCTCGCTGGCTGAAGGAAGATGTTGATTCCAAGGATGATCCCTGGAAGACTGCCCCGCAAATCGTACATTCTCCCACTGAACAGTCACACGACCATGCATCCGCCTGGAATACCTCTCGTTTAGGCGATGGTGAATCAACACCTCGAGTCGCCGACGGATTCGACGACGACTTTACCGTATTCATGACGGCACCTGCAGTGTCCAGCAGGCACTCAGCTGTAGACGATCTCTCCCAAGTCGATTCTTCCTCGGTCTCCTTCGGACGTTCGTCCCCGAGTATTGCGGATAGTTCTTCTGATGCCGAGAGGTTGCATTCTGGCGTCATGTATCATTCGCTTGGAAGCCATTCCGATCTGGGCGAGTCACATGATGATGTGGTTGTGACACCCGACGACGCCGATGACGACGATGGGTTACCCACCAAAGAGGAGATTCAACAGAGCGCACAGCTCATCTTTGGGACTAGCTTAAACCAGGGGCTGACATCTTCCCGGTTGCCAGCCGACCAAAGTGCGCACGAGGAAGCAGGTCCGGAAGACGAAGATGATTACGATATGGCAGCTTTTGATCTTTCACATGTCTTGAGTGCCTTACAAGGCATGAAAAGTGAGATCGCTGAAATCGAGGATGAACAGGAAAGACGAAAAGCAGCTGCACGGGTCGCGTTGGGCCTAGTGTATGGTCTGGAGGGGGGAAGTCAATGAAGACTGCTCAAATTGCCAATGCAGGTTCTACGTCAAAGGTATACAGTATGATGGAAAATACGGTATGTTTTCGACCCCGCGATGCCTGGAGCATTCCACTAATTGAAATTGGTTATTTCGCCATCGCTTTCGCTCCCGCTTCGTGTTCGTAGGGTAAGGGTTTGCCTTGATGTTTTGCCTTGATGTTGTATTTATGTTGCAGACCTTTTGTTTGTCATATGTTCTTGAAATGGCATGAAAGAATTGATCAGTACCTGACGTATTGAGCCCTTCGATTGGGGTAGAGATTGCTGTAAAAGACCCAAAGTTTCGATGTCAATACGTTGGGTGTTAGTCCTAACCCCTAGCCCTAGTTGATCTTGATAAACACTGCGGGAAAGTTGTCCTACGAGTGAGAAAGTTGAAACAAATGAGCGGGCGAGCCGGGTGTAATGATGGGTGTCATGTCAAATTTGTACTACCACCACGATTTTTCCTAGACCTGAGCTCACGGCTGCTCAGTACTGTCTTTAATCATGCCTACAACCGTTTTTCCCAAGCGTCCAGCCCTCATTAGGTCCCAATCCGACACTACTTCCTCTCGCGACATCTTAGCTAGCAATACTTCAGCCCTTTCCTCACCTTCGTTCCTTGAAACCAACCCGAATTCGAGAAGCCACGGCTATGATGTCTCTTCCAACAGACCACCGCGTAACCCCGCACGTTCTGGTCCAGATTTACCTGTATCCATACACATCGCTTCTCCAACGCCCGTGCGTCCTGCGCGCAAGCTCGCTGTCAAAGGTGGGAGACCAAAGACAGCTACTGGGACACGAGAAGAAGTGACACCCTGGGAGCTCTATCCTCCACCAGAATCGTATGGCAAGGAGGCTCCGAAATCCGCGGTTATTGGGGAGTCAACCAATCTCCAGAGAAATGTCACAGTGTCCAGTTCTGTACGTGATCCGTTTATGTTCTGAATTTATTTAACCTGATGTTTGACTAAATTTCTAGGGACGGCCTCTCAGTCATGGGATTAGCTTCGCAGATATCTCGCTTCTGCGTCGACGAAAGACAACCGGGAGCAAGGTTGCAAAGCCCAAGGGCCCAGCCCCTCATGTACTTCAGAAACCACGCGCAGTTTCCGGTGGTTCTCCAATTTCGCAGCAGCTTAACCACTTGGCAAGACCTTCCGACGTCAAGGCTGCTCCCGCGACGCCTCGCGTGTTACAGAAATCTAGCACCACGCCCAGAGATGGTTCTTCACACCCAGAATCATCGTTCTCCTATCATCAGACGCGAGGCTTACCTATCGCTGTCCAATCTGCACTTGGAAAATCACCATCTTCGCTTGTGACAAACAGCTCTCTCCATAAATCCCCATCTCAAGCATCATCCGATCATCATAATAATCTCAAATTTTCGACTGCGGATCGTACAATACTGGAGGAATTGAAGAGAAACATACAAGCTAGGGCTTCCCAGTTTGTGATGAAAGGTGGTCATTGTAGTCAGCCAACTGGTGGACCCAATTCATCCGATATGGATGTAGCTTCGACGTATGCTATAGGCAGATTGGGGGGCGTAGGCGGTGTAAGAAGACACCATCCATACCCAAAGAAGCAAGCTCCATATCCAAGAAGCTATGAAAGGGGTGTTCTAGATCTGTGGGTTGAAGCCTTTCATCGGTTACCGGTTGACAGACATTCGCTCAACGCTTTCCATCTGTAGCGACGTCTGGGAGACACTCTTTTGCCAGCAGGTCTGCGGGGGCTTGACATGGCATGATTTCAAGACACCACCCACAAAAGTTTTAGAGATTGGCTGTGGTGCGTCACACTTTGTTCTTGGTCTGAAATTACCCGCTGATTCTCGGATGGCCGGTAGGAACGGGCAGCTGGATACTGGACTGCGCTCGAGCATGGAAAAACTGTCATTTCGTTGGTGCGTGAACCGAGTCTTGTGCCAATTTTATCATACCAAACTTTGACTTCCAGGATTAGATCTGGTTCCATTACATCCGGACCTGATTCAGGTTGGATCTATGGACATGGCCCAAAGGATTACTTGGGTGCAGGATAACTTGTGGGTGAACTGCTTATATACACCAGTACGTTACTGATTGAAGCTATCGACAGCCTGGATGGATTGCCGTTTCCCAATGAGGAATTCGACTTCGTGTTGGTGTCATTTTCATCCTCAAGGTACCCGATCTGACGTACCATCCTGTTTGTAGCCATATCAAGCGGATAGCACTTGGGGTACCGGAGGACAAGGTGAGACCTTATGCCCAGCTATAACAATCTTTGACATGACGAAATTATGACCTTCCACAGTGGGATTTTCTTTTCGAGGAGATCGTTCGCGTGATGAAACCGGGAGGCGCATTTGAGGTTAGCCGACATTTTTGCGTCATCTCGGTGGTTTTACTGATACGGTTTCGCACCCTTTCAAGATGATCGAAGAGGACCTCTTTTTTCCTGGACGCCTCGTTGGCGATGATGCGGATGATGAACCCGCATCACGGCTTAGTGATGAGTCGCAGCAGTCAGCCTTCAGGACTTCGGTCAAGCGGAACACCGGGCAGAGCACAAGTCAACGCCTGAGCGGAATCCCTTTGGATTCTGATCTCGGGAGCGATCTCGAGCATGACCACGATTCAGAGTCTTTATTCACCAGTTCCGCTGGTTCGCATCATACCTCGTCAATAGGTGGTAGATTGTCATCTGAGGACGTTGGCTCTCCCCATGCTTCATCAGCGACAAGTACTGGCTCAGGTCATTTGTTCGCCCCTGCGGGCAACAAGTCACAGATTTTGTCAGCTTCCCCGAGATCTGCCTCACCGTTACCAATCGATGCAATTGTAGAAGATGACGAAGGAGAGCGGCGAGCCGACTTGCCTACTCCACCTGAAGACTCCGGCCACGACCGATTTGCGACCAATCACACCATCACCCAAGCATCTGTAGCTAAGACGTCTCGATCGGATTCTGGTCATGCGAAGAGCCCGGTCACTAAAATTGGTACCGTTGGGGTGCCTTCTAAACCGGTCGTCCCACCGCTTCACATGCGTAGTGCAACTTCAGCTGTCCCAAGCAACTCCTATCACTTAGGTTCGCCGTTCCCGTCGAGATCACCGTCGCAACCTAGACATTCTACGTCGATGATATCGCTCCACAGTCCTATTGCATCGACTAGACCATCTAGTGGCGACATATCTTCAATCATTCGAAAGTCGACTGATGCTAGCGCAAGGACCAGACCCTCGTCAGCCAACTCCGGGACTCCTACAAGTATCTCCCCATTTCTTTTACGGTCGCTACCCAAACCTCCCGTTAATCCGCGAGATCATTCCCTACTGGAATTGATTTATAATGAGACGGCAGCATCGAGATTCATTAATCTCACACCCTTGTCGCTACTACCCAATCTACTCAATGTGCACTTTAAAGGTAATCATACAGTCTGTAATGGGGACCGGTCCTGATCTGTTTTTGCAGATGTTCGTACGCATCCTACGTTGCAGTTCACGTTTCCACCTCGAACAGAGTCGCAGCGCCAGCCAACCTCCCATTACATAGACGATCCCGACGAAGAAGCTCAAGACGCTGTACATCCTGTGCCTGCAACAACATCGGCACCACCATCACGTGCAAGGCGTCATTCCACCGCGGCGGCACAACGGTATGCCCTTCCAGGATCCTCGACGGAGTCTTTCCGCTCGCTAGACAACCTAAACGGCGACGACTTCAACAAGCCCAACTTCGTATCAATACAAAGTCTGATTCAGGGCACTTCTCCCTACATCTCACTCGACGAATCAAGACCATCCGCATTCTCTCCTTCCTCTCGTGCGACCTTCCCTAAAACCCCACCTCCTTCCAATGCAATGGGATTATCGTTGTCCATGGAGCATATCCAAACGTACAATGAAAACATGACTACTGATTCTCAAACAATGTCTCCCAACAGCCCGAAAACGAGTCCGTTCCTAGTTTCAGCATCGATGCTACAAAACCGGTTGCCTAATAAGACTTTGAACGTGGACTTGAGGAGTCTGAATTTACACCTCTTGGCAAGGGTTTCAGAGATTCTTGCATGCTCAGAGTCGATGTGGGAATGGGTGGTGGAGTACCAGGAGAAAGCTGAGAACACGAAGACCGTGAAAGCCCAGAGGGCGAGGTCTAAATCCGTCGGTGCGGTCCAACCGATCATAGGCAATAGATCTGTTGTGGAGAATCAGGAAGATCGACAGACTGCAGCGTTATTGGCATTGACGAGGGAAGATTTCGAAAAGCTTTTGCTGTGGTTTTACATGTAAGTCTAGCAACCGTCTTCGGAGCTGGAATTGATGGAACCGAATCAAAGGGACATGCAAGACCGCATGGAAATCGATCTCACTCTCCAGAAACGATTCGAGTGGAAGACGTTCAAGTCTGCTGAATCTCATGCCGATAGGAAGGCCTTTGATGAAGCGTGGGTCAAGTATCTTAAATGGCAGGAGGAACAACAACGTCGGCCTCCGCCTCCGAAATCGCCTCCGAAACCGCGGAAGCGACCTCTTAGCGCCTCCTTTGCTTATCCCATTCACAATTTCGCTGCGAGCTTCGAAGGTCTTCCAAGTCTCATCGATTCATTTGGCAAAATCTCCGTGCCATCTACGAGAGACAACAGGCTTCGAGGAGAGCCTGTGTCATCGAACCACTCTAGATTAGTTGGATCATCAACGCGCAAACTAAGTCGGGCGATTCGTGTCTTCGTTGCCTGGAAGTCGGAGTGACCTTCTCTGACCAACGATTTCATTCTGCTCTCTGGCTTTCTCGATGTTCGCTATCCAGAGACAATGACAGTGTACGTCCCGTTTTTGTTCCATGTTCTTCCTAGTTTTGCCTTCATGATCAAGAAATCTTTGAACTCGATTCCGTTACTATCGGGGTGCTACCGGTATTCATTACTTATTCTACCTATCTTTATTGTTCCATTTTCTCCGCCTACCGATGTATAGATGCATGTATCCGTTTTCCTTCTTTATGTTTATTGTTTTGTCTCCATAATTTCGGGATACCTGTTCTGTTGTGCTGTGCTTCATTCTGTATTCAAACTCAATGTACTCTATTTACTACTTTCATTTCATTATTGCATATATCCACGTCCTGTCTGTATATGTCCTACTTGTATACCGCTCAACCTGTATACATTTACGAGTACATAACGATTTTTCCGCGGCTGTTTTGTATCACGTCCGTCGGTCGCAGGTGCTACAAACTTGACAGCCATCATCGAGTATATATCTGATGGCAGGTATGAACATTGGTACATGCTAAGTGCAATACCGACGTTCCTTTTTCTCTGGTTAACAGGCACTTCTAATGGCCAATCTACGCCGATCTCCGATTCGGATAATAGCAACAGCCAGGGCTGCAACTGGGCTTTCCAGGGGAACGGCCTTGCTTGCAGGTGCTCCGTATTCATTAGAGCCTGGAGGTGAAAATCTCTTTTGAAGATTAGAATTTAGGGAGTTCATATCGTTCAGGTCCGACAAGATCTACAGAACCTTCTTGCTATAGATATGTATTACGCTGGAACGGATGCGCTGCGTACGAGAAGACTACTAAACGCCTTGGATGAAGAAGTTGGGGCGCTTTGGGCTGCTAGAGACGCATCTCTAGCACCATACGCAACGTTCTCTTGCGCTGATCCTTATCATGTCCTACAGGTAGTTACAGTGCAGCACGTATATCATACGATATTGGAACGCAAGGTGTGGTCGCAGCCAGTCTTCGATCTAAGCCTCGATGGCTGGTAGGGTATTCAGACCTTACTGCACTCATAGCATTGTGGAACAAGGCTGGTGTATTGGCGTTGCACGGACCTATGGCAGCAAACATCCAAACTTTTTCCGAAGCAGCGCGAACTGCGACCTTCGACCTTCTTTGTGGGACGACGGCAGTGACACAGCAACTTACTGGGTCCATCAGGTACAGGGGTAACGGAGGAGCGAGAGGAAAAATTTTGGGCGGAAATATCAGCGTCCTAGCAAGTATGGTGGGCAGTGGGCTTCTCCCATCTTACGAAAGCGTGATTTTGTTCATCGGGGATCTAAATGAGCAAGCATGTATGTCAATGTCCTCTCCAGATAATTGCAAGCTCTCATTTGCCGTACAGACTGTCTTGATCGTATGCTTCCTACGATGCTTCATTCTCCTGATTTCCGGGGTATTGTTGGGATTTGCCGTTGGGCGGCTTCTGGGTGCTGACCCGGCTAGTGGCGAATACACTGCTCTTGCTCTACTAGATGAGACCTGGGGTCCTCTGGGTATACCTGTGCTGACAGGGTTGCCCATTGGACATGATACTGCGATGGCCATGCTGCTAGTACTGTGTGCACAGGCAGGAATCAGTTTTGCTGAAGGAAGTACGGTCAGGGTGTTGAAGGTCGAGATCCCTGAAGTGTCATGACTGCTATATATCGTACTCGTGTATATGTAATGGACAGCTGTACATCTCATCGGTTTGCCCCGATCACTATTAACCGAGTGCGTCACTGCGGTCCATTTTGAGATCTTGGACTTGAACCACCACCTTAACGGTGGCGCCGAGCTACGGCAAGTATCAGTTATTCCCAACTACCTTCATTACTGACTATATCAATTATAGATGTCTTTACAGATAAATCTCTCAAGCACTGATATTAAAGATGCATATCTCAAAGTCCTCAATGATCAAGGCATAGATTGGGCCATATTCACTTATGAAAAGGGAACCAATGATCTCAAGGTTCAAGCTACTGGAGATGGTGGATTGGAAGAGTTGGAAGAGGAATTCTCGGACGGCAGGCGAGTGAAACGTTGCTGGTGCTTTATACCCTGTCTCATTGAAATCAGAATCCAATACGCTTTTGCGCGGGTAATAGACCCCAATGTAGGCTCATGGTTTCTACTATTACACCACTGACTACTTACACAATATCTCTCAGAGCCAACTGCCCAAGTTCGTCCAAATCAACTGGTGTGGAGATGGTGTTCCCGAGGCCAAGAAGGGGCTATTCCATACCCATTCGAGTGCCGTAGCCAATTTCCTTCGCGGGACACACGTCGTTATAAGTGCACGGAATGAGGTGAGTCCTACCATTCTTTTCTTCATCAGAGGCTGACACCGACAATGAGTCTGACGTTGCACCGGCTCTCATCATGAAACGTGTTGAAGCAGCATCCGGTGCAAAGTACTCATTCCAGAAAGAAGCGCCCCGTAAAGCTGAACCTATCGCTCCTGTCGGCACAAGCTACACACCCGTAGGCAAAGTGGATATGGCTGCGTTACGCAAACAACCATCCGCAACTACCTCGGGTGCTGGCACTGCAAAACCACCTCTGCCGGCCGCTTCTCGACCTGCATTTGGCGCTTCTAAGCCTGCTGCATCCGCTGGCTCTCTTTATGGCCGAACAGCCAACATCGGTTCCGCGCCGAGTGATGCATGGCCTGAGGAACCGCCGAAAGCTGCTGCTGCTGCACCGGCACCACCACCACCACCTGCTGCTGCTTCTCGACCACCTGTAATTCCATCTGCTCCTCGCCCAGTAGTTGTATGTTCCACATTCCTCGCTTATTCGTGATTCTAACGACGCGTATTCCAGGCCGCCGAACCTGCACCTGTCGCTGCTTCCAGCGTCCCGACGAAGCCTTCAGAAGAAGATCGTATCCGTCCAGCTGGAACAGCTTACACTCCTGTTTCTTTACCTGCGCCAAAGAAACTCAAAAACCCTTTCGCACAATTTGAGCAACAGCAACAAGAACAAGCACCGCCCAAACCTGTCACTTCCGGTGGTCCAAAGAAACTTACATGGAGTGAGCGTCAGGCACTGGCCAAGAAACAACAAGAGGAAGATGAACAGAGGAGTCGTGAAGCGAGTGCTGGTCCCGCAGCATTGAATAGATCTACAGCGCCACCACCTACATTCAAGTCCGCGGCTCCAGCATTCGGACGAGCAACTGGTGCAGCTTCGACTCCAGCTGCACCCTCACCACCTCCTCCACCTGCTGCCAGTAGGCCATTTGGTGGTGCAGCAAAAGTGGTTGCTGTCGGTGCTGGAGCTGCTGTTTTGGGTGGAGCTGCTGCTGCTATCGCTGCCGGTGCGAAAGATGAACCCGAAGAGGAAGAGTGGCCCGAGGAAGAGCCTGCAGTAAGTATCCTCATCTCCCCAACATGATACGAATTGTGAACTTAAACCACACAGGCTGCAGCTCCTCCTCCTCCTCCTCCGCCGCCGCCGCCACCTCCTCCACGAGCTCCAGAACCTGACCCAGAGCTGGAGGTTGACCCTGAGTTTGAAGCTCCGCCACCCCCGCCCCCTCCGCCTCCACCACCACCGCCACCTCCGGTTGCCCAAGTAAGTTCAGCATGGAATTCCAGCTCACAATCACCTCATACATAATTAAATTATAGATATCGCAACTTTCCGTTCAAGAGCCTGAACCAGAACCAGAACCAGTGCCCGCACCCGCAGCACCCTTGAGTCATACAGGTCAAGGTATCTGTGCTGTGGTTCTTTACGACTACGAGGTATGCCACCATTACTTTCGATACCTAGTTCCACTCAACACGAAAACATTCAGGCCACTGAGGACAATGAGATGAATCTCACGGAGGGTGAAATGATTGAACAAATTGAAGTGTTGGACGAAGGTTGGTGGGCTGGAGTGGGTCCCGGTGGAAAGTCTGGAATGTTCCCGGGTTCGTTCATATCACATTGACTAGTATGGAAGCTGAACTCCGAATAGCCAACTATGTGGAAGTTGTCGAACAGACTGCCGAAACAGTTGAAGAGGAGCCTGTCCCGCCTCCACCACCCCCACCACCTCCACCTGTACGTGACATCTCTCGTATCGTTTGAACTGCATCTCATGGAGTATCAGCCACCTGTGGCTCCAGTTGCACCTCCTGCGCCGCCTGCACCGCCTCGTGCTCCTTCACCGGAACCAACAGCTGAAGGAACAATCACGGCTGTTGCTTTGTACGAGTAAGAGACCACATTTTTTACTCCCCTGCATACACTTCTAACGCATTTCGGTCACAGTTACGACGCTGCTGAGGATAACGAGATCTCTTTCAAAGAAGGAGACTATATCTATGAGATTGAGCCCGCGTCTGAAGACTGGTGGCAAGGGAAAGATAAGAATGGAAACGTTGGTTTGTTCCCAGGTAAGTCAAATCGAGCTCTGATTTCGAGAATGGTTTCTGATCATCGCTTCTGCATATAGCAAACTACGTCCAAGTACAGGAATGAAAGTAAATGAATTGGATCTGGAAACAAGATGAACGAAGCGAGTAATTTATGTAGATGAATAAAAACCCTCTGAACAACTACACAAAACACTGTTGCTTGCTCTTAGGTGATCGTGACAAAGGCGATGGGAATACCCTAGGTTGCAGAAACTCCTGAACCTCTGTATGAGGTAAGAATCGAGACGTAACGACGTTCTCAGGACACGCTGTAATTCAAGACTCGACTGGCGATAAGTCAAATAAAGCATATGCTCGAAAATACATTACGCAAGATTGTTCCAGATAGCGATGTCGATAGCAAAATTAACGCGTGGTACAGGAAGATAAGGAAAAGCAGAAAAGTCAGAAGAGCGTCAACTGCGCCTTGATCTCTTAGCGGAGTACCGACACTGAAAATTTCCCAATGCTGGCCCAGCTAATGTCGCTCGCTTCCTGTTTTCCTCTTCTAATGCCTCATCTGCATACTGCGGGTCCAGTGCAGATTCTTGGACATATGCAAGAAGCTGATCATCCTCTGCAACGTCGTCCAAGTAGTCGGACCCTGTAGAGGGAGCAGGAAGTACCACCTTTCCGCGCCAAGCAACTATGCTGGGAGTGAACTTTCTGTCATCCTCTGCATCGTGTGCCACGGGTTCTTCGTCGGATGCGAATGTTTCAGAACCGTCCGAGGCGCTCGAACTAGACGACGATGAAGGCTCCTGGTCGCGTAAACATTCTGTGCAGTGACACGATATACGCGAAGAGTCAGCTGACTCCGAACGCTTGCGTTTGGATGATGTTTGGTCGCTCAGGAATCGATTGTGCGTCCATAGTGGCCATATAGCAACTACTCGGAGCAAGGGTATGAGGGCGTTTTCCCTCAGACTGGGCGGCATAAATATAGCGTCGGGAGATTGTAGTTTTACGAAAAAAATTGCGACAGTAGGATGTATCTTCAGGGAGATTCGGGGGAATTTGGCGAAGTCAGAAGCGTCGAGTTCAAGGGAATATGTGTTACCATCAGGTGAGTGGTAAAAGAGTGGTGGTAGATGGCGCGCTTGACGGCTTTCGTCAGGGTACTTGCCCGGGAAAAGAACATATTCCCATGGGCCTTCCCCAAATTCCTGAAGAGCAGCGATGTCAGCCACAGTAGTACTAGTCGCGACTGCTACACACCGTATAACGTCTCCTCCCTTCCTTTAGTGCCTTGACCGAGCCGTTGTACTTGATCATGTCAAATGCCTGATGTATAGCTGCAGTTACTGGTGCAAACATCAGATATCTCTTTTCTAAGAGAGGTATGAGGTCCTTCGGCACTGACGGAAATCATGATTATCATGCAGTATAGTCTACCACAGAGACGCACCTGGAAGCACGTTATGTTCGCTCTCAAAAGGGAAACGGCGGTAGTCGAGGCCGAATATCCATTCGAATCGGGTGATTTGCTGCAAGGCGAATATCGTTACGACCGAGGCAAAGAAAGAAAAAAGAGAAAAAGGATAAGAATAAGAATAAGAATTTAAAAAAAAACAGTTATTCCGTACCGACACAGCCCAGCTATCATCCCTCGAGATCAAGGAATATCGTTCCAAAGTCACGTTCGGGTCTGTCGAAGTAGAGATCCGCTCAAGGGAGAACATGGTGGGGACAGTTGAAGAACGCGAGAATTGATTTTCTCACAGTCGCGCGGTCACAAGTCTATTAAACAATGATCACGTTTACCGGCCACATCCAGGCGTTGTTATCTAATATCTTCCATGAACGCCATTGTTCTCTATGGGAGAATTGTCTGCTCAAAAAGTAGCTCATTATCGATGGTTTCTCTGGCCACGATAGTGAAATTTTTATATATCACTGATAGGGCTGATCAACTCTTCGTTATTCAGTCCACCAAGTACTATGCCCAGTACGAATCGTACAGCCGGCTCTGAAGACTCAGCTCGGCTCCTTGCAGCCACCAAGGCGCGCAGTGGCCGCAACGCTACGCCTCCCAAAGAGCCGTCCCCACCCCTCAACGTCCGATCCACTTTTGACGCAGCTGCCTTGTATGCTCAGATCAACCTACCTAGCCCAACATCGCTGTTCGCAGTAGCAACCCCAGCCTTTCGTCTGGGCGATGAGATAGCAGATCGAGCACAACTTCAAGCCGAAGCGGACCTCAGCGCTCCCAGTTGCGATGATTTCGAAGACCTCAAACCGTTACCCGAGACGCCATATATCAGAGCAACCAAGAGCAGAAAGGGTCTCTCCCGCAAAGATGCTGTGCTGAAGCTAGCCGTCTGGCACAAATACGGGGGAAGATGTATGGTCACGCTGATGTCGTATGCCCTTCAACTTGCGCATGTTATTCCTATCGCGGCTACAAATGCATATGTAAGCTACTCTTGAATAATAACGCGGTCTAAAGTACTGATATAATGGCAGCTACGGTTTCTGGAATGGGTATTTGGCGACGAATTTGGAACTTTCTTGATTCAGAGCACCCGGAATCTTTGGCTGGGTAAGTGGCTAGGTTCGATTCTCCCCGAGTGCTTGACTAACATAGGGAAAATCCTCAGTCAACTCCAATATTCACTATTTAATTGACAGAGGCTTGCTCAAGATCGTTCCAGAGCCCCCGTTATTGGAGGCAATTCGTCGGTATTCCGAGATAGTACGCAAGCAACACAAGGGCAAACGAAACAACAAAGGGATTGGCATTAGTCGCCAAAAGGTCTTCTTCTGTTTATTATCTCATATTCACTCCCAACCAACGCTTTGGTCAGATTTTTCCACCAGGGAACTACACGTATTGGGTCGTTGGCATCCTATGCTCCCCGGAACTTGTAATCAACCGACATCGATTGATCGCACCAGATGTACAGGAAGAGACTGTGGTGAAGGACAATGAAGAGTACGGGTTTCAGTATACTACGTTTGTCAAGGAGCCGATGGCGGTAAGACCTCTTTACTATGAGCCTCCGCTGGTCCTTAGCGGGATTCTAAATAGCCTCCGGAGTCAAAGAATGATCGTGGTCCTCCAAGCATGGACGCCGAAAATTTGAAGCCACCTCACGTTCATCTCAAAGGGTACCGCATCAACAAGAAAGAAACGGACACGCTAGATCCACTCCAGTTCAGCCCACAGTTACGGTTGCAGCTCCCACAATGTCCTTTACTAGTCACCGCTAACGTCGGTGAATTTCTTTGGGTCGTCAAGAATCGGGTCGATGCCCGCCGAAGAGAAGAGGCTGGTGGCGAACACTTTGAAGAATGGACAGTTTTTGAGTTGGTGGAGGATACGGAAATTGCAGCTCTTTTGAATTCAGTTTTCGAGATCTATCGACAATGGCGTCAGGATCCAGGACCAGCGCCTCCCGAGGATGCTGAAAGACTGACCAAGTCAAAGTCCCAGAAAGCGTCTGACGTGGACACCAGTTCGCAACGCAGCAAACTTCGTCTTCGCCCCTCCAAATCTAGCATGAGAGGCAGTGAAGACACAGAAGCAGGTCCCTCTGGCTCAAACGCTGAGCCTCCTTCCCATCGTCGGCGTGGTTCTAGTCGTCATACACAATCCGAGGTTGAAGCTGGGGCTAATGCAGTTAGGGACTTTAGGGACATGCCGCCACCAGACTATATTCCTTCTCGACGTCCGTCTACGTCCAAGTCGAAAGGGAAGAAGAGGCAGGTTTCAAGACACGCTCGGGATGCCTCTGAATCCCGCAAAAGCCATCGCAGAGGTAGAGATGACCATGCTTCGACGTCCAGCCGAAGCGAACGTGGTTAATAGGCAATGAATGACCTATTAGTTTTTACACGCTATCGACTACGCTTGATGACGAGCAACTTTTTGTTATCATTATAACTCTACACTGAGCAGATATAAATTAAATCTCATGGAATAGTTCAAGGCATTTGTCTTTCGTTACGCGCAGATGATCGATGTTTATTTCCTAGTCGGTATATTGCGGATGCACGGAGGATCTACACACAGCTTGAACTACAGCGGACAAGCGTCGCCTCCGAACGAGATGTCTTCAAAGTATGGGCCTAACAAAATAGATTGGAGTCAGGTTGAAGTATTTACATCAAAAGCAGTCACTCACCAAGATGGTTAGGAATACTAGCAGACAGGATAGAGTTACCCTCTGAGCAAGCGCCGTTCTCTTGTCCTGGACACGCGACTACATCTGTAGCTTGACCAGCGTTATCGACCGCCTTGATGTGAACCTCGTTTGACGGGTGTTGGTAACCCAAGAAGCGAGGAGGGACGATGGGAACCGGGTCGTCTTGGTTCGTGATGTGTGTAAATGAAGACCCAAGCTGTTCAGGTGCATGTGCTTTGAGGCAATGAAGAATCACGAGAGGTAGAAACGTACAGTAACATCAACAAAATCGGCCCATTCTTGGTTGCCCACTCTCGGAAGACCGAATACAGTGGTGGTTATCTCGACAGAAGGATCCAGCTTCTCCTTCAGCATCATTGCGTCAAGACTAGCAATTGAAGCACCTGGAAACACGTCAAACACCAGTTGGTATTACATGAAAAATGAATCTCACCAAGTGAATGACCAGTAACGAGAACCTTACTGGAACCAAAGCTGTCCAAACCCTTCTGAACGCCCTCGAGGACGCCATCCGCTGTGCGTTCAAAAGTCTTTTGGAAGCCATCATGGACTTCAATGCCCTCTGTGAAATGCATCGATCAGCTTAGATCAGCTATCTCTAGAACTGCCACTTACTTCCTTCGGCTGCTGTGAACCGGGTAGTGTTAAGATCAACGAGAAGGAACTGCGCGTCGTTGAGAACAGACAAGCTGATATCAACCAGGTGAGTTGTCAAATGTTGGATTGCTAACGGCAGACTCACAAGTTACTCGGCTCTGTTCCTTGATGAGCGACAACGATTGTGTTAGAGGCCGGGTCGTGAGCAACAAAATCTGATCAATATGGGGATCATTGAATTGAGCAACATTGTGATCAAGTCGTGATCTGCGACTTACACATTGGTACGAGACCATCATCTGCAAGATGATTATCAGTTAAAGTTAGCATATCGTGGCGGAAACTTATACGCACCACCGCCAGCTTGGATAACAGTAACACCCTTGCCTATGCTATCGCAAGGAGGACCACATTGCCAGCTCGTGACTGCGTTACTGGAGCAGTAGGCTACACGGCTAAACTGGGCAGGTCGAGCAAAATTGTCAGAAATCGTTTGGGCAGAGACTGCAGCAGTGATATCGTCGTCGTCGTCATCTTCAAAGATTCCAAAGAGTGGAGCGCCGAGCACTATCTGAACAGAAATGAAAGCCAAAAGAAGGGCTGGCAAGTTTCGGAGATAAACCATTTTGATGTCCTGCGAAGGGATAATACGGGTTAAAACGAGAGACTAGGAATGAGAATGGCCCAGCCAGTGGGAAGAAGTAAATTGACCCAAAGGAAGAAGTAGGGGGTAGGGTCGTGCTCTCTACTGCACATCTGTTATATATTGTTACGGAGACTGGCATGATGGCAAGCACACATTATGCCCAGTAGTGATGGACTGTACAAAAATGATTGTCACCAAGCACTTTGTGGGCGCTTGATCTAGGTGAGGCAGTACCATCTTTGAGGTGCTTGTCAATGCATCAAACCACCATGAGTAGCTGGTTTGTGAGTCGTGTCGATCGACTTTCTGGCAGATCACTGAAGGGGGAACGACATTTCTGATGATGATGGACGTCAAAAGAAAAGAAAAGAAGATCAAATCATGACTGGGTTTAGTTCATTGAGTTTGCTTCGGCCAAGGACTTCCACTATCCTACTCGCGCCTTCCGCACTGGCATCGGCGAAAAGAAGAAAGAGCCATAGGACAGTGAAAAGAGCGAAATTAAGATTCATGCCCTATTTCGGACTAGATTGCGTAGAAATATGAGTTGAGGTGTTGATCCCCAGTCTGGCGCCTTGAGCCGCCCTGATATCTCGCCCTGAATGCGTTGGTAGATGCCGATTTGAGCATGTGTTGCAGCAGGGATTGAGAGAAGGTATTTAGGTAGATGCTGATGAAGGCGCAGATGCAGGGTAGTGAGAAAAACGATGAGCGATCACAGTATGGTGTTGGCTCTCTACCACAAGAACAGCCTGCGAGAACACTATCATGGCTTTGTTGAAGTGATAAGGAAAGACAGCAGAAATGAGGATGGGTGCAATACGATTCCAAGAGGCGTCCGCCGTTGCATATTCGTCAAGTCTGCTGGTGCAAGTTGAAGAACTCGGTATGTCAATGAGATGATGAACATACCCCGCCAGCACCCGAATGATTTGATTGTGATGAGTCCATCACTGAGTCTGTAGTTGCTGTAGTACTTAAAGCACTTCAAGGGACACATAGCAGATATTTCTGTGGACGCATCAGTCGAACTAGGAATCAGGTCGTCAGATGTCGTACTTGGCGGTGTTGCTATTCAGAGTCCTGCTATTCAATATCCTGAGTCATCAAAAAGCGCTTCGAGATGACCAAATTCCGACAAAGAATACTGTAGTAAGTCTTTATACTGTAATAAAACAACCAAAGTTAGTTTAAGCGAGCCTAGTTCAGGAAGGTCGACAACAACCGAAGTCATTATGTCTACCCTCATCTTCGACATTTTCGTTGGTAAGGGAAGGGAAATGTAGGAGAGTAGTGTTGGCAGAGCCTTGGTCGATTCCAGCATCCACGAAGTGTTTCGGTCCCACTGAGTCGTTTGACGTTAAGCTAGGCTTCAGAATGATTGTGTCACTCTTCTTCAGCTGGCGTATGGGAGACATGGGTAAGGATGGTCCGAGATGGGAGCTTGTTCCACAATTAAGTATTGTGAGATGGCAGTTACTGAAGCGTCGAGGGATGAGATTATACGTGTGCAACATCCAAACGATAAGAGGAAGTAGACGAGTCGAGCCGGATGCGGACCGACATCACGGACCGAATGCTACAGTACGCACGAGTTGCAACCACCATGACACCATGGCATTTCAACGTTTCAACGTGGCTCATTGGACTGCAGCTGCATGTTATACCATGGGTCACATCGGATAGGCTTCCTAACTCAACTTTGGTCTGAAATTAGAGCGAGAACGGGGAGGGGGTAATACCGCAAACCCTGGTTATCAAAAATTTTGAAAGTGTCTGACGTCTAAGTATAGCGACACCCTGCGTTGTGAAGTTAGAGCTCAAGGGCTTCAAATCTCAAGAATCAAGCTCAAAGCGATACATCTCGACCTTCAAGTACGCAAAAAAGCAGATAGAAACATTTCGAACATCCTGAGGGCTGCTACAGCACTTGATGAGCACAGTACTCGTACAAATATCCCTTTGAGCATATGTTACAGGAATCACAGAGATAGCGACAGTACACTCAAGCGATGCGTGTCGGCCCTCCTCGGCGAGTACGTCGACCCCTCCTCCATTCCCAGGCTAGGTCTGCGCCAGCTTGGAAAAGTGTTTTCCTCGACTCAGCTCGCCGCTTCTAGACAGTGTCCTGACTGACCGTTACCTTCCACCAGTGCACACGCCTGTGCAATTCTCTTTTCACCTCGCACGAGAACTTTGTCTATTCCTAGCGTCGGAATCTTTCCTGAGATTTGAATCATGGGCCCTACTAACAAAAATAACGTAATATTTAAGTAGGAACGTATTCCGTGCTTTCCGAGACACTTCATTAACAAACACCCTGGCAAACAGGGTTGTTAACATAGTTGACCGTCAATTGTCCATTATCGACGTTTCCGCTGTAACCCATCGCCCCATGAGCTCAAGTTGCAATCAGTTAGAGACAAAAACATACCCATCGGTGGGATTACTACCACATCTTTCACAGCCATGATCGATGAGTCCTTGAACGAGTCTTTTGGCCGTAGCACCGGAGTTGCTGGTCCCAGTATTCTGGAAGAATGCACAAAGATGCATGCTGCATGCGATCTGGGTGCCGTCGCCGTATTGTCCGCCGTCGTTGATGCCATTGTTGATGACATTGGCCAACTGCCCGAGGGTGGCGCCAGCCTGGCCGCATAGGCTGCTACCACGACAGTTGACACCGAGCGCATTAGCAGAAGCAGCACCAATAACAAGGGCAGTAACGACAGAAGAGAACCTCATGCTACGAAGGAATCTCGTCAGTTGTGAGCAACGATACTGAGTAAATAGGCTCACATTGTGCTGTGAGAAGGCTGAGCAGTGAATCTGTTCGGACTGAGGAAACACCAGAAGACGATGGGCCTCTTTATACTGTCCAGAGGTGCCCATAAGGTACCATAGCCTGACTTGGCTCTTGTCAAGTGTTCTTCGGATGCGGCTGCATCGACTGGTACGATGATTGACAGTGAGAGCATTCCGTGCATCCGTGGGTGGAACTCGAGGAGATTGCTGAGACATGTTGCCATACTACTTAGTAGGCTGCGTATTCAGGGCCTGTAATCCGTGTAGTGGCGACCATTCAGTTTAGCGATCCTTGCTTGCTTGCTGCCGGTGAAGTCCTCAGGGTTGTCGTTAGCTGGCAATTATATCCTCCCAGCGGTGGCGACTAATCCAGCTATAGCTCAGCATCCAGGTGATCAAAGCAAGATATCAACATGGACATTTCCGATTCCATGAAACCCGTCATTTGAGCTGCTTGAAACCTAGCATACCATAAACGCTGAACGAAACTCCAGAAAATACGGTAGACAGAGGACTGAGACGTACCCTTCTTTTCCTTCATTCATCTCACTCCTGTCTCCTTAGGTCAGAGCATCAAAGCACGCGGGATTTTTCAATTGCAAGAGATCCTGAATCATTACTTGGACGTGAGAGCTTTGGCGCGTCACCCGATGTCGGGCCTGTCAGGCGCTAGCAGGCGCAACGGAGACTGTCTTCGAATTCTCCTTTAGTGTACCACGCGCCTGATGCCGCTGCACAAAAAATAGTTTTCCAAAGGATATCGAAGCGCCGGGACGACGAGCGCAAATGCTCACTGTTGCGGTACACATTTCTCAACGATCATCGTTTACCTCTCCCCCTTTTTACTTCATATTTACTCTTGTATATATTCGTACGCCGTCCAATATGATTCTCCCCACGCCTGCGAGGGCCCCTGACAGCGTTGAAAACACCGCTTATCTCAACACGAAGGTGTTACATGCAGCCAGACTGACTCATGCACGAATTATTTGAATTAAAACCGATTGAATTGGTACTTTGTCGCCCCTGGGCATACTCGGAGGCCCTTTCTCGGAGATCTGGTCGTGTTCCTTATTGAAACGGGCCCAAGAGGTGAAAGGAAAGGAGGTCTGGGGCGAACGAAGAAAAAGCATCCGAGTTCTTTACCTCTTGCGTGAGTTGAGCAAACCTGATTGCGAGTGCTTTCTATGCTTCCATGAGTGGAACTTGAAGAGCTGCATGGCCATCGCTGAAAGATACCGCCATAAGTACTAACGGGTCGCCCGTCAGGGCTCAGCGTATTCCGTATAGTGGTGCCGATTTAGATTCAGCGATTCTTGCTTCCTGCCGATGAATTCGAAAATGTTGAAGGGGGTAGCAAGTCTATAATACGCATGTCCAGAATATCTGAATATATGAAAGGTCGGTCGGTGGTAACGTCTCCGGCCAGCATTTTGACGGTCCCGCTAAGATCGGGCCCTTTCTCGTCCCCTTCATTCATAACCATTCCTATAGCTTGCGATCAAGTTCATTCCTGCATAGTGATGTTGCGGGCTCGGCTCGGCTCAAAGCCCCGGGCTTAGGCCTGGCTTGAGAGGGCTCAGGCTCACCAAACATCGAGCCCGAGCCATAGGCAGGGCCCGGCTTAGGCTAGGGCTTTTGGGTATCACTTGCCTACAGCCACGGGCTGCACTTTCCATCATATCGTCTAGGGCTTGGGCTTTCAGAAATGCAAGCCCGAGCCCTAAGCCCGGTCGAAGCCCTACAGTAGGGCTCGGCTTGGCTTTGTGAGCCCCGGCTCGGTCAGGCCTGGCTTCAGGGCTTGAGCCGAGCCCCCAACATCACTATTCCTGCAGTTGACCTGATTTGAAAAGCCCACGAGAGGAAAACGGCTATCTGCAGGTGTACATTTGAATCTGCCGCCTCCTGTAGAGAGAACGACTTCTTCGAGAGATGTTGGGCGTTTACGCTGGTCTGTTCGACGATTAGCAAGCCGCCCCAGGCTATCAGCAATGATCGGCCGTACCGATGTAATAGTCCGGCATATGTCGCGCCCCAAATCTCCAATCTTCAAACGCGTAGATACGACCCGGTCTTAACGGAAAACCACTCGAACGAACGTGTTAATCGAGTATTTCTCGCTGCTTTGAGCGACTTTAGCCCCTGTACGTGGAAAAACCGACGTGTAACTTGCCAAGGATAACATCAACCCCATCTGCGCACCCGAGATTCGGGCTGTTGCCCTTCCTTACCCAGCGCCTCCTTCCGCCCAACACCGATCAGCCGTAAAGACCTAAGAGTCCCACTTGCGACAGTATAGAAAAGAGGCCCATAGTGCTTCCTCTTCAATTCTTCCGATTTCTCGAAAACGGTGTATGCAATGGGCTCCTCGCGAGCGCCATCTGCCTGTAGCAAGACACGACTGGTGGGTGACGGTAGTATGATATACGATGCATTCATAGAGGTCTCTGCGCAATTCGTCGGAATATTAGCTGTTGGGAAGCCTGACTGAGGGTGTCGTATCGGAGAATAGGGCAGAGCAACGTAGTAGGCAGCTAAGCTATCATTGACGAAGCATTTTCCGCGACTAATATGATTGAATTAGTGTCTATGCTCTCAGTCCTTTTATGACGTGTCCTGCGGTCAACGACTGCTATGGTGCAGATGTCGAAGCTACATATCAATGCAACATTTCAATGACACGATGCCAATTGCAACGAAGAACCATTCCGACTCTTGCATCGAATCATGATGCGATGATAAAATGGAAATGGAAATGGAAATGAATAAGATCTTGAAAGTTGCATGTGTTTGAGAAGACAGTGAGCAGAAGTCCGTAAGGTAGTCGATTTGACAGTCGTGACGCAAGTGTAGGTTCAGTTCTAACTTATGGAGTTACCGACAAATCCATACAGGGAAGAGCATTTTGCATGCAGGTTAACTTAGAAGTCCATCTGTACCATTCTAGTTCCCTTCATTCAAGTGAAAGTACTTATAGAAGACATTTCGTTGTAACGAACATACTGTATGAATACATTAAATTCAACAAGGCTGCATAGCAAAAGAGACAAGGGAGACATTCGGTAGAGAGACGCAAGAGCTTATCCTGACTGTAACGAAAAAAGTATGGAAACAAGAGAAAAGCGAAACACATGATACACTGGGGTCGCAAGATAAGAGAAAGGCTAATCGTTTTTTAAACATTAAACGTAGGTAGGAGAGAAAAGCGGACAGGCATGAGCGGACATAAAAATCGAATAAAATCACCAAAGACAACGGATAACCCCATTATCGCCGAGTGTAATGTGTATTCTGCCCGACCTGCTGCTGTGGAGGCGGTTGCCAATGCTGCGCTGCTGCGGCGTTGGCCAAACCACCCAGCTGTCCTTGCGGTTGTCCTGAATGTCCGTATGAATAACCTGAAACCATGTGCTGTGTTGCTCCATACATGCCACTACCGTCCTGGTGCGACTGTGGAGGTGGGTATGACTGCGAATAGGATCCTGATCCGGGAGGTGGTACTGAATGTGCCTGTTGAGGTGACGTCGGCGAACCAAGGTTGATTTGGGGCTGTGACTGGGGATGAGCAGAGGTAGGCGAAGCTGTTGAACCGGTGGGGATGGAAAGAGGTGCGGGAATAGAAGCGTTGGCGGCGTGTGGCGACGTCGGTGTGGGACCTGAGCCACGAGAGTTGGGTGCACTGGTAGGTGCGGCGGCGTTGGATGATGCACGCCGGCGCTTGTCACCGGTAGAAGCACGACCACCACGTGCTGCTTCATCTTCGTCCTGACCAGCATCGTCATCTTCTTTGACACCACCGCTGGACTGACCCGAGATGGATAGACCACCAGGCATGTTCGATGCCGGTGGTGGTCCTGAAGGAGGGCCTACGTTAGCCGCGCGTCCGAGCGGGGCACCGACTGGCATGGTAGACGGTAGGGTGCCATGAGGAGCATTAAGGCATGCTTGGATAAGATTCTTGCCCTCTGGCTGTGTGACAAGGGGCTGTAGCTTAGCGGTGGTAAATGTGTAGACAAGCCCAGTCTCCGATACAACGAGGAGAAGGACTTGTGTTCCAGTCAGGGTCGAAAGTTCATAAGCCTAAGACATCCTAATAAGTACGATGTTGCACATAGATAAAAGCGGAATAAAAATTGCCTTTTTCATAATGCCTGAAACGGAAAAAGTGAGAAGGGGGTAGTCGAAGCGGAGGATACGAAAACATACCAGCCTTCCTTTTTGAGAAAGTTATATGACGTCTTGACTTGTCCTGAATGAACTCGATCTTAATCTTTCGCCTTCCTGCTTTCTTGTCGGATTTTGGCTTGTCCTCGTCGTCGTCGTCATCTGCGCCAGAGTCGACTGCATCGTGGTCATTAATGAACGCGTCATCACCCAAGCCTGGACCTGGATGGGACTGGGGATCTGGTTGTCCTGGATTTGCCATTGGGTCCATACGCGGACGTTTTCGCATGGACGGGGAGCTGGGCTGAGAATGGGGCTGCGTGGTGGGCAAGAGACGATGGTGGGAAGAGGGGGAAGAGATGGAATACACGAAATGATTTCGTGTTCAGGACGGGGATGGGACGCGCTGGGACAGAGTGAGCGAGTTGCTCCTGTGGATAGACCTGACCGAAAAGGGTTAATGGTAAAAAGAGGAAAGACAAAAATGCTTATGAGTGGGCACTGTCTGCGAAGCCAAAGCCAAACAGAGCCAAACCAATCACAA
This sequence comes from Moniliophthora roreri, assembly GCA_001466705.2. NCBI lineage: Eukaryota > Fungi > Basidiomycota > Agaricomycetes > Agaricales > Marasmiaceae > Moniliophthora > Moniliophthora roreri. The sequence continues at coordinate 822,598 of LATX02000112.1, read as the reverse complement.
TTGCAGTCACTCGCCGCATCAACCGTGCATCAGCCACAACCATCTTATCGTCACTCTGCTTCCGCAAGCACTGCCTTTGCCGATATAGCAGCTGACTCTCCTTAACTCCATTCAGTCCTTGTTCTCCTGCGTTTCTACGCAACAAATGTCGTCCTTGACCTACCTCGGGTATCTTACACGGTGTGCACAATGCTTGCATTTCACCACAATGGCCCCATTGTGCTGGAATCTTCCGTTTCGTCCGCATCAACCCAGGTCCATCAATGATTCCATCCAACTCGAAACCCTCACCACGCTACAGCTCTTCCTGAGGTAACACCGCTAGAGCGCCCTACCCTTGCTTGACATCCATGTGTCGTATTCAACTCATGCTCTGCCACTTACGCCTCCTGCACAACCATCTCGGGACTAGTCTTCTTGCGACCTACGTTCTATCCTCCGAGGGCTTCAATCTACAACGGCACCGATATTCGTCCTTGGTATACCTGATCAAGGTAAAGATCTCAAGTCAAGTGGCAAGTCTCCCCGTGCCATGACCTAGTCATGTCAAATTCCCTGTGAATCTTTCAACCACTTCCCTTAATGTCGGTAGGTGGCGTCCCGCATAACGTACAAATTCTTAATCTACAATCTGTCCCAGGCCGCAGCAGCACCTCAATCAGGATACGTAGACCCAGTGGCGCCTTTTGTCTGGGGCATGCGATATCGCTCCAACCGGATCCTGGTCTGAGGAGACACGCTATACTTAGGTCTCCTGGTCCATGTACGTATATCTACACCAGCACCGCAATGTTCTGGGCCTTGCCGAACCATATCAGGCATTCATGGGACCATAACAGGACGTGTGAGCTGTCCTGCCTCGCCCCGCAGCCAAGGTGGGAACCCGAGAAAGGAATGGAAGCCTCGCCTCGAGGCTCAACTATTGCCGCATCCACGCCTACCCGGCTTGGTTGACTGAGCATTACCATCTTTGTTCACGCTGAGAACAATCTATCCAAATTTGACACCCTGATCGTATTTCCATTCCCAGGTTCCCAGTGATAGCTCTTCCTCGGTCTTTATTCTCTTACTTTCACCTGGGCGCTGATTAGCTAGGCCGCAAGTCTTCTAGTCCTCCGAGTCTCCCAGCGCGCTCAGTTTGACCTTGTCTGCTATCGCCGGCTAATTCATCTCGCTCACGTCGTGATGATCAGGTGATTACCCTACCATTCAACGAAATCAATAACTGCTACCTGCTGCAGGTGTAACCAGTGACGTTGATGTCAGTCAGAATACTCGAAAACTTTCACCTCGCCTTCGGGGCCTGTGGCACGTTGATCGTCCTCCCATTCTCAGAAGGAGGCGTCGTCTTACTCGAACTATCCCCTTCAGCTGGAGTACCTGCAGATCGCGTACATTCGGGGCTTCCGAGTAAATTACATATGGCCAGCTCAGGATCATAGACAGGGTCGCAAAATTGAACTCGCCTCCCAGGTAATCAACTTCGTTCGGGACAGTTTTGACAGACACGTTCTCTCGTCACTTTGATAGTCCGACTGTTTCAACCTTAAATCAGATTCCCATGATAAATAAAAAAGAGGATGTGTACGCTCTCCTCGCAACAAATACAACAGCAATCATTATTCTCCCCTTCCCAACTTCCAACCATACTAACATGATTCTCAGGCTGAAACATGGGGATCTTGAGAACCCGTGCGTACTTCGGATTCCTTCCGCTTACCATTTCGCTTTTACGCCCTTTGTAACCGAGCGACGCCCGGCATTCAAGCTAGTGCACTCACGGCTTGACGCGGTGTTTGGAAAGAAACAATGAGAATCCACTCTCACTCCGGGCCTATTTCCTGGAGTCCTACAATGCGTCAAGGCTTCATTGGTTCGGACATTCGGACAATGAATAAGCCAGACCGTAGAGCAAACAAAAGTGTATCATCAGCCCGCCCACAACGACACCCGAGTCGGCCGCCAAATTTTTAGAGTTTGCTGTGAGGTTTCGACCACATCTGGTAAGGTAGTGATGGTCGTCGAGATCATCGTGTGCCTGCCGACACCCTTTTAAAACCATCAGGAATGGGGAAAAAACTCCATATGTCTTTGTGCCCAAAAGGTTCGCCATCGATTCTAAACTAAATCTAGTTGCTACTTAGTCTTGGCTAGATCTCCAAGTCTGACTGCGGGACCGTTATGCTGTGCAATAAATTGTCCGGCTCGCACACCACCACCAAGTTGATGGGAAAAGCATATTTCATAGTGAGTTGCGATACAAATGCATAAGCCAGTAGATGCAGTACATGCCATATGAACAATCGAAAGCGTGAGTCTATAGAAAAAGGAATACAAAGTGGATGTATATTATCCTTCGAAAAATCCTTTACGACTTGGGCCCTCCACGAGGGTGGCACCTAGCGCTCTTTAATTATCCTTCATTTGTTTAAAACATCTCCCAAGCCAATAAGGCAATGGAAGCTCTCTTCTGCTGTTCAGTGATCAAACTGAGTGAGTCGTCGGTGGAGCCATTCTCAAACTTGCAGTCTTCGTCGGCGGCGGCAGTTCGCCAAGAAATACAAGACTACCGCCAGTCGGGTTGGCGGTACACGTCTTCACCTAACTGCCGGAGAAACCTCTTTGACAAGAAGCGTGTTGAGTACTCGCCTCGCTTAGCTTCATCCGGAGGCCAGGGCGCGCTATACGACCAATGTCGATGGGGCTGACTGGACCAAAGTGATCGCCAGCGACACCCGCTCCTCGAAGACCATAGACGGATTCTTGCTTCGAACATCTTCAAGGGTGGCGATAATCTTCTGCTTCAGTGATTCATCGTCACTGCTTCCCCAACTATCGACCAAATACTGCGCCGTGTCTTGATCTATAGAAATAGGCGGTCGTGGATTGAAAGGAGAATACAAGGGTCGCCATGAAGGACAACTCACCACTTGGCTCCACCACAGACGGTTGATAACGCTGTGAAAATAAATTTTGGCTTGATCCCGCTGCTCCAGACCCCATCCGGCTCAGATGATTGTCTTTGCACCCCGGATCCCTGCATACGCCTCCTCCAGGTATCTCATACTGACAAATAGGCCTAGCCGGATCGAGAACCTTCATAACGGCGGCTATGCGAAGTGGTTTGAGGTCAGGAAGAACAGCTGAAGAGGTCAAAGAAGAAGAGATCTTTGAATGTGGAAGAAAAGATGTCGAAGCATGAGGGTCGAAGGGGGAATTAGATAAAAAGTCACTAGTACTAGGGTTAGAAGAAGTGGAAGAATGTGTAAATGGAAATATGGAATCATTTTTATCGGGTATTGGTATCACTGTTGATTTGCTATCCGTCGGGCGAGATCTTAGAAGAGGATACCCAGAAAACAGAGAATCATATTGCTGGTAATCGTCTTTCTCATGCTTTTTTTGTGACGGGACCTGATTTTCGCCGGGCCTTGGGAGGAGTTGAGATATCGTTGGTGTCGCCTGAAATAACAGCGTGTAAGCGCAGGAAGCTTCGGAGACGGACCGGGCGAATAGAATGAAACGAACTCATGAGACGCACCTGTGCCGACGAAGACGAATTAGGGTCGACGTCGACTGATTCTTTGGCTTGTGATTGAGACACCTGTGGAAGCGAAAGGGATGATGCAACAGAAGGAAAATCACAAGGGCTAAGGTCAGGAATAAACCGTCCAGATGATCAGGAAATGAATCTTGCCAAATGATCATCCTGCACCTCGAGGTCCGGGGCTAGGAACGCCGTAATAGAATCGTAACAGAAATGGCAAGTCAAAATGAAGAAGCGAAGCGAGAAAAGAAGCGAATAAACAGCAGATAAGGATAAGCATTAATGACTTAGTTATCTCAATAACAGGCACTTGCCTTCGGCCTGGTTCGGTGTATCTCTTAGAGGTATGCTGGGCGTATCTTGAGGAGGATCTGTCGAATAGTACGCCATTTACGGGGCATGGTAAGTGGAAGGCGGGTGGAGAGTGGTAGAAATGAACAACCGATGGGAGGCGGCGTTGATGCGGTCGAGGATGCTTCGGAGTCTCGTGCTGGATCTAAAGGCAAGGTCGGGATCGATATGGGGCAAAAGCAGTAGTGGCAGAACTAACCATCGTCTATAATTTGGTCGTCTTGAGTAGTAAGAGTAGCAGTAGTAGATGTATCTGGAGAAACATGTCAGTCGGGTGGAAAAGCTGTTATCCATAACACGTACCAATGATCATTGTATGAACAACATCATCAGGCCTTGCGGAATGAAGTGGCATCTCTTCTTCCTCCTGTTTGACAGGCACCAATGAAGCTGGAGTGTGAGCGCCTTCTTGACTATCTTCTCCGTTCATCAAAGTATTCGTCTTCTGCAAAGCAATATTTATGAAGATCACGGTCACGGAAGACTGAACACACACACGCACCTTGAACTTCAGACTCTTCACCACTCTACTTCTCTCTCGTTCTGCAATCATCTGCCGCATCTTGAGAATTTCCTTCTCCTTCTCAGCCAAGGATCCAACTCCAGGTGACATTGTTCGAGGCGTAGACGTAGCTGTCGATGGCAGAAGTGGAGTATTATATCCGGTTGTTTCGCTTTTGGTAAGACCTGCCAATCCTGGGGAGTTGTATCCATTTCCTTGGGAACCAATATGGCCAACTTCATCATTCGTACCATCCTCGTCGTCACTGAGGTCAATGACACATCTTCGTGTTGCGCTGACACTGGCGAAGCTTCCTTCTTGCTTACGCTTCAGATGTGGATGCGGATGTCCATTTCGATGACGAGGTCCCGACTCGAAATCAACGAAGTCGGCGGCTACAGGTCGTTTACCGGGACGTCGTTGTGTATCATTGCTACTGCTAGTGCTGCTGGAAGAACGGCGACTTGGTGGGTCGAAATCCATGGTATGAGATTCCGCCGAATTTGGAGGCTCGATAGGAGAATAGACGATCTGCGATGGCTGTTGTGCTGGCTGAATATGGTTTTCCTGCCGACTTCCAGAAGGATCAACCACCATACGCTCGTCTCTCTGGTGAGTTTGAGGTGCCTCATCTGGCGACTCTATTGTTTTTAGAAAGTCGTCGACTGTTGCTGTGGGCACCGATGCCATTTCCACATCCTGACCATGCGAAGCAGAGGGCATCATAGACGACGTATCTTTCCTCGGCACTCTACCCTTTCGCGACGCATAAACTGCCTTGCGAGCAAGAAGTTCTTGACGGCGCTGCTTCTCCATATCATTGAGACTGGACGAATCGGGAGAGCCTAACATGGGAGACATTTGCGTCGTTGCAAAATGCCCATTGCGCATCACGGGCATTGGCTTGGGCAGTAAATTGGGGAAACCCCCCGGTGGCACGTTCACGCCTCGAACGAGCATGGCTACCGTGGTGGAATTGTATGGAACGAACTCGTTAGGATTTATTCCATCCGGTAAACGTAAGTTCAGTTCACTGAAGACGTAGAAAATTATTTCCCGGCTGAGTCCGCAATCAAGAAGATATGAAGGCGGGACACCCCAACCAAGAAGATCGAGGATGATTTCCTTGGCAGTATCGTATTGTGCTTGATTCACTAATGCAGATGTACAAAAAGAGTTGAGATGAGTGAATATGACGAGAAACGAATACGACGCACTTGATAAACCCGGACGAACGTGGTTTTCATCGACAAAGTGTGAGGACTGGTCAATGTCCATATCATCTGCTGTAATCGTAGAAACGGATGCTTCCCTGTGATGAGCGATGGAGGAAGACGGGACGGTCTCGGGGCCGGATATCCTATCGAGAAGATTGGAGGGTGGCGGTGTTGTCTCCTGCTTGAGAGGAACTGATGTTAGTGATGTCGATATAGGCGCGTATCCGGAATTCGAGTCAAGAGAAGGACTGGGTTGGGAAAGCTTCGATGGTGAAGGCGGCGAGTCGGATGGAACTGGTTGCCCTGAAGCTGCCAATGCGAGTTGGGCTTCCTCGGAGTCGCTGATCTCGCCTTCCTCGCGAGGCTGACCGTCGTTTTCTGGCGCAGATTTAGAATTTGCTGAAAACTTAACCTCTGAGGATGACGGGTCCTTGTCGTCCTGCCCGTAGTCAAGCTGCACCGAATTGTCGGCCAGAGCTGGACGAGATAAAAGGGACTGAGACTGAGTACTTGCAGGTTTTCGTCTCTTTGATTTTAAAGTTGAAAGAGCCACAGCACGCAGAGACAAGGCTGGATCAGAGGTAGACTGAGATGATGGACCAGGCGTAGGTGAGTCGCCGTTGGATGGATCCGCTGTGACGCTGGGAAATGCAGAAGTACTTTCAGGCATTGCTTGCTCTTCAAGTAGAGAAATGGAAGGGGCCTGAAGAGGCCGTAGAGAAGAGATGTCGTGGTGGTGAAAATCAAAGCCGGAATCGACATTCTCAGGCTTACTGCGTCACCACGTGTATAGTGTGCGCACAGACCACTTCAACTCAAGTAATAACATACCAGGCAACACCAGGCAACATACCAGTAGGCACTAAAAGATTATACTGCAAGTAGACCAACCGCCCTGGGGATCCATCTGGACATGCGATCCAGGGCAAGCAGGTCAAAACTATCAGAATTTTCTGAAGAATCGGCATGTCAAGTAGCCTTGATTTATACTCTGAAGATCGATCTCAGTCAACGTTCAACGTCCAACGTTCATATGTCGCTCGTAAATTGTCGTTCAGCTGACAGAGTCGTTAAAAATTCAGATGAATCATTTAGATGGTCAAACACCTGACATGACCAAGTACAGTGTGCTCGGCCAGACTGCGGCTGGAGTGAGTAGTACCTTATTGGCCGGGTGAACCCAAAGTGAGCCTTGCAAACGGCTGACTGGAAATGTGGCGGGGATTGGCGTCAGCACGTATTGTACGGTCAACTTGCAGTCAACCGACGGGTCAACGGGTATTCGCAGTTGGCCGTCGGAGTTGTTCCGTGCTTACAGAGGAAACATGATGTCCTGTACTTACTCGACCTCTCTATCTTCGATTCATCCATAATGGGCCACGGAATTGTACAAACCGAGTGAGTTTTCCACAATCTTTGCTGCCTGCATTCGCCGTGCTAATACTCAGCGTGTTTGGCAGATTCGTTCGTTTCTTCCGCAGCGTTATACCAGAACCCCAGAACCGCGAACCTCTCACGTTTGCTCATCTGCCATACTTTGCAGTGGGATATCTCCCTTTCCTATATCTGGCATACCTTGCGAGACGTCCAAATACCTATGTACTTCGACTGCTGCTTTTGCCGATAGTAGTGCCTTTAAACCTCAGCATTGCCTTCCGATATTACTGGCCAATCCCTTCGTTAAATGTTTATAACTGGGGTCAATGTACGTGAAGATTGTCTCTCTCTTGGTCGACTATTGACCTGTGAGAATATAGGCCTATTTGCCGAAGTAACAGTTGGCAAGGCGCTGGAATACGCCCTAACGCCAGCAGGTATGCTGAAAATTGGAGAGGTTCAGCCTGGCGTAGTAGAGCACGTCAATGGAAACGGTGTCGCTAATGGGAAATCCAATGGTGCAGCCAACGGCCATTCCCACCCCAAACACAGCGTCTCATCGTCAACGTCCCAAAATTCCTGCCTTCCACGATGGTTTGCGGATGCACTCGAACTCGTATTCACCTGTCGCGGTTTTCAGTTCAGATTTGGAAGAGGCGTTCATATACCCAAACAAACCAGACCTTTAGCTCGAGACCCATTCCTTCTGGCCACTCTCATCTCGTTCCTTAGGAATTTCCTTCTATTAGACTTTCTAGAATCGGTTATCAAACTCTTTCCTGGAGTCGGAGATGTGTCTGGCGGATCCATGTTTTATTCAAACCTACCTCCGATTCAGCGATATGCAGTATCCACTCTTATACACATGCTTACAGGTTCAGCCCTACTCGCTGGATTTGGCATGTGTTACGACCTCATCACACTCATTGCAGTCGGTCTTTTCAATGATACACCCACATCGTGGCCTCCAGTAACCGACAGCCCATGGTCCTCAGAATCTATGCACGAATGCTGGGCGAAGAGATGGCACCAACTTTTGCGCCAAACATTCATTGTTTTCGGAGGATATCCAGGAAATTGGATTGCAGGCCCATTTGGTGCTGTCCTAGGGACTTTTATTGCCTCTGGATTGTATCACGAAATCGCAACTTACGCAATGGGAAAGGGTTTTGATATCCATCCCCCGTTATTCTTCTCAATGCAGGCAATAATTCTGGCATTGGAGCGGGTTTGGCGTATGGTTACGGGACGGAAAGTAGGAGGCTGGTATGGTCGTTTGTGGGTGTATTTTGTAATGTTCGTTCTTGGTCAGCCTATGGGTGAGTGCCTCTCGTTTTTTTCTGCCCTCCAGTCTTCTAACTTAGCTCTCTAGTTGATTCTTGGCATCGACGTGGACTGGGAGGAGGTTGCGTGATTCCTGTTATTTTCAGCCCTTCAAAGTACATCCTACCGCCTCTGGTCACCTCCATCACAACGTGGCTCCTACCACCGCGAAACTGACCATTAACAATTTACTGATGACTCGAGACGAATTCCTATACTATTATCACTGTATCCTCTACACCTGTCGGATAGATTGTCCGTTAGCATACATAATGTGTATATATAACAACTACTGGTATCTCGAATCAAGACCGTCCTTTGAAACCTGGAGGCTCAAACAAGAACCTAACAGTCCCTTCGTTACGCCCTAGTACGTTCTCGCCTTCGTTCTCTTGGAATGATCTTCTAGGAAGCAGCGGATGATCTGACTCTCTCATCGCAATCTTCAATCGTATTAAGTGATCGGATTTATAGGGCACAGACGATGTGGATGTCGACTGTGTGGAACTAGAGGAAAGGTATTGATTCCGCGGGGAAGGGTGAGGTGAAGGCGAGGAAGGTGTCCGCGGGGAGGTGTTTGCTGAAGGATTCTGGGCACCCTGGATAAGAAGGTCGACTATCGTATGTGCAATAGCTAGAGGAAAATCACGTCAAGTGCCTGACTCACTACGGGTCTGTGTACCCACCTTCAAGATCTTCAACATGCGAGTGGAACCTTGCTTCCCAGGGCCCATGTTGTTTCAGTAGCTGAGCTATCTCTTGTCCATTCTTTGCTTCTGAACTGTTCGGATCGCTTTCCAATGAAGATAGGAGTGCAGCCACGTAAATACTACCCAAAGCGACCGTATGGGGAGGATACTGGATTGGAACGAGGGTGCGATGACTGACAGGAAATGAAATCAGGATCCATTCCTGGTGACAAGAAGAGATAGTGCTCCTACCTGTCTATGGCCAATCGCCACGCCAACTTGGTGAGTTTCTTATCAACTTCTCGATGTCAGTACATGCTGTTACCGTCGCGAATAGAATTGAATCCCTACCTCCTAGAGCCCGTCCGATTTTGATGACGTAGGGAAAAGCCATGCGGGATGTGAAGTTGAAGCAAATAGTTTCCAGTATCAGACGCTCCACAGCTAAAATTCGTTGACGGTCTTGTTCTACCAGCTAACGTTTCTTTGAGCGAAATTCTGGCGTCAAAGGTGAGGAAAAGTAGCACGCACGTTCGCGTCCATTGTGTCAAGGTCAACCTCCCCCGAAGGACTCTTCGACTTGCCCACTAGTTCTGGATACCTGATTCCGTACGACACTGCGAGGAGTTCGCGAGGTTTCTTCAATGTATCGTGCATCTTGGTAGAGACGTATAATGCAGCAAGTGATACATCCTGAACAAAGTAGAGTGAACAACCATCCAGCAAGGAGAAGAGGTAGACTTTATTCACGAAATAGTTGAAGTCTTTCCTAGGGAAAAAAAGGTGAAAACGATGGTAGAGACTTTGGGCTGTTCCGGTGGTCTTTCTTGGACTGTACAAAAACATGTTAGTATTGATCATGATACAGTCAAAAAGGCACTCGCAATCCTATTCGAGATCCTATTGCCTCTAAAAATGCACAGGCACTCTGCCTGACCTTTTCCTCCTGCGTAGCATTCATTTTTCCGCGTTGCTTTTCAGAAAGAATTTCGACCTCCAATGGTGTAAAATAGGGTCGGTGGTATACTGAATTAGCAGCGGGAAGTTGAGAGGGTGACTGGTGTCTTGAATATGGGTCCATGATCATAGTGAGTTGAGTGCAAGTCTCAAGAAGCAATAATGCGTCGCGCCATCACGCACTCAGCAAGAATCTGGAGTCAAGTCATACTTTGCTAGTTTCAATGCTGCATAGTTCTACAAAACTATGGAATATGTACGCTAAAAAGTCTCGCTTTACGGAGCTTGTACAGAGAAAACGGGAGACGTAGATGAAGTGTTGTATTGTATTTCATTCACCGACAAGTTTATCCTTCGTCCCACGAAAGGCTACAAATATGTAGTTGACAATTCAGCGCACCTTTTTTGAAATACAGGATGGTAACACTTACATCACCATTGGAATATTCTTCCATGACCGCCAAGTAGAAAGTCGCGTCGGAAACAGAAGCACCTGAGCCCCAACCTCCTGGGTTCTTTGAAAAGTCTGGCATAGTAAGCTGGGCAGGTGGACGATTATTCGGGTTTGGATTGCCTGCGGAACAGTATGATGAATCTGGATCGTTTTCATCTCTTGGATAGCAGTGCATACCTGGAAAATTTGGGTCAGCGAACATCCCAAAGTAATATCCGCCTGCCCAATCCAACGAAGGCCCAAACTCCGACGGTGACTGCGTGAAGAGCCACACATGATAATTGTAGCTGGAGAGTCCACGCTCCGCCATTATCTGATACTTGAAATCAAAGGCAGCTCCGGGTGCGATACTTGTGCCATTTGCTGGGGAGATGATAGCTGGTTCAATGGCGAGCGTAGTAGCAGTCAAAGACAGAGCAAGGGTAAATGCGCGTAGTAACTGCATCTTGATGCGGGATATGATCGTGTCGTGTCGTATTTATACCAAAACTGAAACCTTCATATTCCAATAAAGGGTCTCCGGGAAAGGCTCGACGTGCGGATGATGAAATACTGAGACTGGATCCCAAGCGCACACCGAATCCGTAATCCCGCAGAAGCGATGCAGTGCAGTGATCAATACACGAGCGCAAGTGAGTCATTCAGGACAGTTACCCAAGGAAGATCAAGCGAGGTGCGATAGGAGCTGAACGATTCCGGGTTCTCTTCCTCGATAAGAGAGCATTTAGCGAGGAGTCGATACGTGAAATGCTGTAAACAAGTCTGATGAAAGACAATGCGACTCACGCATGTGGGAATCTTCTACGCTGCAACCCCTCTGAGGGTAGCTAAAGGACAATCTTCTATGGCTTCCTAGGCACGCACCAGAGTTTTGAGTTTTTGAGAATGAGAAATCCATGTAATACACGTTCTTTCGCCGAAAATCGAGAACTGGGGTGCTCTTGAACGTCAGTCATAAAATTCACATGTTACTTGACAGACCACGAATGACATGTCAGATCTGAAGCCATCACCCCTGGCCCCTGGAGGTTGAAGTTGAACGGTATGCTTTTAGGTAAGGACTGTTTGAATGGGGTTCGTAACTTGCACCAGATGGGCTTTGGGTTTTCCAAACGTAGTTTTGAAGAGACGTAAGGTAAGTATTTTGCTTAGAGGGACTCCGACCAGATGAAATAGACCCATACGTTCGACAAGTACCCATCAACACTTGATCTGAGTGTTTGTTCCTGGTCTGTTCTGAAACCTGAATCAGCTGGTGTCTTGGAGTTTGATGCGATATTAGAGCAGGTTCTTGAGGGCGACAAAGCAGAAATCAGATTTGTTCACCAAATGCAAGAAGTAAAAGAAAGATGCCTTTTCTTCGTTCGCCCCAGACTTGCTTTCCTCTCACCCCTTGTTCATCGCAGGAGGTCAACGTGGGAGTTTTAGGCTTCGTTCGGATACTCTGAGTCTCTGACGCGGCCGTTTCTCAGCGTTTCTGTAAAATATTTCCTAAATTGGAAGTAGCGTTTCCTGCGTTTCTCTGAGAGTCCTAGCACCTGTATTCGACATCCATACGATGCCCCCAGAGGCGGTATCAAGGCCGATAGCCTTCCGCCGACTTATAGCAGCTGTCGTAGCCTATTTTGCTCACGTTACCGTTGTCATAATGGCGCTCTACGCTTCACCATTTTACTGGAGGCACAACTCGGCTCTTACTAGTGAAATGTGGGTACAAGAACTTATTCATGTACACCCTGACCGCATTAGGAATGAAGTGGCGATTTGAGTGCAGTTTTAAGCTTTACGGTTTTCTGGGTGCCCATGAACAGAAAATGAGCAACGGAGGTTCACGCGTTCACGCGTTCACGATTACAAGACAGCAGCTCTCATAGAAACGCAAGAAACGGCCGCGTCAGAGACTCAGAGTATCCGAACGAAGCCTAATACAGCGGAAACGTCAGTGATGGAGAATTGACGGTCAACAACTATGTTAACAGCCCTGTTTGCCAGGGTGTCCGAGTTTGCGAGGATTCGTCTTCCTCTGCCAGTTTTTTCCTTATACGGAAGGTATAAGATGGGTGGGAAAGTTGTCCGATAGATGTCGATATGATAGATAGTTTTGTTTGGTTCGTTCCGTCGTTCGCTCTCATCGTTTGTACACCCCTCAAAAAGGGTATACATTCCGTCTGCTTACAGGAGACTAGCTACAATACCCGGACGCCAGAAAACGGACTCGTACTTGCCATCTGACCCTGATGGCCCACTCTGATTAAGCAAATATCATTAATCTAGAGACTAGACTAGAGCTCGTCATCGACTTAGACGTTTACGACTTGTCCCCCTTGTATAAGTACTCATTACATACGACGAAACTGAATTATACACTCGCTTTCTCATATATGTAGGAAGGTGCCAGTGCCAAAGGTACAGTGTATAAACCTCAATAGATAGATAGATAGCAATGAAAACAACAGGGAAAAACTTGACATCATCAACAATGGCTTCAACGTCTTCAACCGTTCGAAGCTACATTCAACCTCTTCACCAATGGTCAGTTTCCTTGTAGGTGTCGCTTCTCCTTGCTGAAAATATAGAATTAGCTCCAGAAAACCTCTTTCTAGCGCGTTCGTAACACGGGACGCCATCGGTCTTCAAGGAGTTGCAGACGAACTGGTGGAAGCAGCAAAACGCAAGTTACAGTCGACTATCGCGACTTTGGACGACATAGACACCCTCGAATTGTTTCGAAATACTGAACCAGCAATAGCAGTCCTATCGGAGCTTACTGGTGACGATTACAAGACCGTGAGGGAGCATACGGCCAAAGACGATGAACAGATAGCCTTGGAACAGACAGTACTGAACAAGATCGTCGTTAGCTTGTATGCCCAAGCCTTGAGCATACTCCTTTCTCAATCTATTCAAGTCGAAAGGGAGATAGACTGGTGGTCGGATGTTGAACGTTCACGGTTGAACATTGCTTATTACATGCTTCAAAGTGAGCATATACACATTTAAATCGTTCACTCTATTATCATTGATGCTCCGCCATATAGCTTTTCCGGGGCGTCTTCTCAATATGCTGCACACCATACACACGCGACTTCAAGAAGAGAACCTCCCCATGCGCCTGTCTCAACTAACCCCCTCGTCCTTACGCTCGCTATTTCCTTCGCAAGGGTCCTTTCATCCGTCCATTCTCATAACCTCACTCTTCCCTCATCTTCACCATAACACACAACTTCTCGCTCTACCATCACTCTCGTATGCCGGGTCGAAAGTTGAAGGCAGGGACCCCTTACACTTGTTCACCTCCATACTCTCGCAATTAACGCGTTGCCTTTGGCATTTTATTGCGTTACCTTACCATCTGACAAGACAGGAGTGTCTGTTCAAAAGGCAACAGCTAGAAGAAATCAGGGATGAAAGGGCTTCCGCCCTCGGAGCGCTCGCCCAAGCACGACTTGCTTTGAATGATATTCTGGAGCAGAACGATCAGGAAGCGTTTCGACTCTTCTCATCGGAAATGGACCAAATATTGTGCGGCGAAGCGACAAAGCAGCAGACATCTCTTTCGGGAATCCGTCATTTCTCGTCAGTCACCTTACCCAGGGCCGCGTCACTACATACCATACAGTTGCAGTCAAATCAACTTCTACGACCATCGCGCTTCACTCTGATATGGCCTCGACTCATCTTGGGCCCGCCGTTACTTCTCTATGCTGCCAGCACGTTATATCACTCCCGGGGAAGTCTAATGGAACTCGCACGCGAATCGAAGGAGGTTGTAAAAGGATTTGTAGTTGACTGGTTGATCGAGCCCTTAATGGGCGTGCTCGACACAGTTCGTTCGAAAGACCGGTCGGTGATTGTCAGTAAAGAGGGAGTTGAAGCTGACTTTGATGTGAGCATCGCCATCGTCACTTTATTGTTGTACACTGAATTTCTTTGACAGTCCCTCGAGCGCATGGCGTTATCTTTGGCTAAAGACCAGCTACACTACGGGCCAGAGCAGCTGGGCGAACTTTCAAGACAGGTCAGAGCAGGAGATTTGACGCCCGTGTTGAAGCTCTACGAAGAGGACATTCGAAACCCTTTGAAGTCGGCAGTCACGGGCACCCTCCTCAGAACGGTTTTCATACAAGTTCAAAAAGCCAAGGTATGCATTTATAAATTCTGTCTGGCGGCTCGCTAAACTTACACTGTCAGGTTGATATCGATCAAGCATTGGCTGGGATAGACCGACTACTGAAGTCTCAAGGTTGTTTGCGCATTTTCTTTTGTTTATCTCAACGCTGACGATGATTCCCTAGAGCTTACCTTTGCGTTTGTTGGTGTAGCACCGGCATTCTCGATTGTTTACCTTTCGGTAGGCTATCTTCGACAAGTGTGGCAAGGTGGCCGTGGAAGAGGCCGTTACGGTGGTAAACACCAACGAGCCCGTGTTCTCTTCGCCATGAGGTGCGTGTTGTTTTCCATCATGGTCAACCCGCGTTCACGGAATTCTCGATGCCACCAGACGCATTGAAAGGCTGCTCATTCATGATCAGCGTTCGCAAGTGTCAAACTTGACATCTGGCCTGCTGATGCTTTCCGTCGCCCAGCTTCAATCATATGCCGAAACGTATCTTCCTGATCGTTCGCGGTTGAAGACAGGGTTCTTGGAAGATGTAGAGGACCTACAGGACCCGGCTCTCGGCGGGAGAGAGAGGAGATTGGTGCTCGAACGGATGTGGAGGAGTTGGGGAAGCATCCTCGGACTGGGAACTGTTGCTGCCGAGGGAATCACTGGTTAAGAAAGATGACTGGAACCTCCAAGTATCGTATTGCCGCTTCTAGTACTTATCACTTGAAATTCGGATATTACAGGATCACGTGTTGCATTTACTTCGACGGAACGTTACGTGTCGTGTCCCTTACCTAGCAAGTGAAAACTTCGGGACCTGCAAGTACTGATGAGATACGAATATGGCTTGAAGGTGGGGCACCATCTCACCTGGGGGAGTATAGCTGGATATCCCGTAGATGCTATCGACAAGAATGCCGGGATCCTGCCCTTTGTATGCTCCTGGGAAGCTGACCGTTCCCGGAGCCTTGACACCCGAGGACGGACCCGTAACCGACAATTGAGCGCAGCTCATCTGCGAAACGTCAAGACGATGAAATTGCGCCCAAGTGACGAAGACATCTTACATAAAACTGTGCTCCTGGATATGTGTAGGCGTTTTGGAGAGCTGAAATTGAATCTTTTGAGTATGTTGATTAATCAACTCGAGTCTCTTACTGACCAATCGCTTCAGCTCGCAGGAGATAATTGCCACTGGAAATGCAAGACGGAATAGTGAACGTGACGTTCCCTTTATTGAGGTAGACATGGTCTGAGCCCCATTGTGCGGTGTCACTATTGTATCCATCTTCGAAGATCTTGAACCACTTCAGACCGGTAACGTCGGCTTGCGTCGCTGACGGAATAGCAGCCCTGGAATGGCGTAAGCCGAGGGTTTCTGGCATGGAAGGTTTCTTACAGGTAGGCAATAATAGGACCTAAGCCGTTTATTAATTGATGATACGACGGACAGGAGACGAAGATGCTCACCCTTGTTCGTGGGATCCAAAGGATCCGCAGGATCCGGACCTGTGTATCCTGCGGGTGTTTTATGAAATTGGGCAGTGACCTTGTCGCCGGCAACTACAGGAATGACAACGTTCGAAACAGGCTGAATGAAGTTGGTATTGCAGATGATGCTGGTGCTATCTACATCCAAGATGGCCTGTAGTCAAGATGAGCATCCGTCATAGGAAGTGTCCAAGATGAAGGACGAACATTGTTGGAGCTAGGCACCCTAACACCGACAGCGTGTCCTTGATCGACTCCGTTCACAGACACCGCCTGGGAAACTACATTAGTATCTATATGGGTCAACGGTTCAGCGGCAACCCACGGAAAAGACAGTCCTGGCCGAGGTCGCCGCTGCGAGAAGAACTAGCGAGAGGAGAGAGGAGAACGCCATCGCTGGAGTTATCGAAGATTCAAGGTAGTGCCTTTTATACGAGCTGGAATCCTCTTACTCCTTGAAGTAGATTCAAGGCCAGGCACTTCTAGAACACTTCAAAACTCCCTATATCCGAATGCGTCCGTATACATGCCTCCTTATAATAGGATGAGTGACCTTCAGATGGTCAAACACCTTGCGGTCTGTCGAGCGGCAGTTTTGTTCTATCTGCTTCCCACATGGCCAATTGGCCCGTTGGGGCGAGACACGTCTTTTTTCGGCGATTTCGAATCAAAGCAACATATCATCTTTTGCATGGAGGAATAAACTTAGAACGAAGGATATCAAGACCGCGTCATGACTACTCACTTGACCTGTCGGGCAGCAAATCACCGTCCAGCAAAGTCATCCTGTTAATCCGAGAAGCCAGTTTCTCTGGGAAATATGTTCCAAAAGGCGCACCTACCTTCTTATCTTCTGATGGTTTGTCGTACTTCGGGATTGTAGTAGCCTCCCACCTGAGTCCTCGAGGCCTCAAGGCTTAAGGTGACCAACAACACCGCAATCGTCTAAATTAATGCTTCCCGGTTCGCATTTTACACAACATGCAACGCTCGCTGGTTCTCATGTTTTCAAGCAGGCTGTCATCGAGAGCACATTGTAGAATCGATAGAGTATTCAAAGCCACACATTTCCGCGACAATCGGCTCATGGACACATACGTGCGCCATACTGAAAATGCAGCTTCTTCAGCGAACCGGCAAGGAGACCCCACTGCAGAATTACCCAATCGTTATACTTGATGCACGTAAAAGATGGATCACAAAGGAAGTACAGTCATGAGCTTGGTCTCAAGATGGTCAAGTGCGGACTTACCTTATGCCACGGTATTGGTTCCAAGCAGGCACGCAGTTAGGAGACGATGTCGCAACTGCGTGGAGTCTGAGCTGCTGTTGATGTGTGGAATCCTACTAGGAAATCTATAATCAGCGTCACTTTACGTGAATGAAACGCCATATGTTCATCAGCGGAGAGATGGGTGTAATCGTCGTGAAGGCGAGGACAAAACTGAAGAGGAAAATGAACATTGTTGAGCGCTGAATGATCACTCCGTGTCTGTTCAGATTCATTGTCTAGTCCGGCGCGGCCTACACGAACAATCCGATCGACCTTCCTCACTACTAAATCCTCACTACACAGCCCCAAGCAAGTCCCAAAGCAGGAATTTCATACCGCGGCCGCGGCCGTGAAGAATTTAGAAATCCAACAGTCTGTCTTCAGGCAGGTTACCATTCAAGCTCAAAACTGGTACAGCGGTACATTAAGACGCGGAAAATTGAAGGGTTCGCTTTACGCTACGCCGATGAACATACACACTTGCTATACCGCAAAGATGTAATTTGTTCAGAACGAGACGAAGAAAAATGGTCCCATGCAGACATACTTATTCATGGTGCTTAACGCAAGTGTAACGCTCTAGGCAAGTAGCCGGCCCATTTCACCTGATTGAAGAAGTTAAATCGATTTTATATGAAGTAGAGCGACCTATGCCGCCGCAGCTCGTATGGATGAGTGCGCATCCGGGCTTCAGTGGAAGCGTAGCCGGCCTGGCACTGTTGCAATTAGCGTCAAGGAGTCGTGCACGACGGACGAACGCAAGTAACTAAGTCAGTGCTGTCATTTCTATGCGAGTAGCCTGATCATATATTTCTCACTGAAGATATGGGTGCAGCCATTGTAGAGGCGAGGCGGAAAAAATTGGAGAGGAAAAAGTGAACATAATCGCGCACTGCTTGACAGCCTCCGATACCCTCATAGCGGGATAGTTGTTGCGTCGGAATATCCTCTATCCGCGGACGGACCCACTTCAGAGTCGAATCCAACAAACACCTTGAGTAAAGGATTGAAACTGTTGTGAAACATGATCCATTTACTCCGCGGCGCCGCTTCAACCTTGCCAGTGGATAGTCCGTAGCCTTGTATATTCAAAACTTTGCGGTGTCCGGTGACCGTACTAACTCTCAAATAAGAAAGAAGTCCTTTAGCTTCAGCCATCTCAACTTCATGGCGGATTCCCCACCTCAGAATCAATATTGCGGCCTCTGTAATATCAATCGATAGTTGAGCCATCTGCGTCTGCTTCGAGTAGTCATTCAAGCAGAAATGTAACATCATTAACAAAGTCAAAAGATAGTCATGGCAAAACTCCTCTGGTAAACATCGACTAAACTGTGGGGAAGTATTCATTCGAAACTCGGGCGGCGGGGAGAAGTAAAATGTGATTCACCAAGTCGCCGAATTTGTAATACACATTTGGCCCCATACAGATCGTAGGACCAGTGTACCTGTGAACAAGATCAGAGGCTCTCAAATCCACGAAAGAGATAATTAGCGCACTTACCCAATACCATTACATCAGTAATACTTAATAACCTGTCTGGGTGGAGGACTTGTCGCCGGTCTGGCAGGGACAGGACTAGCAGTGGAGCTAGAGGTCTTTCGCGTCAAGTACTTATGAGTGAACTTTGGGCTATTGCTGGCCCGGAACTCTGTTAGTGTAACACTACGAGATAACACCATAATACTCACCGCAGAGACAGGTTGAGCCGTTGTGCAGGCGAGGAGGATATACTGAAAAGGAAACTTTTACACCATCGAGGACTGCTGCCCATTTCCTGACTGACGGAAGCTTTGTAATGACTACATCCGAAGATACACCATCCGTGGACGAGTCCCTTGAGACTGAGAGCCAGGCACCTCGAGTTCGCAGATCTCTTGATTACCGAAGATTCAACCTCTACACCACGCTCCTGTTACTCCGAGGTATTAGCTTTAACAGTTAGTTCGCCCTATTTATTCTTCAATTTACAGCTAGCTTGTTGGTGATGGGGAACGATACACTTCTGATGTCGTTACATTCAGTTTCATTACGGCCCTCATAATGGAGTTCTCACCTCAGGGTCATTGTGGCGCTCTGCAACATCAACCGATGGTTTTCAGCCCACAGAAGCAGCCGACATGCTTTCTAGCTGATAATGATATTGGCTTTCTTCAATGTGTAACAGAATTTTCACAATTTCCAGGTTATCCGAATGTATCGTAAGATTATTGACAGAGTCAAAACATCGCAAGATCATGGAATTATCCCACAATACTAGTCTCATTGACATTGACTGTACTATATACGGGGACATCAGTTATCAAGACCCGGAAGAAGATTATGATGTGAACTCACATAGTCATTGCTCTTTACACACTTGTATGGCGACACACAGGTAGTAGGTCCATTGTAGCTGTTGATACAGTCAGACATTCAAATTTACAACGGAGTGCGGGTTTCGAGACTCACCCAATACCACCGCATTGTCCCCATTGGGCGACGGTTCCAGACGAAGGAGCACTTGTTGTTGGTGTGGAAGGTGCAGAAGTGGTGGGGTTGGGGCTGCTTCCACCACCAGTGGTCACGGGGGTATTGTTGCCGCTGCAGCTGAAAACAGATGGGCCTGTTAGAGAAGCCGTTTAGTGCACGTCGGCCGATAGGAATTTGTCATACTTACCAGGAATCTTGTAGCTCTGGAGGTTCTGGTAGATGTTGATAGTAATACCGGGGTCGCTTCCCTTGTAGGCGCCAGGGAAGCTGACGATGTTTGCAGGGGAAGTGTTTCCGCCGCCAGTAATTTCTAGTTGAGCACATTCCATCTGTTATAGATCTGTGAAAACCGTCATGAAGGCGTAAATAAGGATGAGAACATACATAGAACTGAGCACCGGGGTAACTTGAGGCACCGTGCAGAGCTGGTTGATATAAGGTCAGCGCGGTGCGCGCCGCAGGAACAGCGAATCTGCATACCAATGATCTCGACTCGGAGCAGGTATTGCCCAGCAGGTATGCAGCTAGGAATCGTGAACGACATTTTGCCCTTGTTGGCAACGAGCCTGTCGACACCCCATGTGCCACCAGAAAGACCATCTTCGTAAATCTTGAACCACTTGAGTCCAGTAACTGATGTCTGCGTCGCTGAACCGACTTGTGCACTGTATGAAGCATAATAATGAGCAATAGAGCATAACGACCGGTGTTCTATAACTTACAGGTAGACTATGAGAGGTCCTTTGTGAGAAGCATCAATTGGATCGGCCGCATCACCGGGGGTCGCCCCGTTGAGGGTGTGGTGCCATTCAGCCGTGAGCTGAGCGCCCGCAGGAACTTTGATGACGGTTTGAGAAACAGGTTGGTGGTAGGGGTTTATTCCGCCGTTGCAGATGATATCGTTAGAATTGACGTCCATGATAGGCTAGAAACAAGTGTGATCGTCAGCGAAACATTCCTGAAGGCGGGAAAAGACTCACTCCATCATAGTCCGGTACGCGAATGCCCACTAAGTGGCCCTGGCTGGCTCCGTTTACGTAGAGCTCCTAAAGAAGAGAAGACGTCGGCATTGATTACTGCAGCAAGAAGCGCTAAACGTTTAGGTGATACCTGGAAAATGGCATGAGCCGAGGCGTAGCCTGCAAGAAACAGAAATGCTCCGAGTTTAAGCATTACGCTGAATAAAGAGGTACTTTGAATTTGGATGGTCACACAGGAACCTCGTCAATTTATAATGCAGAAGGAGGATGTAATGCAGATGGGTCATAGGTACAACAATGTCCAAGTGACGCAGTGCGATGCCCAGATGAAGTGAATGTCGGTCATCAGGGGTAGGGAATGGCAAGAATTGAATGGACGGAAATGTATCGTAGTCAATCAGCAATATTATCGGTGAGGTTAGGTTCACGTGGAGTCCTTTTTCCGCGAAGGATCCGAGGTTTCTCGTGCGTGTGTATGGTTGCGGTGTGATTACAGACATGCAATGGCAGGTTCTGGGAGTGACGCTGCTCGTTTCCTGCAGGGATGAGTAGCCGGCCACTGTCCCGGATCATGCTCTCGAGGTACTGTCAAACTCTTCGGAATATCTCAGGACATCGATAAGCGTAGAACGTGACGGAATGGAAAATTGCCTCAGAAATGTGGCGGCCTTAGAGCTCCAAGGAATGCGGGACAGGGTTAGTCTGAGAAGATCGAGTAAGGAAAGCGGTGCATGCCTATCGTAATTGAATGAAATACACACCTCGTTCAATCGTCTCTCCACTCCACTCGTCCTTGAGATGATTGATCTCCCCACATGACACGTTTATGATACACCTTCCTCAGCTCCTTGAATTCCTTGATGAACTCGTCGATATCCTTGCCCGCGGGTGTAGACGTTCCTGACCCTGGTTCAGAGGGTTGTTGGTGAATGAAAGCTGACGCCAAAGCTTCCGATGCGTCGTCTTGTGCGGTGGTACTATGTCGGAGTCGCATGAGCAGAAACTGCGGGGTAAATCGCTAGCGCAGGATCAGATATGGGTCAGGGAAAGAGATGAGGATGACCATCGTACCTGGTAGATGTCTCGCTGTTCCTTCTCTAAATCCTTCCACCTCGCCTCAAGAGCTTTAGCTTCATCGAATGCTGCTTGTGTTTCTGCCCTCAGAGCGTATAAACTATCCTGCGTTGACAAGTTGTTCTCTGCAACCACAACTCAATACATAGTCATTGCTTGGTCCGAGAAGATACTCACTGGCTATTGTTTCATTTGCCATTCCCAAATCTGCTTGAGCCTCATACATCGCCTTGACACGGGGCAAAGAGTGGAATATAGCTTGAAAATATGTGTGATCATTGAGCAAGTCCTCCAAATCTTGTCGTCTGAATAATCGGATGAGCACCACTTTCATTGTCTACTGAAATACCTACGATAAGTGTGCCAATTCTGGAAAATCGTTTGTGAAAGGAGTTGAAATGTCCGACGACATGGTAGTCAAAGAGCAAGCCGCTTCCGTCATCTTGCCTGCATCCGACACACCATGTCCGTCGTTCTGCCTGGGGAACAAGTCCCTGCTCAACACGTCAACCTGAAACTTGGTCCAGGTCTACTACAAACGAGCCATGCATCGAATTCGAAAGCGAATACGTCCATAATCTCAACTCGGGCTGGAACTTTAAATCACTCGGCAAATCGTAGCAGATGGTGGGTCGAAAGTAACTCAAGACGCGTTCGTATCGTTCATATCTGCATATATTCCTCGAGTCAACCTTCTTTTACTTGTTCAGTACGTTCCGGCGGCTCAAGAACCAGTAATCGGCGTTATATCACAACGACAAGGGGAGGGATACCGTGTCGACGTCGGGTCTGCTCACTCTGCAAATTTGGACGGTCTTGCTTTTGAAGGAGCCTCAAAAAGAAATAAGCCGAATCTGAAGGTAGAGGATACTCTGTTTATTTTATATAATTGACTCGTTTACAAACACATTTTCAGGTCGGATGTCTGGTTTATTCAAGGGTTTCGCTTGCTCACAAAGATATGGAACCTGAGCTCGAGTGTTTCGATGCTCAGACTCATAAGGCTGAAGGATTCGGAGAACTCAAAGGTGGCTTTCTCGTCAGATGCAGTATGAGAATGTGTCGACAGTGCGTTACTATTTTTGCCGAGTATCTTCCAGCTAATCGATACATGGACATTTAGACTGCTCGATCCCAGCCATTTCCTCCTCCCACTCCTCGGCGCAATGTTCCCGTTGGAAGTGGCGATAGGTCTAAATGGACGAGTGTGGGTGAACTCGAAAGAGGCAAAACAAGTCATCGCGGTAGCACGAGCAATTGAAGCGGCAGACCCTGATGGTGGTGGATTATTGGATGAAAATGAAGTGAAGGCACTTCTCGCAGGAATGGATCACTAGAGTGGTGTGCAAGGACTCAATTCACCTTGCCGTTCAGTCATCATCGGCCATCCTCTGTCTCTTGGTCGCCCTTCGCGAAGAGGAAGAAACTGAGATGGATGTAGCGGCACCGTCGTCATCACTACCAGTATCCACACTTCTGCGTTGACTAGCCCGCCTCTTCCGCTGATACTCCTTATCCCGAGCCAGCTTGTTCTGTTGAGCAGTGGTCAATTCCTGTCCCTTCGCCGGTGGCACGATCACGGTGGCAACTCCTGGTGTAGATTGCTTGGAATAATCATCATTGGCTGTACCCTCCTCTTCTGCCATAAGGCTCAGGGACTAATGTTTCTGTCAGTAGACCGATATATGAAAATAGGAGTGATAGAGTCACCTTCTGCATCGTCAAACTACTCGATGAGAACAGTCGATCATGCTCAGCGGCGTCGTATCTTCTTCGCGCAGTAGCTTGGTTCTTGAGATAGTTCTCGAAGCCTTGAATGATGTTCCCGCCGCTATGTGCAGCAGTCTCCGTCAAATAAGTCCCTTCAAGGTTGTATATCTGCACTTCCAACTGCGCCTGAAATGCCACATTTCAACTCCTCATCCCTAATAAGATGACACGCTACGCACCAATTTCTTATCCAACTGTCGCTTTTTGGGAAGAGCCTCCAGCAGGGCTTTCCTGAGAGCTTGATACCGGGCTTTGTCGTCGTCGGACATGGCGACGCGTAGGTGTTTACGTTTGATTGGTAAGAGCTTTGAAACTGGATGGACGCGTCAGTGCGGTCCGCTTCTGATTCTCTACTTTCAACTCGTCTATACTCTTGACATGTCTTCCTCAGCACCCCCGCCAGACCAACCGACGAACCCAGAAAAACAGCCAGAAAGCTCGCCGCAATCCTCGAATCGAGAGCAAAACCAGCAAGATGCAATGGACACAGAACCTGATCGTAAGGAGGAGACTTGGGATGATATCCCAGAGGACATCATGGCTCTGAGCACCGACGATATCCTCACTAGAATACGTCTGATTGATAATGATATTAAGGTGAGTACCCAGGCTTCTGCAATATTCCTCAATACTCATTGAATTGTGACTAGGTTATGCGCTCAGAAACACTGCGGCTGCAGCACGAACAAAGTGTCATGAAGGAGAAGATACGGGATAATGGCGAGAAGATCAAGCAGAACAAGGTGCTACCATATCTGGTCGGGAATGTCGTCGAGGTTTGTAGAGCTAAACACGAAACGAACGACTTTCACTCACTTGTCTGACCCATAGATTCTTGACGTTGACCCAGAGATCGAGGAAGACGGTGCTATAAAAGATCTCGACTCCATGCGCAAAGGGAAATGCGCCGTCATCAAAACCTCAACAAGGCAGACCGTCTTCCTCCCCATGATTGGTCTCGTTCCACCAGAAAACCTCAAACCTGGCGACCTGGTCGGCGTCAATAAGGACTCTTATCTAGTTCTTGATACATTACCCGCGGAATTCGACTCTCGCGTGAAAGCAATGGAGGTGGACGAGAGGCCGACAGAGACGTATACCGACATTGGTGGCTTGGAGAAGCAAATTGAGGAGCTGGTGGAAGCTATCGTGCTTCCTATGGAGCAAGCGGACAAGTTTAAGACGCTGGGTATTAAGCCACCCAAGGGATGCTTAATGTACGGGCCCCCGGGAACGGGAAAGACGCTTCTGGCGCGTGCTTGTGCTGCACAAACGAACGCATGTTACCTCAAACTCGCTGGTCCATCGCTGGTTCAAATGTTTATCGGTGATGGTGCTAAACTTGTACGGGATGCATTCGCGCTGGCGAAGGAGAAGGCTCCTGCTATCATTTTCATTGATGAGCTGGATGCCATTGGTACCAAGCGGTTTGACTCGGACAAGAGTGGTGATCGTGAAGTCCAGAGAACTATGCTTGAGTTGCTCAACCAGCTAGATGGTTTTAGCAGCGACGAACGAATCAAGGTATGGCGTTCTTTGTCACCGAAAGACGACCCGGTGCTGACAATTCGCAGGTCATCGCAGCCACCAATCGTATCGATATTCTTGACCCTGCGCTCCTTCGGTCCGGCCGTCTCGACAGAAAGATCGAGTTTCCTCTGCCGAACGAGAAGGCCCGTGCACGTATCATCGAAATTCATTCACGGAAGATGACGTTGTCCGAGGATGTAAACTTCGATGAACTTGCTCGAAGCACGGATGAATTCAATGCTGCACAGCTCAAAGCAGTCTGCGTGGAGGCTGGAATGATTGCTTTAAGGGAGGGTGCTACCAAGCTTGGACACGAACATTTCTTGTCGGGAATTGCTGAAGGTGAGCATGGTCTCTGGCTGTTTAACTGAATACACGGAACTCATAGGAATGTGCTTTTTATAGTGCAAAGCAAGAAGAAGAACGACCTTATGTACTTTGCTTAGCTTCGGTGTACCTTTTTTTTCCATGCTACACGACGTTTCCTTTCTTCAAGCCGGAATTATACCTCGCCCCACAACCTCATGCTCTCGGCGAGTTGATCGGCATACTCTTATCAAGGTAAGCCTTCCATTGCCTTCGCCTATATTCTCAGTAGTGCGTTCCACGGAGGAGTGTCTAGAAATATTTACTGTAGAGCACTCTTCAAATTGAACAGACAAGTATCCCTTCATGGACGATACTGATCACCGGAACGCTGGTCACCTCGACCGAGTTGATCGACGTTAATGGGCATGTGGTGTGGGTGTTGACCAATCGGAGTGACAGCTCCCAGAGAAGCTCGAACCGACGAAGGCTGTTCATGGATAGGTTTGAATTGAGGATCTACTTTGTTCAACTTTCACTCGCTGACAATAAGTCCTTCAGTTTGGTTCTTCTGTTCGTCATCATTTCGTGTTAATTATCAATGTTCTAAGGGTCTAGACATGGACAGCCCGCCACAGGAACCACGGTGGACCACGCCCGGGATGAGAGCCATCAAAGAGCATGTTCGAACTTCCTCCAGGAAGTAAGTACATATCGAGCAATAATCGAGCATCGCGGGCAGCAGTCTGAGAAACGGATCACGCGCTTACGTCGCATAACCTGTGCTTCCCACGGCTGCTTCCGTCTTTTGCTTCTCTGTACGATGATGATCGATCACACGGTCGAGGTACACATGCCTATACAAAAAATTTCAGAGACGGATAAAAGCCTGCCAGGTGTTCTCAACACTCATCTTGTTCTTTCACTCGAACAGTCGCCACCCCTTCATAAAATCCGCCACCATGTACCTCCTCCGTACCGTCATTCTTTGCATCCTTCCCTTGCTGTCTACCGTCGTATTTGCAGCGCCTTCTAGACGTTCGCCTCCTTCGGGAGGTAACAACCCAAACTCTGGTGCCATCGTCCAGCCCAAGCCTGGCACTGTTGTAGCTCCTGGCCAAGCTTTTGACTTTGTCTACGATACCAAGGCGGACTACGGTGTCTCAAGTTACAACTTTACCGTCTGGCTCTTTACATCTCCGCCCAGCATGCAGGATCAGGACTTTGCCACCGGCCATTACTTTGGCCGATACGGTCTACCCAACTATCCTGGTATGTGTTTCATCCGTCCACGTTTCATTCATGCTTCACCTCGCTGATGACATCTTTGATAATCAATAAGGCAATCCTTCCCCTCCCAACCTCCCACCTGCCCAGCTGGTCATGCCTGACTTTTCGAAAAATCCTGGAGGCTTTGGTGGAGGCGCTACAGCTACCAATCAAACTGTTTATCTAGCCGTTATCGAGGAATATGCGACTGGCACTGTGAGTACTCTTACATGGAATCCGCTACATGAGGTGAGATGCTGATTTCTTCACAGGGAACGATTGGATTGCGAATGAATCTCGCCATCAATGAGCTGTTATATAACGCTACTTCCCAGACTGGGAACTAGATTTTCCTTATGGACGCAATTTTCTTGAAAGGACATTGGACAAGAGTTGCTGATTGAAAAAAACTTTTTTCCGTGAGTCTTTGATGTGAAGGGATGTGTTGATGCATCGGATGCTTTGTTCCATGGACTATTTGATGGTTTTGTTTTGATCATTCATTACCATACGCGTTGCGATTGAACCTTTTTTACGGACTTTACGGACTTAGTATTCTCCTAATTGTTATACCGTTTTACTATTTACCATTTTGTAGTTGAGCGGTCATGTCGGATCCTAAAAACGATTACATAGAAAAGATTTTGAAACGTAGACTAGTACTAACTAGGACCATTCTATCAAACATCATGGTTACTGTCCTCACAGAAATGATAATCATGAGTTGAAGAACGGCAGAATTAGATTGTCCAGATCACGATTACTTTCAACTTACCCTTCTTGCTCAGCGCGACTGTCGCGCGCGGCGCTTTGCATTCCCTTTCCCCCGGTTTTTCGGACTCGCATATCAATTGCATATCAATTTGGTCCTAGACCCAAACCCACGATCTGTAGGAAGCAATGAGAAGCAAGGCTACCGTATCGTGGGGTCGAATGGACAGTGGGGGAACGGTAAGTGGTCTGAGTAGTCCTGTCATTGACCGGGAAATTCTAATATTCATAGGCCCTGCGAGCCTCAATTATCGTTTTATGCAGTCGGCCGGCAGAGAAATGTGGATGATAATCTTCAAGCAAGCCGGTTAAACACTGATATTCATTGGTGTCTCACAAGCTGATAACGTTACCTCTATGCTTTGAAAAAGACTAGGGCAACAGCTGGAATGCCGAGGAATCACCTCACAAATTACAGACTCAGTCGCAATGTCTCCGAGAACAAGGGACTCGAACACTACAATCACCTCCAATATCGATTACTACAAAGTCAGTATTACGCCTGGTTACGCTCACCCAGACTCTAGAAACATATCTACACCCACCTTCCGAGCCGTCGAGCGTTAATGGATGGTATTTTCCCAAATGTAGTCAGGAGCATACAATATGTCACCAGTGGCACTAGTGGATTCATTTCATGAATCCGGCTCCAGGAGTTCATTCAACCATGTCGATGCGAACCACAGAGGTACCTACAAAGAATCTAGTAGAGGCAGACGGCTTCCACCAATACCGAGCCTTACGCGACAGTGAACCTCACTTCCACTCAATATTCATTAACTGATGTCTCAATAGGATATCCCGTACGTTAAGCTTTTAGGCCTTTAACCAAGATGTCAGTTGCCGAAATTGACAACGGGCAATGCCGTTCGCAACGTTCTTCGCTCCCCATGAAGCTATAATGTGCACCGTCCAGAATTGTTTATTCACGTTCTAGTCCACTCGATTCACGATAATGGAGACTTGCATGTCCACTATTGACTCGGCAATACGCCAAGAAGGCACTCCTTCGAGTCCGCCACACCTGGTCGGCTCATACATACTGGCAGGCACGTCGGGGGTACGTTCCAAAGCTCGATACATTACTCATTTATTGAACAAATTGCAGATGTTGCTCTGGGATATCGTGATTCACCTCAGGTCTGAGTACGAGCTACTCCTGAAGCAAAAGGTCAGATTCACGACCATAATCTACTTTGTGTCCAGGTACTACTCCTTGTCCAATGGCGAACTATTTCATTTCCATTCTGAGCAAGTTTCATAGATTGACTGCTTTATGCGGAGTTATGTGCACTCTTGTGCTCTTTAGTAAGTGATCACCAACAAATTTCTCTTAAAGGCTAATGTTCGACAGCGACCCCTCTTGACCAGTATTGTTCTAGTATGGTGAAGCTTATATCTGGGGGGTTAGCTACCTTCTTTACATCCACATCCTTTCTCCTTTACCTCCGTGTGCGCGCTGTCTACACGGGGAACAAACGCGTCGTGACTGCTTTTTTCCTCTCCTTCCTGGCTATCATGTGCTCTTCGACAATGATACCATACACAGGGATCGGGGCGAAAATCGGACCCACAAATCCTTATTGCACTGTGGTCAACAGGAATACACATCTCGGAGCAGCACTGCTGATGACATTGCTGATCAATAACATAGCAGTTTTTGTGGCGATTTCAATCAAACTCATGCCTGCGGGTGACGAAGGGATTGAAGCCCATCAGCCAGCCAATACTTCGAGAGCCTGGCGCTTGTTGCGAGGAAACCATTTACCGAGGCTTTCTAGGACGCTTTGGCAGGACGGCCAGAAATATGTTTTGTGAGTTACTTGTGGTCTTCGGAAACCTACACTGTCTTGCTGACGCAGAACATAGAGCTTCCGTCATAACAACTCTGCTGACTGTTGCTTTCCTATCTGTTCGCACCCTACCCGAGATTTATGGCTTTATTCTCGTAGCACCGCATGCTGCTGTCGAGAGCAGCATGAATTGCTACATGATACGCAATATCAGAGCCTCTTCATTAAGAGCTGATAGGAATGTGGATACCACTCTCAATGTCATGGTGATCACGGAGCTGGAAAATAGGGGGCAGGAGCTATGTCCGGAGTTATAATATCGTAGTCAGAGCCTTGTGCATTCGATACGAACTTAAGAAGAAGTGGAAACGATGACCACAGGGAAGACGGATTTTGATGAACTCGAGTACACAATGAAATTCGAAGTCATCCACGATGAGTCGTGAAAAGATAAGGGATAACCGTAACGGCGAGATCGCCAATATGACGTCACTATTTCCCTCACGCGTACATGATATTGAAGGACTTACCTCGACCGTACTGCCTAGTCCCTAACTCCTAACCTGCCCCTCAGCAGGGCAGCGCTTCGCGCAGAAGACCGCATCGCGGTCTGTAGAAGGGGGCTGAAGAGGGCTGACATATGTTGTCGCCGTTCATCCGACAATTCCGCCGGCCGAGTTCACGGCTCATCAACCCTTCCTCGCCCTTCCCTGCCAAACGCCTGGTCCCTCTTTTCCCTGCTGTCAAAACTTGGTCAACACTATATATGATGAAAAGCGGTACCTTATCCCTAATTCAAGGGCACGGGAGCGGCCGGTAATGCCCACACAACGAACCTTCATCATCGCCAACAGTCATCGATGAAAGACGTCGGTGGATGATGAATGTCTGGGAAACAAATCCGAACTATGCGGCCCATGGAGCGAGGCAGGAGCGAGGCAAGAGCGACGCTATCGGAAAACGTCGTACTGCTTTCAAGTTTTCTCGAGACGGGGTTTTCTTCTGAAGACGATCAATGGACTGTCACAGGGAATGAGGAATGGGGTAGTGACTTGTCTGGAAAGTTCTATTGCTGACATAGACTTACTGTACGCCGAGGCCTCCAAATTTCCTGTAATGTGGTGCTTCACTCAGACGACTCCTCAGGAACGCCGGCTAATTGCGGGACGCCAATCTGGGCCTTTCGGATCACATAAACATCGGTCATCCAATTTTTGAATGTCTGCTTGCGTTCGTTGGGTTTGTTTCATACTCCATGGAAAACATCAATCGCTTAGATCGCTTAGCCCATAGCAGTGCTAAATCCTTCTCACGAAACCGCCTCCGCCTCCGTTGGTTCATGTGCGTTCATGTGCAATCCGCTTCATCCCTGACCACATTCATTGATGATTCAATCGGTACCTTTCTCTAGGCATTCCAGAGTAGATATATAAGAGCATTTTTTTTGGCAGGCGTTTCAATCAGCAGTCCTCTCAGACCTCATTCACCATCACTATCATGCACTTTATCAAAGCTGCTATTCTTTCCCTGCTTCCTTTCGTTGCCGCAAGCCCTGTGGCCCGAAGCTTCCACTCAGAGATTGTGAAGCCTGCGCCTGGAACCATCATTGCTCCTGGCCAGGCTTTCGACTTCCTGTACGATGGTGTAGCCGACTACAGCATCTCTGGGTACAATTATTCAGTGTGGCTACTCACTGAGCCACCTTCCGGGTTCCTATCTGGCGAGGACGTCGGAGCGGGCGAATTCCTTGGTCGATTCGACTATCCCAACTATCCCGGTTAGTATCATCCTGTTCAAAACCACAAACGCTTTGCGTTGACTGATTTCATTTCAATCAAGGTGTTCCGTATGCGAAGCACCCAGCACCTGCCCAACTCGTCATGCCGGACTTTTCAAGATACTACCCTGGTTTCGGCAGTGGGGACTATTCTTCAGACCGTAAGGTCTACCTTGCTGTCTTGGAGGAGTACAAGTCAGGCGTAAGTTTCGATTCTAAGTAGCATACGCAGTTGTGGCAATACTGACGATGTCACTCAGAGATCGTTCGGGTTCCGCTTGCAACTTACCTATAACGAACTGATTTACAACAGTACCACCACGAGCTAGGCATTTCAGGGACCAGAAAAGCCTTGTTTTCGTTAGGGGTCAATGGGCGTGCAGACTTCTTAGACTTTCTGATAGTAGACTGTTTACTATACAGTACCGTAGTCAATATTAATGAATAACACAAGTGATTCCTTGGTTGATGCTGTTATTTTGATGTTTGAAGAATTTACACTCCTTAATATATACCAGGGCAGGGGAGGTAGTGAGGTAAACCAAAAATCCACACCCTATTCAGCTTTATCTTTTCCAACGAATTGATCAAACCATCTGAACACCTCGTAATGCCACTTTAGGCTGTAAATCGAAACAGTGAGCAATTATCACCGCTGCAGCGCCAAAGATTCATACCTGTTTCCATGGTTTAGAACCCAGTGATTTTCATCGGGGAAGATGACAAGGCGACTAGGAACACCAAGCCTGCATAGAGAATGTTTAAACAACCTAATGGCGCATCGAGCACCGAGACTACGAACTGTTGTAACGCATGGAATGCTGCGATACCTTCCGTATCAGGAAGCCTGTAATCCTTGCTCCCGTGGATCAAAAGCTGAGGGGTTGACCATTTGTGCACGTAATTGTGAGGGCTGTATCTAGGAAAGAGGATGTCATTCCTGAGAGAACGGAGCTAGAGCGTAATGCTTTCCCTACTTTTGAGACAGCTCGGCACTCTTCTTTTCCCAAGGTCTGTAGGAGAATAACAGGTGAGCGGTGAGCTAACGGGCAAGTTGTCATCCTAGTAATGCGTACCTGCCACCCCATTCATGGTTGAACTTAAATGAAGAACGTCAGCTGCAGTACTATCAGGAGCATGTCACTTGACTTACGAAGAATAGCTCATCGGTCGAGTACCCGTTGTAGTTTGAATCGAAGACCTTCGTGTACAATTAGGAACGAGTTAGCGGCATAGTTGTCCAGGAACCTACACCATCGTGACAAACGAGGGCCTAGATACCGATCAGCAGAACGCCAGACTGCAAGGTACCATATACGGACCTTGAAATTGAAACCAAACTCGGGATGTCCTTGAATCCAGCTGACAGATGTTCGTTGACCACTAATATCCAAGACTAGAGACCATCTGAAAACCTACTTGATCGCATACCCACCCCAACTCGCACCAGCTGCAACTGCTCTATCGGGGTCGATCTACGAGACACTCGAATCCTCAGCGAAGTCGCAACATGAGAATGCTCGACCTACCTCAGGGTGGTGCTCCAAGACATACTTCCAGCCTTTGACCATGTCGTCGAAGGGCCTGCCTCCCCAATCTCCAGCAATGGCGTCGGTAAAGTCTGCGAAGAGTGTGTGGGTGATTGGTGCATCATCGGAAAGTAATCAGCCCTCACTTTGACCAAACGTCGTGCTACCAGTTGGGTTGATGAGGACCGTGAAATACCCTTGCTGTGCGAACACTGCGGTGCTGAAGATGAGCTTGACAGACGTGCATCATCCTTGAAAAACTTGCCATTGGGATTCCAGCGCGTTGACCATTGGTCTTCCCAAGCACCCTGCGGGCCTGAAACGAGAACGCAGTTAGGATTCGAGCATGACATCCACATACTGCAGCACGTACCTCCATGAATTAGCAGTACAACCG
This sequence comes from Moniliophthora roreri, assembly GCA_001466705.2. NCBI lineage: Eukaryota > Fungi > Basidiomycota > Agaricomycetes > Agaricales > Marasmiaceae > Moniliophthora > Moniliophthora roreri. The sequence continues at coordinate 789,640 of LATX02000112.1, read as the reverse complement.
GCCACTTCTTCTTTTCATCCTTCTTCCAACCCTTTGGTTTCAATGTCCAACCTTGAACATCGACATCATGAGCTCCTTTGAACCAGAACTCTTCTCCCTTGCTCAGATTCTTCTCTTTCAGTGCGTCCTCCGTGAACTTGGTGATCTGCTCGATAGATCCCTTAAACTCGACGGTAGACTCGCTCTGCTCAATTTGCCTTTGGAATTCTCTAAGACCTCGAACGTAAAACACGTCGTTCGGCGATGTGAGTGATGACTTGGTAAACAAGAGTCTACCATAGTCAAGAGTCTGTATCCCGGAAGCAGCGGCCTCGTGTGTGAGGGCTACCGGAGTTGTATACTTGTGGGCTAGATCGGGGTCCTCGGTCGACTCGGAGGGGGTTGGCGGGATGGGAAGGACAAAGATTTTGATCCGTGCATGGTCTCCTGCGGTAAAGTAGATAAAATCGCCTTCTTTCGCAAACTGGTGCGCGGCACGTATGTTAAAGTTAGTAAGGTAATGTCAAGAGCGTAAGACAACTCACAGCAAGTTGATCAGCAGAACGATCCCATTTCTGAGTCAAGGTGAATCTAACGTTTTCCTTCAAGTCGTAGATGACAATCTTGAATCTGACGAGTACGGTCTCAGTGGGAATAACGACCCAAATTCCTGAATGGTCACCTATCACTCTCGTATCCGTCCTCATCCAGCTCCGTCCATGCAACTTTTGTACCTCGGTAATTGAAGACCGGGCTATGGGTAGCACCTTGCTTTCCAGAAGTTAGTTCGCGTGGCTTGCTACCTCCAGCAATATCCACGATGTAAATCTGGAATGACGATACTGAGCTGCCGCGAGAGAAAATAAATCAGGTAAACACACGTTTTGCTTCGTGTGCCATGCCTCGTCGAGTTCAGGGTCTTTAGAGGTATATATGACTTGTTGGTCTGAGACGTCAAAGTCGTCGGTACCGCCAAACGGCTCGACGGGTGAGCTCTGTAAAAAGAAAAAGCTAGTGAGTCAGCTAGAAGCAGGTATGAGAAAAAATTGGACACATACGTGTCTAGTTCCTTCCAGCAAGTTCACAAAATCAGGTCCGAAATGCCAGTCGCGGGCGGGATCTTGCCATAGCCGAACGCTGAAGAGTGATTGGGTCTTGGGACCAACCCATGTATCCCAGTGGCGGACAAACGTGGAATCGTAAACAAGGGCTGTATTGCCTCGATTCTCCCAAGCCTCATCTTGTTCCTTGACCGTGGAAAGTTTGCCGTCGCTGTACACATAGTCTGAGAACACGATACGTCCTGCTCCTCTCGAGTAACGGAAGTTGGTGGCAGTGTTGGCTGGGAACGAGCCGACAAGCTTTGGAGATTCGGATTGCAAAGTGGCGACAGTACCGTTGTCGGATGCAGGGATGTAGATGACGTTAATGGTATACAAGTCCAGAGTTTTGTTCTCTCCTTCGACAACGTGAGCAATCGTGGTTCCACTGAGCCAGAATGCCTCGCCTGACTTGGCCAGCTGTAAAGATGAATTGAGAAAATGAGCCTTTCATAATGGAGTAATGACGCACTGGGAGCTCATAAGGCTTCACGGTTGACTCCAGTGGGGCAATGTAGATGGTTTTCTTGTTCCTGCAAGACTGTCAGTCATTGAACCGTGACACGATTTCATGAGACGCGATACTCACTGCTTCTCCTCGAAAGAATACTTGCTCAAGGGAATCAACACAAGATCACCAGCCTGGTTGGCTACACCAGCTCCTGGCCTGGCCAGCTCTACCAGGTCTTTGGGGGTGAACACGTCAGTTCCCTCTTGAAACTTGAAGGGAGCTTGTGTAGCCATCGATAGTGATGGCGGATCTTGATAACGAAGGGGAATTTGGGTCGATAGACCCAAGAGAGTAAATGGGAGCTTCATCAGCAGTCGTGGAATGTGTCACCGGAGAAACCGATGCGGCTTGGCTCCCGAACCCGCTTCTGACCCACAGTCATAGCGTAACTCTAAGTAAGGACCACTTACGCCACTTGAACGTCTTCAATCAACAAGCTCGTCTCAGTACTCGTCGGTATATATGTGATGATCCGCTTATCATACACAATTTTGGGTAAAACAAGAAGTACGACCCCTACTCATTCATCTCTGTATCCTCCTTCTCTTCGTCACTGACAGATTCGGCTTGCCCATCCGCAGGCAGTCGAGGACCATTCATATTTACGACTGCGCCTGTTGCTGCCTCCCATCGAGCGAGAAGCCCAACCTTGAAGGTAACCATTTTTTCACCAATCAGTTTCAGAAGCTGGGCTTGCTCGGCTGTCAAAGTTTTCCCCTTCTCACACAGCTTGTGTGGAATCTCTAATGTTGGTACGCCCCTGTTCATTTTCGTGCTCAGGCCAAGCTTGCGTAGCTGGGGTTCTTCATTATGAGGGAAAGGTTCTGGGGGATCCGAATGGTGCTGCATGACGGGACCTGCGGGTAGTACTACGGTTCGCGCTGCGACGTTGCCTGCTCGTGCAAAATCTGGAGGGTGGAAGTCTGCGAACCAGTCGATTACTTCTTGAGGTTCGGTATCCGTGAACAGGAGCCCGACTTGGCCTTCTATTTGCTGTTGCAAAAGCCCGATTTAACCTTCCATCCATCGGCAAAAAATTTGATAGCACCCACCTGGGCTAGTTTATGTATTCCCATTCTATGTTCCTCCTCCGGTGTCGTCCCCAATGCTTTTGCCATAAGTGCTGAACGGCTGAAGAATATCCGTGCAGTGCTGAGTAGGCGTATAAATGAGTCGTAGACATGAATAACATGAAGCGAGTACGCACCCTTTCCATAGTTTTCTGACTGTCTGCAGGTGTCCATTGCGGTACGCTGCCACTTCAAAGAGCCAACAGTACTTCCACTTGTCTGCATTTTCTTGTATCTGCAGCCGTCCAGAGAAAGAATTCCCGATAAGCTTGGAAAATAGATCGTTCTGGGAGATAACGAACCAATTTTATCTGTGCCTCCTTGTGACTTCTATCCTTCTTTTCGACCTTGGTCAAGGACACTGACAAGAGGTATTCAAGTCAAAGAAAAAGATAGTGATTGCAGTTATATACTGACCGAGTTTCGAACGTTTTGATTTGGGCATGGAGGCGTGAAGAGAGAAAATCAGATCTGCTTTTGGCAGGAAGCCCGCTAAATTTTTTGTGTCGAAGCGACCATCATGTCCGGAGTCTCAATCTCTCCAGAACAGCTCAAAGCCCTCGAAGATTCGCTACTCAACACGTCTGGGAAGGTTCCTCTGCATAGCAGATTCAGAGCTCTCTTCACTTTGAAGTCGCTAAAATCGGAGGAGGCAGTAACCATCATCTCGAAAGGTATATTTCGCGATCTTATCTAGGCTCGTTCTGATATAGATGACTAGGTTTTCAGGACCCGTCTGCACTTCTCAAGCATGAGTTGGCATATTGTCTTGGACAGCTGAAGAAAACATCCGCGTTGCCTGTACTTGAAGCCGTGCTGAGAGATTCAAAGGAAGATCCGATGGTTAGGCATGAGGTACGTCTGTTACTTCCTAGAGCCGATCGCGAAATTCACCTTTGAATACGGGCTAGGCAGCTGAAGCCATAGGGGCGATATCCTCTTTGGATTCTATTCCAATATTGAAAGAATTCCTGTCTGATCCCGAACGAGCTGTACGGGAAACCTGCGAAATCGCCATCGATAGGATTCAGTGGGAGCAGTCAGAGGAAGGTAAAAAGCATACAGATATCTTGAAAGATGAAGAACATATACCGTGAGCTCGTGTCCGATTACCTCGTCATCGTACTGAAGCATGCCCTAGGTTGTACACCTCCATTGATCCCGCGCCTCCCACCTCAAAACTCCTTTATGGCGCTCCTAAGCCCGAAGACGTTTCTCAAGACAGTATAGACAAACTCCGATTAGAGCTTCTTGACACGAAAAAGCCTCTCTTTGAGAGGTATCGTGCGATGTTTGCTCTCCGTAATATCGGTTCCCCTGCTGCGGTTGACGCACTCGCTGCCGGGTTCGCCGACGATAGTGCATTGTTCAAGTCAGTATGGCAATTCAATCTCCAACCCTTTTAGCCAATGCAATTCATCTTTTTAGGCACGAAATCGCTTTCGTATTTGGACAACTGCTTTCACCTCACTCTGTTCCCTCCCTCCTGAAAGTCTTGCAAGACGTAAACGAATCGGATATGGTTCGTCATGAAGCTGCAGAGGCTCTCGGAGGTATTGGAACTCCAGAGGTGCTTCCGCGCATCACCGAGTGGATGAACCGCGAGGATGCACCACAAGTAGTAAGAGAGAGCTGTCAAGTTGCTGTTGACATGTGGGAGGTGGGTTGGATATTCAACAACACTCAGGAAATTAACTGAGCATTTCGTTTCAGCACGAAAACTCTGGAGAATTCCAGTATGCTAATGGGCTTGAAGCTCCATCAGCGCCTATCGCTGTTGCTTGAACGTCGTGTAGCGTACTTTATTTAGCTTGTCATATTGTTAATCACAAAACGTGCACGAGCGCTTGTTTAATTTCAAGACCTTCCTTTTCCGTCTCACCTCAACCTAGCCTTGAAACGTTAATTTCTCTCTCTCCACCAACCCTCCATCATTCCAAGCCCTCAGATCTATGCCCTACTCTCCAAACCTAGAGTCCTCAGTATTGCTTCATAGAATTGACGTCGAGGAGCATCTTGAATTTTCCGTTCCCTTGCATGTACACTGCCGTTCAACCTTTTACGAGTCAAGTCACAGTTACAACTAGGAAACCTACGGCGCACCCACCGGGCTGTCACGAAGAAAGGCCAACCTCCAATTTCGAACCCACCGATGACGGCTGTACATAACGCATCGCATTCTTTTGTGGAGGACTGAGGAGTTCGTTTCATTCGTCTACGGGAAAGCTAACGTTATTTATGGGATGATACGGGAAGGAAAGTTCTGTCAGGTAGGTTGTCCTTCAGAACTTTCGATCGGATTGAAGTGATCGCAAAACAGGAATGGTAATGCTCTCAGACATGCCCAGCTACGGGCCAGCTATACCTTAAATGTTTATCGAAAGCCCTTGGACCTTTCCGTGAACAGTCTACGCCGCGCTTGGAGACGTCACTGGAGATGCCACCAGAATACCATTAGCAGGGTCTGAGATCACACTCCCATACCCATAACCACGATGCCAATCCGTCCCTCTCTCCATTCTAATTTCCCAAACGATCGACAAACGTCGTGCTTACTTTGCGAAAGTCTGGACGTTCTGAATTCTCTCAGCAGCATTGCACTTCGAGTCTTCCACCAGGCCCCGATCATACCACCACATTGGAAGACGGGAAGCCACTACGCTTTTAACATATCGCTTTGTAGTCGCTTCCTTATCCCAGCTTGACATGGCATGTCCTTCACGAACATCTACATATCGATGATTAATAGAGCTGCTACGGGTGGAATACAGTTGGATGCATGGCTTCTGTGATCACAATCGTGTTGGGCAGGTTCAGAGACGGCTCGAGCGCTAAAGCTCCCTGGGCGCATTCGAATTGTTCACGGAGTTTTTTGCAAGTGTAGGACAAATTCATCTATCAGTGCTTCATTGAATGGAAGTATAACTCAGGTCATTAGTTTGGTGCCGTCATTTCCGTTTCTCTCCTTACCGATTCTTGTCAGACAGGTTCCATGGCCTTTATTGATATGGGCGCTTGAGGCTACAGCACTCGAATCAACGAGCCTGCCTAGTGGTCCTGCCCGTGCTGGCTGCATGCTCTGTAATGTTTGCAATCTTCACGGTTATACTGTGGCTGCCGTTTTCTATTTTCTCAGCTTTTGGCCATCGTGTGCTAAGCTAGAGCGCAATCGCAAAATCGTCGAAGCTAAACAGTACGCCAGTTCCAAGATCTTGGACAGAACGACCGCGGTTGTTTCGGCACGGAGAAGGAGTACCGACGACTGTATGTGATTCTCCCGTTTGGTTTTCTTACCCTGAGCGGTTCACTTAGTTTTCCTTGGAGAGGCAAGTGGCGCACACACTGCGATGATATGGAAGGGAAACTGCTGTCAGGCGGGTCACCCTCATTCGATGGGTGCAATTACAGAACACATTTGTCAAAATGAAACGGCAATCACACTTCCAATACCGACACTCTCAGTTCCGGCGGTCAGCTGCACTTTGACTATTTGGCTGAGAGGACTTTGTGACCTCCAAAGACCAAAGACAACCCGTTTGGAAATACCGTTCGCAGGACCTGTGTCGCTCAAACATTGCACCCGCATATCCCATCCTCTGTACCAATGTCGATCCTCTCGCCGTTCTAACTTCCACAACGATCGACAAATATTCGCGCAGCGCAACCCTGTGTACACTCCGAACACTCAGTTGTTTGAAATTCGACTCGTGCAGCCCAGTTGTCCGTTATCGTGTTATTTTCTGGGTCTCCATGGTAGGGAGGATGCCCCTCTGCTTTAACGTTCTGCTTCGGAATGGCTCACAGAACTGCTATGTGACCCAGGTGTAGCTGGAGGTAATGGCCAAGGTATTGGGGCTTCTATGATCAGTCGCCCCATGCTCAAAGGCTTTAGAGCTTGTTTTCACCCCGAAGCTTGTCTACAATTGCAACAGTGGATCTCCCGGACAAATGCAAGGACCGGTGCTCTGACTGGACGAGTGGCATCTCTCCTCCTTGAGGACTTTGCCCAGGGATTATCATTCCCGCTTCCCTTACCACCATTCTTGCTGTTGGATCGATTCCGCAGTTGTTGATCTGGGGGCTTGCAACAGCACTCAAAGCTAATGAGCCTATGCAGTAGAATGTTCTGTGCCTGCCAATTTCCTAACATTCACAGGCCACACCTCCATGCGTCGCAGCATTAATCACTCGGTGCCTTTCAAGCTCTGCCAAACACCATGCATAGATATAAATCTCTGCGTTCCCAAGCGTTCGCCATCTCTTAGCGCCACTCATGGCTTCCCCAACTTTCTCGCTCTACGAGCACATTACCGCATTTCAGTCCGAGAAGGACTACAAAGCCACCCGTCTGGCAAAATTTCTTATACGGGCCTTCGCTCGTGATGCTTGTTTGTCTCAATGGGATGTTTCCGACTTGTGCTACCATCTTGTACACGCAAGAAAACGCTACGATGAGATTCATAGCTGGATTGCTTGCGTGGAATCTGACACGCAAACCGAGGACGCAAGGTGGGATGCCTTTGACAAGTATACCAATAATCTTGACGAGCTAGAGAGGTGAGTCACTTTATAACCTCTTTCCACCATTCACAGCATTCTAATTCGTATTGGTAGGGCATTATTCGATTTAGTTGTGGCGCTCGACAAGGAACACGAGCTATTCACTGAACTACATACCCAAGCTCAACGTCGAGCCCCGCTTCATGATGTCTCGCTCTCGATGCGACTAATTGAAGAACTTGTTGAGGGATCTTTCAAAAAGAAAAGTGTAAATAATCTTTCTGCCCATGAAATCCGGATTTGATACCCATGATTGCTCTAGATCTTTAGTCCCAGCTGCTTTAGACGCTCTCTTCGCCGGATTTGCATCCTCATTAAGGAATGGTTCATGGCCATCACAGCCCGCTCAGACAGAACCTATCAAGCCTGTCAGGACACTCTGGATTTCATCGAAAATAGGATTGATGAGATGCGGAAATGGGACCAAAGGACTGATACTAAACCGGATGTAGCAATAGAGGTAGGCCTTGTTCTGCTTAATGACCTGAATAGTCAAGCTCACTTTACACAGGAGTGCTTTTGCGAATGCAGTCTACGTCCTCTCCATTCTGCGTTTACTAAATCCCGAGACACCCCTAACGCCAGAACATTGGACAAAGATATCCGAGTGAAGTAATTTGGTTCTATTCCTCAGCTCGTAGCTCATTCTGCATTGCAACTAGCGCCCGGAAGAAGATTCCCCATGGAGGATCATCTGCGTACCACAAATTAGTGCCTGAGTTGATCACAATTATCATAAAGGTAAGATTCTTTCCGTTGGTCGCCGTCCCGGACCAACTTACCTGTTGCATACAATTTATTCAACTTCCAGATCCCCGAAGGACTTACCAGACCTGCTGGGACAGACACCAAACCTCCAGACATCAAACCTGTCGAGCCAGTAGGGGCCACGCCTGTTACGCCTGCGAAGCTACCTTCCTTCTATCCGGAGCTGAAACGCAAAGCAACCGAAATTAGACGTCCTTATTTCTTACAGGCGGTTACTTTCATCAGGATATGCGAGAGATTAGCTAGGGCACTTAAAGCTGAGGGAGAGAATCGCCCCCGAGAGGCAGAGAATATTATTGAAATGTGAGTTGGGACTAATTTTCTAGGCCAGGGAGTACTAACACGACTTTAGCACGTTCCTGTCCGTTGAGGCCGCTCTGGATGCTGCTGTCAACGCACTCTCCGAGTCTGGTTCCCAAGGTATCACCTCCGTGAAAAGCGACAGCGTCACGGAGCTATTCAGTGGCGCTCAAGAGCCGCTTCGTAACTGCTTCACTTTCTTCAAGGTAATCAGGCGTCTCTCCTCGCGACAACTCTAATGCTTACACGTTTTTAGATCAAGCAGGAATGGCAAGAATGGGACAATAAAATGAAGGCTGCCGCGAAGAGAGATACCGACCATTTGAACTTGCTGCAAGACCGTATGAGAATGGTATGGATGCAACTCCCTTGAATGATAAATTGACATTGACGAGCGAAATAATAAGCATGCCAAATGTGACAATCCTCTTTCGTCGAAAACTCCGGTCACGATTCAGCTTCAATTCGTACGAACAGATCCGTTCGGTGGTTGGGAGGTACACACACCTAAGACCGTTTCATGTGAGTGTATCTCGTACCATATCCTTCTGGTGCTTATTCTGATCATCTTTAGATGAGATCTCCGTGGATTCTAATCTGCAGACTTTGTTGTCGATGGAGGCGTCGCGTAACGATGAGTTCGGCGAACGCATTATGAGTCTGAAATCCTACTTTGCGTTGTCTAAGGATGATTTCAATCAAATGCGTTCCCCAGAAACGAAAATCAAGGACATAGACGTTGTACATGGGATTCGATCGCTCATATTGGTTCTGGGTGAATGAGGCGCACGTCAGGTTACCCAGGGTTTCGTGCCGATCTCTGTGACTAGGTGTTTATCATTCACTCTCCATATCGTTTCGCGGGCCTACAGTATTCCCTCCGTTACGACCTATGATTTACTTGTACCTTGTATTCATACCTGCTTTTTACTATTCCAGTGCCGTTATCCTTTTCTACAATCCGAATAATTTCAATCTACCTGCTCCAATAACGATGGCAAGCGTGTATTGAAGTTTGCGTCCTTGATATAAAGGGCTTAGAGCGAGGAAACTTCCTGGGTAAACTCGCGTTCTTTGCAGGGGTGGAACGAGAGGGGTTTCTGTGAGTGGCAGAAGTTTAGGGATGTAGAAGGGGAATGAAGGTTTTGGCGGGCTCGATGGGGCAGCTTGGTAGGCAGCAAAGAATGAGTGGGCGGTGGTCGAGGTGGCAGAAGCACGCGCTGGCAACGAGGAACGTGGAGGTGGGTGCAGCACTGAAGAACGGGAACTTGATGGGGCTGCGAGTGAACAATTTATGAGTGAATAAACGAACGGGTGTGGCATCGGTAAAGGGGATGACTTACACCAACGAGGAAAGAATGCACAGAGCTGCATTGTAAAGGCAACTTGGGAGACCAGTGGTTTGTTACAATGAGCCGAGGATCGAGGAAGACACCTCAAGTTGAAGATCACCAATCGCCATTCGCTGAATTGGTGTCGATTTAGGAGTCACGACCAGGGAAAATTTGCACTTTGTGTGTGGGGTATTAGTCGTGGTAGTAGGTACGCGAAGGCAACTGAGTCTGGTACTCATCCGATCTAGAAACGAGCTCGAAAATAATCATATGGCACACACATTATCGGGATCCTCACTCTAGGAAGTCTCTCGATCAGCACAAAAAAGCACACTCAAGTTATTGGATGGCACTCACAGATAGCAGACCAAAATGATAGTGATTAGAATATCCCCACAACATGCTTTTCGCAAAACGTTAGTTGTCAATGACCGTGTAGCGACAATCGCATGCATACCTCCAACTAACCACATGATAACAACCCACTAGAAACAGGATGCGCAATTGAGTACTGATTAGCGGCTGAGCACAGGCAGTATCTTAAAGTCTCTGAAGTTCATAAATTGTGGGGTATGGCCAACTTCGAATGCAGTTACCACACCACCGACTGCCAAAGCCCGATGAGTCCCCCGTCGACCTTAAGATACATTAACATATCAAGACTGGTCAACGAACAAGCAATGACGAGGGAGACGAGCCGTAAGTTGCTGGTCAAGACCTTAATTCGCCATGCGAAGAAACCCTGAACAAGTATAGCGATGATTGCCTTCATCATAGCGATTTTTAGGCACTCTAACCAAAGTTGATAGCGGGAAAACCTCTGACCGTCATTGCAGGATCTGATTATAACAAGATCAGCATAATCACTAGGTTGTGAAACAAGTGAGGGTAGATGCATGTTGTAAAGACTGTCGAATGCAGAGGAAATGTCAGTTTAGACTCTTATGACAACTTCGTCAAGGACTCACCCCAGTCTGCATTATCCAGATATTCCACATCGGCTTTAAGCAAGATTTGGTCGGCTGCCACCATTGTCGTGATTTTGATAACGCACCAAAATGGACGATCAAGGACCCGTAAGGATACACAACATCAAATACTGTGTTGACCGTATCACACAAGAGAAGAATGACCTATATCGTCCCATCAGTAACACTTATAAGCTGCAAGTCTTGCGACGTACAAAAAGTTTGATCCAAATTCTGTCCCTGGACATATATCCGTCAGCTGAAACTCATATACAAGTTGCTCCAGCCCACTTCTTGTAGCTGCTGAAGTAGATGTACAGTTGCGTGATCATTATCCCGTACAAAAGCACGTTAACGAAGAAACCAATGAACATTGGTCCATGCCTATTGTGCGATGCCCGGAATCAGCCATGTAAAACCCCATGTAAGACCATAAAGATTACTACTCACGCAACTTCTGCAGTTCCTTTCATACTGGCCAAAGGCAATGATAAGAGAGTGCCCGGGGGATAGAGGAGATGATGGGTGCTTAAGTACAAGGCTTCCAATGTCAATATAAACGAAGAAAAGTACGGCAACAGCCTTCCCAAGGGTCTGATCTTAGGCCGCCAGAAAAGCGTAAACGGTGCTCATTACGCCTTTGGCCACTTTATGGAGCATTGATATCGGGTGCGTGCCAAGTCTGAATCAGCGAAATATTCGGACTTTCAATCATTACCACAACGCGAGCCGACGATAATCAAGCAATGCATGGACTCAGAGCACCGTCCAAAAAGACAGAGAATAAGAAGCAGCCGTAGAAGAGGGAACAGGTCGTTCTTCCTGTCAACCGCATGGCCTACTATCGCACTCAACGTCATTTCAACTGCTGGTGGCAATCATGCTTCGTTCATGGCGGATGGAAGCAGGTAATTTGTATGCGGCCAGAATGCGCGGATCCGATCAGCGATAAGTCGGGATCTTTGGGTCACCAAGAGATGAACTAGATGACGAAGAGGAAAATGTAGACTGCTGCGTAAGATGGCAAGGTGTATAAGACGCACATCTTGAAATAGATGGAAACTGCAACAGACATTCCATGAACTGCGACATGTATAATTATGGGTGATGAGTAGTGAGATCTATACATACAGTGTTAGTGAATGTAAGCATTTGAGGCAGGAGATAGGCAGAAGAACGGACGTTGACATGCAGCTATGCCCTCATTGGACGTGTGCTTTCATTAAGTCTTGATGAGAGATGCTACAGGGATCGGAAAGTAGGGATAATCTATAGAAAGAACGGGAGCCGAAGTCTTGTTTACTATCTGGGTCTTCCACGTAGTGCCACGAAAGATCTCTAATTAACCTCAGGTAGAAAAACACGTCCTGCTGGAAAATTCCGTGCAAGAGAAATAGAGAAGAGGTGACATTTGACGATGATTTACGGGCATAACGGTGCAAGGGCAGCTATCTGAATGGCAGGACTGACGGTGGTTGCAAGAAAAGGTGTTTGATCGCGCCTCTCAGGCTTCAGCGCTTCAGGTTGCCCCACTTCCACCACATTGGCTGCGATGCCTCTCGACGGCCATTCATACCTTGTCTCTCAGGGATGGTCAGGAAAAGGTACTGGACTCAGGAAAGGAGCCATCGCAAAGCCTATAACAATCACCCAAAAGAAAACTCTAGCTGGCTTAGGCAAGGACCGAGATGAAGCATTCCCGTTCTGGGACCAGTACGTTTCCTACATTTTCTTCGCCTCAGCAAGTTCTGAATGCAAGCAGTTTATTTTCTGCAGCATCCAAGTCCATCCAAGTAAAGATATCTAACGACGACTCTGACAATTCTGACACTGTACATGTCTACTTCTCCATGAAAAAGTTTTGCCTCTCACTAACAGCTGTTCCAGGATACCCTCGCTGAAAATTCGGTACCCACTCTCAACCGCACGACGACGGGAATTCTCTCTAATCGACGTCCAGTTGACGTGACACCTGCAACGACCTCTGGGACATCCACACCCGATTTTCTCGATGCCCCGCGACTGTCTCTAATCGCCTTGGCTAAACGAGAAGCTGCCAAAAGAAACTTATACTCTAGATTCTATCGTGGTCCCATACTTGGGCCGGATCGTGAACCGTCAGAGCAAGATCAACCTCCCACTCCTTTACAATCTCCGAGTACGATGGCTACGAGCAGTCCTGATACACCACTGGAAGAAGCCGAAAAGAAAAAGAAGCGGAAAGCAGATGACCTAGAAAAGGAGGAGCGGCGGGAGAGGAAGCGAGCGAAGAAAGAGGCGAAGGAGACAGAGAAAGAGAAGAGGTCGAAGAAAGCCGAGAAAAAAAAGAAGTCGGGAACAGAAGGAGTACCATCGAAGGAAGATTGCAATACAATGAATAAGGAGGAGAGGCGGAAACGGAAGCAAGAGCGACGTGAGGCTAAGCTGAAGCGGAAAGCTGACAGGGAACGTGGCGGCGAGGAGCGAGAAGAGGAGGCCGCCAAGTCAAAGATTGCGGAAGATAAGATAGGAATGGGTGAATCGTCGTCCAGAAAACGGACGAAGAAGACGAAGGCTAAAGATCCAACAGCAGAGCAACCCACTTTCCCAAAAGCTAAGAAAGAACGGACAGAGGACTAGATTGCACAGAGTACATAGACGGAGATTGCATACTCATACCATACGACGCGTAACGACGAGTTCACAGTCAGCACAGCACAGATCACGAACGAGGACACAGACGTGAGGAGTCCGTGACATCCATAGCGAATCGTGATATTGAATCGACATAGCTGATATTACATTACATTCTTTCCCAGCGTCTAATGCAAACGATGACATGCACACCAACTTATCACCGCTAAGGTAAACAAATGCGCCATAAAACTCCCCAAGCGCCTAAGCCCTAGCGCTCCTCCACGCACTTTGCATAGCAATACGTTTGGCCTGAAGACGGTGAGTTTGTGGCAGAGATTAAAAGTAGATTGGAGCATACCTGCTCAAGCGAGATGGAACCCTCCTGCAGTTCGACTCGCTGTCTGCCAGCATCCTCGTCCTCATCATCGTCATCGTCAAACGAAGCTCTGGAGGGTCCATTCCGCATGCCACCAAATGCTGCTTTGCCCCCTGCCAGCGAGAAGGGCGACGATGCTACAGCAGTACCAAATACGCTAGCATTCTTTTGAACGCCAAATGCTGCAAAGTCTGAAACTACCTTGCGCTGCGGTGAACTAGATGGAGAAGGTGATGTCGTTGTTTTTGCAGGCGGTGACCGTGGTGGTGTGGCGGGGGAGTATGATGAATATGATGAATATGATGAATATGGGGAATAGCTGCCTCGAGCCAACGCCGCACGGGCTTGCAGATATTTGTCGGTGAAACGTGTCCCTATCACCTGTGAAAGAGATTCAGTCACAACTCACAATGATGAAAGCCAACGAACCCTTTTCAGATGTGGTCGAGCCTCCGCCAATGAAGGGGCCTCGGTGAAAACCGTTACGTTGTGCCGCGATTCATCGGAATCCTTGTAGATACTCTCAATTACAACCTTCTTCGTGCTTTCGTTGCGAAGTAAGAGTTTTTCGTGAAGCTCTTTCGCAACGTCATCCACACTCTCGTTATTGCCGAGAATACGTTGGGCAACTGCGTGTCCAACTTCACGAACCAGTCGCTCCATATCCAAGTTTTCCAACACACTTCCAACAATAGCATGTGCAAGGAGATCGGCGGTGGTAAGTGGAAGCATGAGACCAGACGTGATGTTCGTTATCGCTTTGTAAAAGTCATTAGCGTACTGCAGAATTGAAACTAAGTCTGGGGAGATCATTAGTAACAAGATCGCGCACTTGATATCCGCTCAATGCTGGTTCACAAGCGACAAAGAACTACAGTCACGATCAGATTGAATGGTACAAATCGAAGTAGAGGGCAGACTTACCAAAGTTATACCACGACTGGCCATTGTGCGCGCTATGTGGAGGGGATCAAAGCCGTCTGGTGATCCATCATCGAAACCTAGTGACGCTTTTGGTAAGCGAGAAGCAAGCTGCGAGACGAAAACGTACCATCGCCATACTCCCCAATACCATGTGGTGGGGCATCCGCAATAAGTACTACCATCTTCGTTGCATACTCCCGCCATTCCATATTCAACGCTTCTGCCAACGCCGCTGTGACTGCCTCCGGTCCATCTCCTCCCCCAGAAGCATAAAGTGTAGAAAGATCTCTCTGTACCTTGCTAATGTCGGAAGAAAAACCAAAGTTCTTGACAATGTACGTGTGATCCTGAGGTGGATGATCTCGGAACGCAACCAGTCCCACACGGAGGTCTTCTGTCATTTGCAACTTGCCAGACTCAAAGATGTGCGCACATATTTGCTCGATGTTCCGTGTCGCCGACGAAATGTAGCTGCCCTGACTGCCTGTACAGTCTTGTACGAAAACCAGGTCCCTACGCACAAAATCAGCTTTTCAAGTTCATTGAGGATTCAAGCGTAGACTTACAACATCTTCCTCCCAGGATCACCGGTCATCTGCTGTCCATTGTTTTGCAGCGCTTGCTGGGGAACCATCTGAGGTGCTGGACCAACACCAGAATCAAAATCCATGTCTTCATCCATGATATAGGGCTGGAGTCTCAAATGAAGATTAGTTGAAGATGAAGGTAGACTGTTGAGTTTGAATTAATACGACAGAGGACGGTAGGGTCAAACTGGGGTGTATATCCTTGGATTTGATGATCGATGAACTGAAAAAACACGCAGCTGCAGCACTTTTACAGAGAGCAGCTTGCAGAACACGAGTGAACAACGTTACTAAAATATCGGATCCTAACAATTCAAAATCTTCACATGATCTGACCTCATTCCGTGACTCATGGCTCTGCATGGCCACGCATGTCGGGCTCAAGCCTCGAGGTAGCACTAAAAACTAATCCCAGTATTATAGAAAAATAATGGTAAAATACGTCTATCTTCGGTTGCCTAATAACCATCCTGCCCAGCTGGTCGACCAGTCAGGGAGAACACCCCCAGGTCGCAGTAACGTCCGATATAACATGATTAAGCCCGCTGTACAACCTCCCAGCATTGCTGTTAATGTGAAGTACATCTTCAATCTGCTTGACGCTGACAGTGCGCGCTCGGCACCTCCTGGTATTGCTGACAGCCTGCAGTCATCACAGTCAGTCTAACATTCACATGCAACGTTCAAGGAACGTACGGATTCATTGCAATGCCGCATATGGCATGGAATACATCAGCCGTCTGGCCAGATTTAGCGCAGACCGCAACAGGAACTTGGAGACCTAATCGCCGACAGTAGACGTCAGGTTGAACTTCGTGCCTCTATAGCTTTGTCAGTGTTAGGCACAGTGCGTGGTGAGGACCCTTCGCTGACCTGTTGAGCGAGATCGAGGTCGGATTTTGTGGCAACAAAGAGGGTCGGTATATGATCTAGGCTATATTGTTGCTATATGAGGGAGTCAGCTACGTATACCTGTCAGTTTACTTGAAAGAGAACATACCCGTAAATTACTGATATACGAGAACGAGTTTGTATCGCTAGAGTCATGAACATACACGATGACATCGGCCAAATCTGTTTTCTTTGAATTCCGAAGCGTCTCAGCTTCGTATTTTGATCCAAATTCCTGCAGCTGTCAGGATGTCAGAATACCACTGCAACCAAATACACGTAACATACCACAAGATACTTCTCTGAACCGTCGATATCAACTGCATTGACCACGCTGATCATCTTCGTGGTTGGCTCATACGCTTCGCGGAAGGGCTTCTTCAAGAATGATCGCAGTAATGACGTTTTCCCTGAACCTGCGGCCCCGCAAACGTAACATAGAAAGACGTTTCTTGACACATTTCCTTTTCGCCGATCTACCTTCCGTGAACGTGTGACTTGTAATGCACTCGTTCGTGGTTCATCAGGATACCCAAGGTACGCGAGGTAGGCCAGTGTAGTTTTGTGATCCAGTAGGGTCGTCATACTGGAACACTGGATAAGCGGTAACCAGAGCAACATAAAGAGCTGTATGCCCACCTCCACTGTGCTAACCATCCTTGGAGAGTGACCGCACCGGTATCATCGGTAAGAGTGGTGTCTGGGAACTTCTGAGTGGCCCAAGGGTTCCCAGGTGATGTAGCAAAGACGGCCTCTAGTTCTGAGGGATTTAATGCACCATCTTGATCCTAAGGAGCAACATATTAAAGCATGTTCTAAATGGTATTCAGAAGTATCACCTTATCGAAGGTTTCGAAAAGGTCAGTGAAGAATTGATATCCTGGTGGACTGAGTTCCACTGAGCAACCCGGAGGAACATCGAACCTTCACATATAGACGTCAGGGATGTCACGGCGATGACGGATAGGTAACATACTTGGGCCACAAAAATTCTTCCGTCAACCGCAGATCCTCCGCATACCCAAATTTGCGTAAAACCGTCCATGTTGTTTCAAGGCGTCCTCGTTGGATAAAGATGGTATGCAAGAAGAGGAAGCCAAGCTCGGTTAAACCTCCATCACGTACGCCACCATCCGCGTGTTGATTCACCATCTCTCTAATACCTTCTAGTTCTTGCAATTGCAAAGGTGCATCGAAACATTTCCTCTGGTCGGTACGTGAGGACAGGTGAAAGGACGAGACAAATCGAGGACTTGCCTGGAACTCATTAAGCTCGACCGGGTCTAGAACTCCATCCTTGTTCATGTCACACAGCTTGAAGATTCTTTTGAGAGCTTTAACGCATGCGGGTTTTAGAACCTGCTGCATGGTAAGCATGGGTCATGCAAAGAAAATAGTGTGTCTTACGTGGTCTCTGGAATCGTAGAGTGGGGCAGTAGGATGTAAAACGGCTTTCTGCGCAAAGTAGAACACTTCCGATACATTCAAGGGTATCTTGGCGGAGCATTCCACGCAGGTTTCGACTTCCTGCGGCGAATAAGATGTCCATTGGTATTGGATCGAGTGGGAAGCGCACCTTGAATTCGTTCATGATAGGAACAATCTCGTCTTCCAGGGCTTCGTTGGTGACTTCTCCGCCGCGTAAGTCAATCTTGTTCCCTACTAAAATGACGGGGACCTAGAACGAGCATACGTGAGGGATCTATACGCGTAGAAAATTGTTCAAAGCTACATTGACGCCAAGTTGACGGAAGTGTGGAAGCCAAAAGGCGGGTATTCGATCGAAAGAGTTGGGATTGTCTATAGAGTATACAACGCAAATAACATGGGCTTTACGGATTTCCGACTCGAGGTGTGCACGATCCTGTGGGCCAGCTTCTGGCATCATGTTTAGTGACGGGTAAAATCAAACTCATAGTACACGCACCTCCAGAGTCCACGATGTATGTTGTCACATTCTCTGGTGTCACCTCCGGTGGTATTGTTACTTCTGGTACAATGTGCTGGACCTAATGAGCGCCATTGTCATCAGTGAAGGCGCAGGGGGCGATAATTGGGAATTTGCCAACACGGGGAACGAAAGACTCCTTGATTAGGGACGTGACTATGGTACTCTTTCCAACACCCTCTAGCAAGGATTTCTTGAGCCTATAAACAGGGCAGGACCAATAGGAGGTTACTCACCGTCACCGACGAGGAGAATTCGTACATCTCTCCTCATATCCCAGCAAATACGATTAAAAGGGAGAGACAAACGGAATGAAGGGTATCGTGCAGACCTGGATATTGCAAGAGGAATCTACGGGACGAAGCGTAACGATGCCGAAGTACTACCATTTATGGAAATTATTATTTAGGGAAAGTAGTTCTCACGAGTCCAAATGATCGACTTCATGCGAGTTTTTCCATTTGGTAATGTTCCACAACCTCTCCTCCACACATCCATCTTCCGCATACCTCCATTGCTGCTCATCTACTCTCCTATGACTGTCATCGACCTTCCAGGAGATATTCTCATTCTCATACTATATTACCTACCTCTAAGGGATCTATCTGCTTTGTGTGCAACTTGTAAGACCTTCAACTCATTGGTATGCGTTTTTAGACATCTGTATGCCGCTACTGACAATGTGAGGTGTTTAGGTTAATAACATTGGTTGGACAAATTATCGTCGGGTACATCCCCGGCCGTCTTACAGCTTGCACAAATCGCGCCAGTTATGGGCACCTCGATTGCATGTCCGTTATGATACCTTGACGGCCGCTTCCTGGAAGTCTGCCCGGTTTGTCGCTCGTCCCCTCTCAGTTCCCTGGGCGGGAAGACTTCAACCCACCATGGCTATCAGCACGTCCAGACTAGTCATTGCAGCCGGGACCGACATCTACTCCTACAAGTTTGGCATTTCCACCCGTGGCGATACGCCATCTGTCAAACTTGAGGGACATTCTCGCCTGAGCGAGAATCACAGTAGCAGACGTGACATTACTTCTATTGCATTCGTTCAAGACGGGGGACTTGATCGAACCGTCGTTTGTGGTTTTCGGGACGGAACGATATCTAAAGTTGTTCTCTCTGCAAATACCAATACGGGTACTCTCACTCCAAAGATAACTCATTCTTCACAGGAGGGCGATCTCATTGAGAGTCTCTCTTCAGAGGGTGCTCTTTTACTTTCCGTAACAGCATCGGGGAAAGTCAAATTGACAGATATGCCATCGTTACAGACGACGTCAAGTCTCGATCTTGGCAAGAGGGCTTGGACCTCACATTTATGCATGGCGTCTTCATCGCCTTTTGTTGCACTCGGAACATCCTCTAGGACTCCCCTTTTTGTACACTCCATTCGCGAAGGCGGACTATCTAAATTACCCACGGCTATCCTTGGTGGAAAACGCAATGATTCCACGACTTCCGCTGTCTACGGAATTTCGCGCGCCCCACTATCTGCACCGTGGGGCTCCTCCCCTCAGATTATAGTTTCGGGCTGGTTCGACGGAATTGTTCGTTGTTATGATCTACGGTCGTCTTTACGAGAGGTCGACTTGATCTCTGCCATCCCCGGAGTCCCCGCTCCATTACAGCCTGTCTTAAGCCTATACGACCCTTTATCATACGATCCTATATATTCAGTCTCATCTGGTGGCGGTACCTCAAGCCACATCGCTGCAGGGTCGGCTCGCCACAGTGTGGTCTCCTTCTGGGACATCCGTTCTCTGTCAGCTGGATGGAGCGTCTATGCCCCAGGAAATGACCGCTCCCCTGTTTACAGCGTCATTCTGGAAAGTTCCCGTCTGTTCGGAGCCACAGAAAGCCGGCCATTTGTGTATGATTTTGTGAGTAGCAATTTATTTTACTCGGATTTTTTTTCTGTCTATTCTGATTTACAGGACAGGGTCCTGGAGTCACCGTCGACACGTACCCGAGAATTTCTACGGAAGGACTTCGACAGAGAAGGTCCAACCCGGCTAGCTTCTACGTAACCAAGTATAGCCATTCATCCTCACATGAATATTAAAGCAAAAATGTTTGCGTCGGTAGGCCCTGGTCGTGCTCAAGTGAGCCATCACTTGGCCCTTGCTTATTCTCAGCCAATACAACGCGTACATCACACGGCTTCTCCGACCAATAGACAAAGTGCCTGGAAACATTAGGAAAATACATAGATAACCGTAACGCTAGATAATAGCATCAGTTTTCTACAAAACATTTGACTTCCGGTAATGAGTCCCTAATGACTAGTACAAAGCTAGACAAAGACAATACAGTGAATGAAGATAAGTATGTGATAAATGTAAAAGACAATGCAATGAGTAGCAAAATATGGAGACAGATGCTAACAAAACGAAAAGATAGGGATATGATCCACAGAGCGACAGAGGAAGCAGGAAAATGGGAGACTGAGCGGACGAGTAGAATGGACAGCCAGCCCAAGATGAAGCCCAAAAGATTAACCAAGTGGATGTAAGTATATTAGCATTACGACGATGATGTTAATACTGAGGCTTGAGACAGCGAGCGAGTCCATAGGAACATTGGCCGTTCGACGGAAGGTGTGGGGGTTGGGTCGGCAGGCTGTCTGGGTTCGAGCAGTAAACTAAAGCATGTTCTAAATCAGCTTTCATCATAGAGCTCCGGATCAGATCCACTAACCTTCGACGATAGAGTTCATGAAAATCGCCGTTCTTCCGCGAGTCTTGAAAAACAAAATTAAGATATTCCTGAACTTCAGGGATAGCCTTGAGATTGTACGGTACTTGGAACCGTTGCATATCTTTAATCCGTTCAGTTGAAACCAAGAATGACATGAATGATATCGTCAAGGCTCACCTTGCACGATTCTCGCAAGTTTGTGGTACTTGTTGAAATTCAGGAGCTTTTTGTCGGGCGAGTTTCGATGGGAAGGATTACCCTCCCTGCAGAATGTAACGTCGGTAAGATAGATGCCTGATGCTGATGTTAGCAAGGAAAGGTTCATAACGGATCAAGCGACGTACCAAGGAAAGGTACTGCAGGAGGTGCAGTGTTCCGCAGTCTTGTGCGATATTCGCGGTAGTTGCGACTGTGGTCTGCCAGCCGTCGCATGACCTCTAACTGACCTCTGCTCTTTTGCGGTAGGCCCTGAGAGTGGTATAGATTAAGAGCAATGCAGCTATAGAATAGTTATGGGACCTACCGTCCATGTATCACGAAGGCGAGCAATGGTAGACGAGTCCAAGGCGGCCAATATGGAGCGGAACGTGCTAAAGTTGTGCAACGAGGTACATTTCTAAGGACCCGAACAAGTAAGCTTCCAACTCTGAAGAGAAAGGAGAGGGAGAAGAACGTCAACTCACATCAGCAACTTTAATGCAAAACTTGACCAACGCCGTCCGTTTCTTCGTGTCATGTTCATCGAGAATGCTCTCGGCAACCCAACCTGTGATTGCGGTACTCAACGAAGAGACCGCTTTCACATTAACCGGCGACTTTGCACATTCCTGTCCAGACTCCAGTATCTCCTCAGGCGAGACCGCACAATACAGGTTACATTCCATGATGGTCAGCTGTCTGGCCAGTTCTAGTGCATCAAAGTCCGTAATCGCTATTGAAGCAAAGTTCCTCGCCCTCAACGCCGCCAAAAGAGTCTTGGTCATCGTCGGACGGGGGATCTCTGCATTCAATATCACCGCTGAAGGAGGGTTCAATGACATCCCGGGATCTCGAGCACGGTCCTTATTAGGACTAAATATTGTCTGACTGGACTCGGAGTACATCCTGATGAGGTCGAGTATACGCTCAGCAGGACCTGGGAAAACCACGTGCAATGCTTCTCGAGTAAAATTCTCCAGCAAGGGTAACGCGGTATTATCAGGATGCGGTCTCCAATACGTTTCAAGCCATTGCTTTATCGTATTGGATACTCGTAAACGAACAGGAAGCCCTTTACGATGTCTCCATAGATGATCTTGCTCAGGAGACAGGCCAGGTGGAGGCACGAGGTTGTACCGCGTTATGAGCGCGTTGGCAAACTCCACCGGACTACAGAAGAGCCGGAACGTCATGAAGAAGACAGCAGAGAACGCAGAGTCCACGATACTCCCGTGCGGGGTAAGGTGTTCAACCAAGACATCGAGGGTCGCACCGACAATCAAGCCATCAGTGTTATACGCAATATCCTCGGGTGAGTAATCTGGCCGGTATAAGAATCCAGCAGGGTCGGCCACTAAATCCGGCATGGGCGGCTGTGGAGGTATAGCTGGAAGGTCTCCATTGAAGATCTTCTCCTCCAATCCTGGCGTTGTCATCCCAAGATTTCGCGTGCTACCCTCCCACGTAGTCTGACCATCTTCATCTGTCCGCATGAACGATGTCGGTGACGCCAGATCTGACTCGACCGGAGCCTGGGATATGACCAGCGGAGGAGGTTTCACGTCCTCGGGTGATGTAACATTTGTATCGGCAGATCGTGACGACGATGATTTCGAGAAACTGCTGCTTTCCGAACCTGAAGATGCCTCGTTTATCTCGAGATTTCGTACACCATTCTGAGGCTGTATTGTCAGATCCTCCTCGTCAGCTGTACTGTAATGGTTACCCAGTGCACTCGAGCTTGCTGCCTTGGTGAGCTGATACTTTTGCGTTCCATCTGGATCACCGAGAGAAGGTATGTGCAGGATAAACGGTCTATCGCCTAATGACCGGTTCAAGCAAAGTTTGACTGTACCCGAAAGCTCACCGCCTGCCCTCAACGCGTGAGTTGCTGTCCGTAATAACGATTGCTTCTCCGCCTCTTCCGTTATCGATGGTGATAGAGGTAAGGTAAGTAGACGGACTGCTTCTGCCAAATCCGTGGTAACGTTGTATAACGATTCCTTTGCAGCTTTGAGGGGCTCGAACTTGTGATTCGGAACGTCGGGATGCTGGAGAACGGCCTCGATAATCGCTAGCAATTTACACGACATTTCGACAATCTCTCGAACAAGATCGTACATATGCCCTGTACTCGAAGCATGAGACGATCGTGAATGTGTGTGTGCGTGTCCAATGAAGGCGGCGATAGTGGAGAGATAATGGTCGTGAGTGTAGCGTAACGCTTCTATCACTTGGCCCACCGTACAAGGACCAGAAGGGAATGGCGGTCGAACTGGCATTATCGTCGTCGTGCCTAGGGAAGAGAGGGAAGATGACGAGGCTGTACTACTAACCGACATCTCTTGCTTGTGAGTGTGCACTCGATCCCGCTCTTGGTTCGCTTGGGGACGGTTAGGCAGCGGGGGTATAGGTGATCCTCCCGACAGCTTCTGGTGTTTAGCCCGATTCCGAAGGTCGCCCAGGCTTTTGGCGCGACCACCGGGCGTTCCCGGCCGTCGACGGAACGCAGCCTTCGTAGGCGTCCGACCGGTATCGACTACCGATGGTTTTGGTTCCAATTCACTTGGACGAACTGATGATTCGCCTTCCACCACTGTCTCGTCTCCTTCGTGCATTTCCGACATGATCGACACAGATTCTCGCCTCTCTGGCAATTCGATCCCACACTGAACTGCTACTGCCAGAAATCGCCGTATCAAGGTGAACACCTGTTGCGCAAGTCGCAGCATAGCGTCCACCTCCAACTCCAACATGTCTTCATCCACTTCATCTTCCGATGCTCGCTTTGTCTGCGACACAAGCGATGCTAATGTTGATAGTATGAGTTTTCTCTCGATGGCTAATGAGGGATATCGCGCAAGGATCGGCGCTTCGCGGTTGAGTGTATCGGTGGCTGTGAGAATGCTTCGGACACATGAAATGATGCAAGCCGTAGATGGTTGAAAATGGGTTATGCGGTTGGCCCGGGCGGCGCTTTGTAAAAGTGATAGACCATGTAGAAGAGGGACCATTAATGGTGGTACATAAGACTCGATATCCGAGTTCCCGGATGGTAGTCGTGAACGCGATAAGGAATAGTCGGTAGGGGGAGCAGGTGCTGAAGCATTTGAGCGTGTGTAGGTATGTGTACGAGTTCGCTGCCAACGACGTCAAGGGTCAGAAGAATTTACGAAAGAGATGATGCATGAAACTCACCGAAATCGTCTGGTCATCCTCTCCCCCTACTACTGGCAAGTCCACGTCCGCATTGACGTAGTTACTGGGGAACCACCCCCGCCTTCCTTCTAGTTCTCCGTCCCACCAACCACTCGGGTCACGATTGAGTACATGAATAACCTGACCTGCGCGAAAGGAAAGACATGTCGAACCCTCGGGCTGGGAGTAATCATGCATAGCCAAAACATATTCCGCCATTGGCGCACGTTCTTCTCCCTCGCTATCTTCTCCGTCTAATGATAGAGGGCTTACAAGATTGGGAGATGGTGAACGGCGGGATGAGGGAAGGGCGAGAGAAGTGGTCGATGCGTTTGTTGAAGATGAAGTCTGAGGAGAAATGATATCGAGTGATGAGACTGAAGAAGCATTGGAGATTGTACGTGAGCGGTTTATGCGAGTCACTGCCAAAGAGCTGGCAGGTGGAGATGTGAGGAATGTTCCTCTCTCGGCGGATGCTTGGAACCCGGAAGAAGGACCGGCGACGGAAGACACTGAGGTGTCGATTTTTAGGTTTGAGGACATGTACATCGTCGTTATAGAAGAAAGAAAACTGGTATCTAAACGGGGAATCATGGACAACCCGGTATCAGAGATGTATAGAAGTAGGCTAATTTAACAGTGAACATACCAGAAGCACCAGACCAATATCAGAATCGTCTCTAATAGCACCCGATGACTACAAAACCTCCAGCCAAAGGTCAAGAAATAGGAACAAATCGTTGCAGATCGTATACGAGCCAAATTGTACCGATTTGTGCCCGTGAGAGGGGTGGGTGGGCTAGATGGTGGTCGGGAAGCAAGTGACAATGTTCAGCAGGTCTGGAAAACGGGTACTTGGACCTGACTAGCCTTGAACTATCGGCGGGTGTACCGGAAGGTCGTGAAACAGGTATACGAGGCAGCAACTCGGCAGCAACTCACGGCGGTAAGACGCCAACCTTGAGTAGACTAGAGTATTCCTTCCGAATTTACAAGTCGAACACACTGTATGACATAACAGCTCAAAACAAATATTATTATTTTATCTTCCAAATTTCCTGCCAGATCCATTCTTACTGTCACCTCCACAATTAAAGAATATCTAACGCAAAAATTCCAGATCAAATTTAATAACGCCCATTGCATTTCGGTCTTCTGCTCTATCGACCAGGCAAGAGGTAGTCTATAAATCGTTCCAAGTCGGGCGTCAAAACTATCCGCGTACCCCTGGAGTATATACCTGTCGACAAGGGGCAATTCGGATTTTGCGGATAGGGTGATAGTAACCGGGGACTCGAACTCTCCAAGGCGATCAACGGTTGGAGAATCTGAATACAGAAGCTGGAATACGCAAGGATTCAGGAATGGTATCTGTATTGCATGGAAGAGTGTATTCGGCATGTGTCTTGCCTTTACATTTTCCCCACACCACCACTCCAAAACGGGTCGTGAGCTTGTCAATCTATCCAGATTTTGGTCATGCTGGATTCCGTTGTAAAGCCCTGACAGAAGTGCGGGACCCATCGTTTGCTCGATCTGAATGCTGTCCGTAACCACTAATTCAGTCGTTACCGAGATGCAGGAGATACACATATTGGAGAATGTATTCACCACTGAACGAGTAGAAGATGTCTCGGTGAGGCTCGGTGAGCATTTGTCGGGTAGGTGCCATGACGATTGAGAAAGAGCAGCAACAGGTGCGGTACATCGGAGAACAAGAGTCAAAGCTGTTCTAGAGTTACTATGTCTCTGAATCCTATTGATAGCCTTTAAAACGCCATTTCCACTCCACAGACCTCAGACAGTTGCTTCGCATTCTTCCCCATCGTTTCGCCTGCTAGCACGCTCAATAAACTCCTCCGCATCATCTTAACCTGGCGCGTGATTGATATATACACAAATGCCGGGGCATTCGACCGGAAGAACGACGTGAAAAATACTAACGTTATCAACTCAGCAGTTGGAACGCTCGGGAGGAAGAACAGACGTACGAGAACCATAAACGTCATTCAATCAACGCAAACCGGATTTCGCCCAGACGTCATAGTCAATTCTTGAGAGAAGTATACGGAGCGAATTGACGGATCCGATGTGCATCGGAGACGGTGTGAGATTTAAGATTAACTAGAGCAGTCTTTCTTCAGTTCAACCATCTTGTCAGTGCTGGATCACACTGTTCTACGGTATGCCATATTAGACGGTACCTGCATTCCAGGGCATCCGGTTTCCCGGAGTACCGCCGACAGCAACTCCTAAATCCGCGTTAAACCCGTTTGTTTGCGCAGAAGACCATGTAAAACATCCGAAAGTCGATAGAGAGCACGGAATTTGAGAATCCAATAAGCCTGTATATGTCAAAAAACAGGATAAGGGAGATACACGTAGGATGCTTCCAAAACCAGGACCCCCAATAGTAGGTAGCAGTGCCATTCTGAGGTTTGGACAAGGAAGGCCGCCAGCCAATTGTTGACTCAGATTGGTGGTACTCCGTCTGTGGCATTGGAGGGAGGAGGGATGTCCAAAGTGGACAGTGGCACTGTGGACGATGAAGTAAAACAAAAGCATTTCGTGCTTTTTGGTATCTTTTTTTCCCGGATATTTGGCGATTTTTAAGGCTTGGTCCAAAGCAGAAATTTCAGAACGGCCTCGCCACCTACTATTTTGGGGTTCTCGCTAGCTTGCAGAGTCGTAGCAATGTCTGCATGAGATCCTCTGGGGTCCAGGGTATAACGAAGGTCCCAAAATGACGATGGCTATCGATAATGCGAGAACCGGCTGCTTTAAAATTCCAATCGGCGTATGCACTCAGATCTGGGATAGCAGCGCAGTTTCGCCTTATGCATTGCTAGTGCATTGCTTGTGCTACTACTAGCAAGGAGCACAGAGTCTAGACGCGCGGCGCGGGAATTTCCTTGAAAAATCAGACGCCGCACAAACCTTGTTTTTGTAAAACTGTGCAGCACCCCGGCAAGGATGCAACCTCAGGCGTATCCTCCTCCTCATCCTTTACACCATCTACAGCACGCTCAACAAGCTTTGGCAACTGGTTTGTTTGATTTACTATACAAGTTCTCAACCTGTAATTCAACATCCCTCAGCTGCAGACTACGAACTAAAACGAAGATATCTTGCTCTATTACCACCACAACAGATCATTGAAATATGTTTGACCTTCGACCTCCATGTCCCTCCATATGTCAAAAGTACTGTCTGGCCAGTCGATATCGGTGCTGCTATTGGGGCAATGCAGAGTTCCCGGCAGTCAACACCTCAGGCCTCTGTGCAGAATAATACGCAAAACAAGGATGATTTTCCGATAATGGATTCACTATTTGATCCTTCTTCTGGGCCACCAATACCACGGTCACGGTCATCCTCACTTGAACCTCAACCATCGGTCCAGGGTGCAGAGCCTTCGAAGGAAAAATCGCCATCGACTACGGCGGAAGAGTCACCTCAACCAATTCCTGCTCAATCTACACCACAACCTTCGACCTCATCGGCTTCATCAGCAGCAGGGAGCCCAATCCCATCGTCAGCACCGCCAGCATCAGGTCCCTCATCGTCAACACCATCACAAGTGCCTCAACCAGGCGTACCACTATTACCGTACTCACCTTTCGCGTACCCCGGTCAACCGCCACCTTATCCTCATTCACCTTACTACCCACCGCCAGCAGCATGGGGAGCATATCCACATCTAAGATATCCCCCATTTCCATCTTATCCTCATGCTACCCATATACCAGGTTTTCCGCATTTTCCGTCACCACCATCACATCCACAACCAGCCACTCCAGCTGCTGCAAAGGCATCATCACCAACCCCGACGCCAGCAGAAGCACCAGCGTCGAAAACAGCGTCAGCACCGACACCGACATCGGCGCAGTCATCAGCATCAGCATCAACATCGACACCATCACCAGCACCAGCACCAGTATTGATATCGACACCTACACCTACGTCAGCGCCAGCACCGGAACCCGCTTCCACACCAGCACCACCAATTGCGGCGCCTGCAACTACCCCTGCACCGGTGCCTCCAGATCCACCAGCCAATATTTCAATGGATGATCTACCCAGCTATGAGGACATGATTGTCGAGGTTCTCGTCACTCTAGGTGAAGATTCTGACGGTATCGCACCCAAAGATCTATACACTCAGATGGCTGCACGTTATCCGGTTCAAGCCAACTTCCGGCCCTCAGCAGCCCAGGCTTTACAAAAAGCCTTTCGCAAGGGTCGATTTGAGAAGAGTGAAAGTGGACGATATAGACTTAATCCCGAATGGAAAGGCGGGACTGTAAGAGATTTCATTCCTTCCGCTAGATCTCGCACATTAATAATAGTTCCATCATCGTTCTCTAGACGACCAGAAGAAATACTCGGCGGCCCCAAGTTCATGGTAACACCACGCCAGCACCTTCAGGCGCCCCTGCACCCACACCTGTGCATGCACCACAGATTGCACGACCGCCTCCTTTTACAAAGGCGCCCCTTGTCCGGAATGGCTCTGCACCACCTTCAGGTCGCTCGACTACTGGTTGGTATACAGCTTCCAAGCAACGGAGTAGATCTATTGCTATGAATGCGACGGGACAAGGGACGAGTACCGCAAATCCGACCGTCGGATCCGGTGGCTTTGAAGATCCATTTGAAGCCGCGCAACACATTCTCAAGACCATCAATTTCGGCAATGAACTTTTACGGATGGAATCCGATCATGAGGGTGGTGGAAGAGATAGTTCGGTTCCACTCCATAACATCGCGCCTGAACGGGGTGCTGGCATGGAAATGCGTGCGGCTCTGTTCGGCAGTGGGAGCGGGGAGCTGGGTTTCGATCAGAGTGCCCGTGCCGAATTGCAGGCTCAATTGGCGTTGCTAGCAGTTCAACTAAACGAGATACTGCACGAACCTACAATACCACATAGTGAACCTGGGTTACCTCCACAAACCCATGAAGCACCAGAGCCGGTCATGGAAGATGCTATTTCTGGAGGTCCACTACCTCTGCCCCCTCAACAAGCGCCTGTATCCGGGAGATCCGAAGAACTCGACATTCCTATGATGGAGGACGATTCTGATGATGAAGATATGGATGAAGTAATTGTGTAGTGTATTCACTGTACAGTTTTGCGGGTTTCGCGTATGCCTAGGCCATTGAATCTTCAATGTTTTATACGCGGTTTCGTCGGTCTCTTCGCAGTGAATTCGACAAACGACGTTCCGTCAAGATGGATGGATTCTATGAGAAGGTACGGCTGCTGAGTCGTATGTATACTTACGTGGAGGAACTATCGAGCTGTCAAGAACAAATATATCCATGTGCAGAATCATGCCCGAACTCTCTTGCCGCTGCCAATGACAAGGTCGCGTGCTACAGAAAACTAGTCTGAAGCTGACAATGCTCGAGGCCCTTTGGCTGCTGTAGGACATGTTGGATGCCAAAGCAAACGCAAACTCCGTAGGCGGATATTTTAACTGAGCGTCTCGGCTATTTTACATCTGTCAATTTGCCTGCCAATGCCATGCCCTGAGAAAGCATTGACGTCGCTTATCCGGTCGGACGCCTTGTTTTTCATTTCGTCGCTTCTCTGGGAAATGTCGACGTCTACTTTCCCTCGATTGCCATCTTCCTTTTCAACCGTGACTGCCAACTCTTCTTCCAACCGTCAATAATGTGGATTTTGTCACTGCTCAACTAAGTCAACCACCACATCCCCTCCAGAGCAGTCACTACACCTTGGCATCGTCTTCATCTTGCAGCGCATTGGGCTGGATCCTCAGGTTTTCAAGCCTCCATGGAGGTTGGTTTTACAATTGAAGGGTTGCCCTTGGAGGAGGTGATCAGCATTGGCGGTACATCTATCAATCTGTATGCTTAGTTTCCTTAGTCCAGACTCTCGTTTACTGACTGGTCTACTAGTGGTCGTTATTCTGCAGCGTGTTGGTTATTCTCTTGGGTCTGCGACCGTTTCGAAGGTGCTCAGTAGCTTAAATTACAGCGGTGTACGCGCTGGCCATCTACGACTGGCTTATCTCGACCCATGACGAATACGACCTAGTACGTCCACGCGCGTCGACACACGTTTCCAGCACCAGATTCTCACCTTACCTCGCTCAGATCTGGATGACGCCTCAATGGACGACGATAAAATTCGCATATTTCATATGCCGTTACTATACACTCCTCGTTTTCCCTGTTTATCTGTGGGCGTGGCTAGGGGACTTTAGCATGGAATTCTGTAAAAAGGTTGTTCACCCTCTTTATGGCTTCATGCCTATTTTTGTGAGTACATATTCACTACCACACAGGCTACATGTAGCTGACGACTGGGTCTATTGCATTCTTCACAGCAATTATCTTCGCAAGGTACACGCCTCTCATCGGCATGCGTCTTTGGAGTCTGACGCGATTCCCTTTCTATTCTTGAAGCTGTCATGGTGATAAGAACATACGCCTTTACTGGTCGAAGCACACATGTTCTGGTATTCTTGATCACTTGCTTGGTAGTTTACGCTGCGGCGGATGTGTGGCTCTTTGGTTCGCGATTCGTCGGTAAGGAGATACATGCTCTTGAACTCCTACTGTTTAACCTATATGCATCCCCAGTCCCTGAAGAACTCTACATCATATTTGGAGAGTCTGGCTGTTTTGCAAATGATCAAAGCGTTGAAACTCAAGGCCTTTGGAAGTGGTCTCGTGCTGTTGATGCTGGCGTAAGTACTTCTCTGCTGTGCGTCCACATCTCATTTCATCTTGCCATCCCTAGGTCGTCATGGTAAGCTCGTTAATCCAAGATGCATGGATGCCAGATCTTATCAGTTTCTTTCGATATCGCAGCTTGCCGCGTTTGTGATGGATCTTTTCATGATGATGATCATTGTTGTTGTACGTGTAGGACTAATTTTTCACGTCCTGACTAATTTGAATCTCCAGCATTGCATACGGACACGTAGTACCCAAGGCTCACTTGGTCGATTCTTCCTGATGCAAGGTCGGTAACGATGCCACTATGTTCCTGCTGCAAGGCGCTCAATGGATTTGAAGGCATTGTAGTATTCATCTCCATGTCGATTCTGAATCTATGGACGGGGATTAACTATCTTAGGTCAGGCAACTTCTGTGATTCGCTCCAACTTGAGTACTTGAATTCCATGCGTTTGCAGTACGTCTCGTCAATGGAATGGCACCGGACTTCCCATGTCCCTTGTTCTATCAAACGTCCTGGTCAGTCCTTCTCGGTACTCATGAAACACCAACTATTTACATACTTTTTTCTCAACCCGATTCAGGCCTGTCGATTGTGAGTTCCCCGTTTCCAACAATACCCGCCATCACATCACTAATTTAAGAAATATTAGGATCTTGTCCCTTCGGAGACGAGTGATGCCAACAGAGAGCCATGAGCTACGGTTGCAATCTCGGCTGGTCAGGGAAGCGTTACAGACGAGTGAGGAAGACTGAAGAGCCGCTCGAGTCGGAAGTCTTCAACTATATACTATGCCTCTATCTAATTGGACTAATCAAAATCTCATACCAAAATGTATTTCTCGTGTATTTTTAAAAATGTGGACTATATAAACTAACTTGTCAGTGTAGGCGTGCTGGACATCAAATGGGAATGAAGAGCGTAGACACAAGTCTACCAGATACTAAGGATTGAATTCCTGCAAGTAGAATGGGAAACACATGCGACCGAGTATAGTACTACTCGCTAATTGCCCGCAAACGCGAAAAGTATTCTTCACTTTGTTACTCAGTATACAGATTTTGTGGCTCAGTCATGAAAAGTGGCGCACGCCTTGAAAAGTCATTAATCATTGCATATGATTATTATTACGTATTGCAAACATACAAAATCCATTCCGACTACCGTCATCTCGGGAGTATCTGTATCTCTCTCTCGATTCGAGCGAGAACGTCCTACCTCAAAGGCGTTAGAGGATGACATCCAAGACGAAACCAGAAGATGAGGGCAACCAGCAGACTTCGAACATTGTTGCACAAGCAGAAAACCTGAGGGGCCTTTTGGAAGATCAAGTGGAACGAAGTAGAGCATGCTCGGAGAAAGCAAAACGCGATGACACCACAACAAAAGAGCAGAAGAAGGCTGGACAAAGTCTCGACTTGAAACAGCTGCTGGAGCAGGCGCGAATGCTGTCGGAAACACGGAAATCTATTTCTGAGACAAACGAAGCACTGTACGCAGCGAGTGGTGAGCATAAAGAGTACCTCATTGGGTCTTGAGCTGACCTTGGGCCATTCCTATAGAGAAAGATGAAGAAAATCTCCTAAATGCTCTTCAAGAACATGGTAATCGTCAGCAAAGGGAGATCGCGGCAGTTGTCCAAGGTAGGCAATATAGAGATTCGTCCGCTTCAAAAATTTGAAGTTTGCTTTGCTGGAAGAGCATAGGAGGGATATGGAAGATAAGCATGCCAGTTCACTGCGAGCACTGAGAGGCTCAGATGTGGGAGGACAATAGGTGATATCGATGGGCCACAATGGCAGTGAATACGTATACTCGGATACATACATATTTGTCAGCAATAAAGATTTCTTCTATTGACCGCCATCTCTTTGTCTCTTTCGGTTTCTCTACCGTGCCGGAATTCAACCCATAAACGCCCTGTATTGAAGTAATATCTGCCACCAGGACGTATTCTATCCATGGAAGTACCAACTTCCCCAGCTCAAATTGCAGACTCAATAGCTGCAATTATTCAGAGGGCGGCAAGTGTTTTTGTAGTACATCTTGCAGGTGTTCTAATATACTCAATATCACTTGCAGCTCACCGACACTGAGACCAGATGCAAGGCAGATGTGGCTCGAGCGGACGCAGACGCGTTACAAGCACGAAATGAACGTGACCAGGCTCGGTTGGACCGCGATAACGCGGTAAAGCTCCTACACGAAGCCCAATTGAAGGCACAAGAATGGAAGACAGAGGTGGGGGTATTGAAGGCGGAGGTTCGTCGTTCTACCGCTCTTTTTTTTTGTGCCGAATGCTCATCAGATTGATCCTTGTAGTTAAGACAATTCGAGACAACTGTGAGTCTGAGGTATAATGCAAGGAATGGTTCCCTAAAGTGCTTTCAGGTTGCGCACCAAACAGAAGCTATCTCCCTATTGAAGCGGGAACTTGCCCAGTGGAAAGACCAGGCAAGAAATTGGCAGGATCATTTTCTTAGGGTCGAAGAGGAGCGATGTGCCTTATCATCCAAAGTTGAGGAATATACCGAGCGGATACATGTGCGCCCTGTTCTATCTACAACACTTCATTTTATTTATAGTTGTCACCATATTTACTAGGCTCGCCCAACCCTCAACATGCCTCCTTTAACACCAACCTCCCGATATGCAGATAGCGACGAGGCTACCAAACCTTCATCATCCGGAAAATACACTGAATACTCCTCACGTTCCGAGTCACCAGATGACATCGTTCGTCAATCACGAGCAGGACCTTCCCGACGGAAGAGACCTATTCCTAAATCAAACTGCTCTGTCACCACTGTGAAACAAAATCCTCATTCAGAACCTGCTGATGAAAACCGTTTGGCGCGGCGCAGATCCCAACAAAAGACGCCTTCGCATCTGATGAAAATCGATGCGCCCGCTCCCTCAATAGTTCATTCAAGGCTGATTCGTCGAGTGCAAGCTGTCGTTCCTGTGAAACAGGAATCGGACGACGACGAATCTCCTCCACCAGCACAGTCGAGCGCTCAAAGCCGCCAAACTCCAAGGAAACGTTCCTCTGCTGC
Organism: Moniliophthora roreri; assembly: GCA_001466705.2. Taxonomy (NCBI): domain Eukaryota; kingdom Fungi; phylum Basidiomycota; class Agaricomycetes; order Agaricales; family Marasmiaceae; genus Moniliophthora; species Moniliophthora roreri. Next base: position 755,840 of record LATX02000112.1, on the reverse strand, counting down.
ACATGAGCTATTCGATAACGATGAGGACATCGAGGAAGATGACGATGAAGACGACGAATTAATGATCAGTTCTCAGGTTAGAACATCAACTCATCTCTCATTGTCAAAGTCTCATTCCGTTTCATAGAACCAAGTTGATGACTCTCATCCCCCACCGGTCGCCTCCAAACGTACCATTCCATCTACCGCTCACGCCCCGCCAAATAAGAGGCGCAAGAGTAATGCTTCGTCCTCCAAGTCGGCAGGGAGAAAGAAAGGCTAATTCCAATCATCCCTGTATCTTTATGTATATTTTATCCTTATCATTATCACATAGCTGTACTTGTAGCGGAATAACAATAGCGGACTGCGACAGCTTATAGTATGGTGTGGATGGCATGTGTTACATTCTGCAGGATAAATACAATCTCTCGAAGTGCATTTACATCATTTTAGTTCCGTATCCTGCACTATGACCATTCGCACTGCCAGACTTCTTCAGTGCCCGTGTTGTTGCGAACAGTATGCTGTCCAATAGCGAAGCAACAGTCAGCACACCACCAACAATGGCGCAGGTCCTGGAGAAGGTAAATGCATCAGTGATGGAGTGTGCGTTGATTGAGAAGGGGAACTTACGATGTAATGAAATGAGCGAATGATTGCCTTGTGTCTGAATGAACGACGAGGATCGGTGAGATTTCAAAGTTGAAGAAGGCGCCTGTAGCCAGTTAGTGGAGTATACCATGGCGGAAGAATGGGCGGGACATACCAGGAACACCAGTCACACCATGCTGCAAAGCAACCCCTTGGCCGGTATCCCCACGAGCACCTTCAGTAAGGTCACGCTCGAAGTGGGTGACACTGTACTGGTGAGTGTTGATCTGCGACGAGAAGTCAGTCTTCTATCTCAAGACAAGCACTGCGAAGAACGCACAATCTTTCCATCAATGGTACGGAATTGTGTCGAAACAACCTTGAGGAAATACTGGAACATGTACGCAGCTTTCGAAGTCTACAGCACAGACGATTAGGACCAGCGACAGGACGGTGTAATATTGTTTTACGCACCCTGCCTGTGGCACCATCCAAGGGGTTTGCACCTATGCCAAGACGTTTTCTCATCTCTCGGCCAGCTTCGGCCTTGTAAATGTCATATTCATCGTCACCTGGAAGAGATCACGTTAACTAGCCATCGTATAAGGAGCATCGCATCGCACCTTCGAAGGCAAACTTGTGGATAGTATGCGAAAAGTCATGCCTATTTCCATCATCTCGGAGGTAGGGCACCAATTCATAATAGTTACGTCCACTGGTCTGGAAGGAACGACCTGGAGAAAGATGGATGTTTCCGATGACCTTGTTGATTCGGATACGACCTGCAATATTGCATCCCTCATCGGCTTGCTCACGGAGCTTGTCGGCCCATCCTTCTTGTTTACACTGAAGAAATTTAGATATTCAACAATCGTGAATAGAAACCCATTCAGGTCAATACGAACCTGCTCAATAGCGTCAGGGTTTGAGAAACTCCATCCACGATTCACATACGCCATTCGGACATCCTCACAGGTGTTACAGCATCCACTGGCAGGCTCCAATCCTCCGTAGCAAGAACCACAGTAGTTCTCATTCTTGACTTCGTTCATCTTGTCCAAATCGTTGCGCAAGTCAGCGCTGTACGAATTTGGCACCGCATTCCCTCTATTGTCCAGTCTGGCCTTGAGAACGTTGTGAGATATGTCCCTCTGCGTTTCACCACTGATATCCATCACGTCAAGACTGAGCACTGTTCAAGGGGATTAGAGACATACTAAGTGTCAATCGTTAGGACTTACAGTAACATGGCACTCTCGGGAAAGTGACGTTTAAATTCACAGTCAACTTCTCTCCTCTACTTTTGTCAACCACTAATGAGGTGTCAATGTAGACTCTCCGGTAGTCTATGAACTCCATCATAGTAAAAGCCAGGATAATAGCCGCAGACAATATGGTTACTTTGTTGGGACGGAAGTTTAATCAGCACGGTGACAATTCCAAAGGGGTACAGACCACGTACACAATGCACCAGTACGAGTCTTGACTTTGACATCGTCTGTAGTCTATAGAATGGAAGAAAGTCAAGGAGCTAATAGGCAACCGACACGGAAGTTGAGCATTTACCTTACCAAAGGCATCAACGCCTTTCAAATTGGCGAATAGCCCTTTAGCCATCGTATATAGAAGAACCGACCAGAAAAATCCGCAACCAACAGGAAACCAAACGACAGAGCAGGGAAAGTAGAGGAGACAGTGACGGTGCTGGAGACCGGAGAAGATATAAGCATCCCGTGACTGGGATATACGTGTCACCTCTCACCGCGCCAGCATTTCACTTTCCGGTCTGAAATCTACCGGGATTTATCCTAGGAACCACCTCCGACTCCCGAATGCAATTAGAAGAGCGTAGAGAGTACGTTATATTATCTACATGTCAGGGTATAGCTATGCGGTCCACTCCTTGCTTGACTTTGCCAATCAAATTCAGGACACCATCCCGAATGCCGTCTGCCTGTACTCCGACAGCATCGCTGCTAGTGCGGTATACACCGCTACCTGCGCCACCCAAGCTCACATTAACACCACCGAGGTTCAAGTTCAGCGTAGGAGCATTTGAAGCAGACTCTGGTGGTGGTTCGTACACAGACGATGGGAATTTCTCAGCGGCCGTATGAACCATTTCAAGATAACTGCGAACGCGTTAACAGGGCGACACAAGAGTGGGAGAAAATAACGTACGACGAGGAGTTATGCACGCAAGTACCACCCAACAAAATACGAGCACCGGCAGCCGTCGGCGTAGAAGTTCCCAGCCCCGATGAACTGGGTGTTGACTGCTGGTTGAGTAGAGCTATGGTTCTAGCTTCTTCGTATGTTGTGCCGCCAATCATGAAAATAATAATGTCTTGAGGTCTGCTCCCGGGTTCAGCACTCAATTCCGGGGCATGGTGAAGGTGATGGGTACCTTTGCAAACTAGCGTTCGGCCCCGGACTTTCGATGAAAGGATAACTAGTTTCCTTCAGACGGCCCTTTGAAAGGTTTTCCAGAGTTTGCGAAAGATGTGGTGTATGTTGGGTATAAACGTTCTCAACTCCCTGAATGATGATATAGTTAAAAGACTGCTAGTTGGTCATCACGAACCGAACGGGTTACCTTCAATCCTTTCAATGCGGATCGCCCTTTGGCAAGAAGAGATTCTGTTGAGAATAGATCGTCTTGCCGTTGATCGGCTCCTGCAATATTTAGAAAAACGTAGACCAACTAAGAAATGATTGTTTAACTCGTTTAACAGCAAGCTGAGAAGAGAAGTTACTCACTCTAGCTTCTTCACGCGATATACCATGCAATAGCAGGAGGTTAATTAAGTTAGCGATGTTGGTTGCCTGTGTCTTCTGGTACCTTAACGCATAGAGAATGACCAGGCGTAACTTGTGGCTAGCAGTTACAGAGGGATCCTTGATTAGAGCTTCAACTTCCTGGCAGCACGTCAGATTAGGTGCATTTAGCAATTCAAAGCTAGGCATACCTTGTAATCAGCACCAGAGCTGGTCGCCAACCCTTGCTCGACCTCGCCAACCTCCAGCAACTTATCCCTCCCAACAAGCCTGCTTAGCTCTCCGACGAGTGCAACATGTTTACTCACATTCCCACCGAGCTTTCGAAACTCCGGATACTCTTCGACAAATCGCTTCATATCCGCAATGGAGTTGATTGCAGAGGGAGCATGTGCCAGTGACCGAGACTGGTACGATTGAACATAGTTCTTTAGAGACGTTCCAAGATCGCCAAACGTGGCGAGATAGTGAGCTTGGAAGAATGGGTCGGTGGACGTTGTTAGAGTGATTTCCTGCAGAGGTCGATAATGCCATAATTCTCACGATCAAGATGATACTCACCGATAATTCTGGTCTTATATCGGGTACAAGGCTAAGGTTAACACGACCATTTTGTATGCTCAGAAGCTCGTGCACCATAGCTTGGTATGTCCATTGAGTGAGAAGAGGTGTTACTGGATCGTTTCTTCGGTCCAGAATAAGTAGGAGGGGTGGTACTTGCGTCAATCTAAAATCAAACAGCGTAGCTTCCGATTGCATTCGGTGCTAATGAGCTTTAGTCAGAAAGTGTTATCAAACATAAATTAGCCAACGCACCTGAACTTCGGAGGCCAGTTTCTTAGCCATATTGCTCATCTTCTCATAACGGATTACTGGCTTCTTCTTCAAGCTGAGTAGGACAGCCGTAATGCCCTGCACAGAGCGCTCTAAAGCTTCCGGATCCCATGTGCTTGGTGAGGATCCATACAGAGGTTTCGACGAGGTTGGCATATGATTTAGTGAGAATAGGCATGGTAGCAAAGGCGCGTAGTCTGCAAAATATTCCTTCAAGACATGTTAGCTACGTTGTCACTGGACATCTCCAGATTTAAACTTACCTGGACCTCCCGCACAACTTCGTACTCATCTGCCTCTGCCAAGCGTTCGATCACAGTTTTCGAGAGAATGTTGCTAAAGTCTGGAATAGACTGTGCATGAGATGGGTGTGAGGAGACAGCCACGAAGAGCTAGTGAGTTCTCAACTGACACAGATAGTATTCGCCATACTTGGGCTCTCGTAGCTCCGTTTCAAGCGCCTCGAGACTAGCATCGTTTATGTGTAGAAAACATACACACTTCATGTGCGGCATGCGGTCGCGCTTCACATTGTCTATTCGATCCGTGAGGTATACTTGATGTGAAAGGAGCGTTGACTGAGTGGAAGCTAGGGATACTATTGGTGTCTGGGTAATGATATCAGCACATGCACTTTTTACGAAGAACATGCTACCCGCACCGTATGTGCATCCAGAAGAAGAACCTTCATTGAAGAAGGTTCGGCTACGAGCTTCGTGACGTAGGTTTCAACTGCCTTTACGACGTCCATGTTGAACAACGGATTTTTGAAAGCCTTTTGAATCGAGAGCTTTGCAAACCGTGAACTCGTACGTTTCCGGCGCTGAGGGTGATGGAAGTGAGAAGGAGAGGATAATTGCCCAGAACAGGACTCAGATTCTGCGGCTGAGCAGACGCGCTCGGCAATGTTCTCTCACTCTCAGAGTCACTTTTCCAACGCCTTCAAGTCACCAGGGCTGTTCGGTAATCGCTACTCAACTTATCTCGTCGAGCTCATAGCAGATCCTGAAACGTGCTTCCACACGATACATCCTCAACTCAAACTCCCAAACCTCCCAAGTTCCTTATCATGGAGGGTTCGACTGGTTCTTTTTACAGAGACGAGCTTCGGAAAGCGCTATCGGAGCAAAGATCTGCTATCGAAGTATATTCAGTACTGAGATACACTTCACTTGATGCTCATGCATCAGTTACACTCTTGGAAGGAAAGGTCATATATGTGATCCTGACAGAGAGAGGATTTGCGATAGTGCGTTACTAGTCCTCTCGATATCCAGTGTTCCCTACTGACTACGATGCTAGAAGCCATCAGAAGGTTCAGATTGGGATCGGACACACGTATTCGAGAGTCTGGAGGGTCTTTTGCAATCCGCCAGCTCTCTCTACGCAATGGAGAAACAGAGGCAGCTATTCGAGGCGCTGGAAAGATTGTCGAATTCTCATTGACATCATGATCATGTCTACAGTGGTCTGAAGCCTTGCTCTCATACTAGTCTGTATGTCTAGTCTACTATACGAGCATACACGAACCTTTCTCAACTTAAAATTCATGAATCAGAGCAAGTAGCTCCTTGAGCTTCAGGAGGAAAAGCTACCATCTTTGCGTCGTTTCTCGAGCGCCTCCTCATAAGCCTCTCTGGTGAAGACATATCCATCCCCAGCACGAACTTTTGCAATCACATCTCCAATCCACTCTCTTTCTGCATCATTTCGTATGCAGTTGACCCACCATCTATCCATCGAGCTTCTAATTCCACCCGAGTCCAATTTCCGAAATTCGCTCTGCTCGTTCAGTACATGCAGCAAGAAGCCGGCATTCAAACGCTCCAAACCAAACTCGGACAGGGATTTCAGGATGCGAGATATTCTCAAATTATTATGGGAGGAATCTAATTCACCGGTCAGTTCAGGAAGGGGAGAAGGAGTAGTACCACGTACAGACAAGGTTTCTGTACCGAGGCTTGTAGTCTTGAGATCTCTCCAGAAGGCCCGTTTCTTCAGAAACTAGGTTCATGCCATAAAATACCAACATTAATTTGTACGAAGTAAGGATTCGCTGGATCACGGCTGGATCAGACTTCATGGACTTGAGCTCATGAGGTTGTAAAGGTTGAGACTGAAAGTTCATTCCGTGTTCTCGTATCGGGAATCTGAAGAATCGAATGGAGTTATTATATGTGATGAAGAGTACTGGGATTGTATACTTACAGCCACTGAATAAACCCATGATTGTACTCCAGCGTCTCGTAGTCACCCCACCACCTGTACGAGTGTGATAAACTTGGATGTATCCGCAGGAGCAAAAGAGTACACACTGGTCATGAATCTCCTCGATAAGAAGGTTGTCAGGTCGACATCTCAGTTTATTGGTGTAGAACTTGAGATTGGCAGATTGAGATCTGTCGTCTCCACCGTTGGGATACCGATATAAGAATTCCTGGACGTCTCGAGGGATAGTGGGCATCCTTCAGTATGAGGTGAGTGGCGCTCTCAAAACCGAAAGAATCCTGGACCGAGATTAGCGGCGAGTATGGTGGTACTTAGAAGAGAAAGGAATAGTGCTGCACGTGGTGCAGGCTGTGCGACACGCCTTTTCAACGCGTCGCGACTTGCCAAAAGTATCACCTGAGTATCGTTCCAACTATTGATTGATAAAATCAGGCATTAAGTGAATCAACACTTCTTGTACCGAAATAGCAAACACGATAGGATAAAGATTGGGATTCTGTAACACAATCACAAGCCATGGATTTCAGAACTCTTAGTCTCCTAAACCTTAAGGGTCATGGGACTACCAGACTGCAAGTTCTGGGCGGGAACGCATCCTTGTTGACCAAGAAGACTCCCAATCTTAGAAGGGGACGGCCGAAAGGAGACCGTTATCTTTGGAAGAGTGGGTAGGGGGCTGATAGGGTATAAGCCCATGGACAGGTGGTTCTTGAGGAAAGATGGCTTCTCCAGAGATAGTGGTGCTGCCACTTTGCGGAGCTTCTTCGGTGTCTGCTGAACACAGAAGAAAAGGTACCTTTCTGCCTCAGTGGTAACTTAGGATGATACACAATAGTCCCGATACTAAGCAATTTATAAAAAAAAAAAAAAACAGTTCCCCATCCACGGAAGTACAGGAACCCTCCAAAGTCCTGCCAGGCGTCAAGGCAGAGCCAAAGGGTAATCAGTGTCAGTTGGGTATCAAGAGATCTTATCACTGAGTTGATTATGCTTCCATGAATAGCGGCTTCGCGAAGACTGCTACAGATAGCGAGTGGTCGGCTCAACGGCGCATCGCTCGCTTTGATGAGGAAGTGATGCCAGCGAAGAATGATGGCGATCAAAGAGAAAATCCTGAGCTCTAGAACCAGTCCAGAGAATCTGCCGAGGGGCAAAGCGCTATTCGGCATGCCCTTTGGCGCTGCGGGAGCCAATAATACCGCTTGAGCGAGACACGGTGCATATTACACCAGCACGTGCTTCAGAAGCTTCTTGGGAAAAGTGGAGGTCTAGGAACTCCAAATTAGTGCCCAATGCAGCCCTCCATCAAGTAGATGTTGGCAATCCCGAAAAGGTGAAAGACCCCCCTTCTCTATCATTCCCCAAGTGGAGGCAAAGCTAGGAACGTGCGCCTGAAGCAGTCGCTTGCTTTGACCGATTGACTCTTTCCAGAGTTTATCCGACGGGGATTGAACTAACATAAGGTCAGTATGGAAGAACCGGTCAACCATCTTCACGTACCTCGACGCAACCACATCTTCTGACAAACCGCAGGGTCACCTCGGTACGAACCCGGTGGTGTACGATAGATGCCACGCACGCTTGACCCGGCCACGCAAGAATTCCGAGGTCGCTAGCTTGGTAAGAGAATGCCGTTGCTGCGAAAGTTATATTTCACGTAGATGAGAATTACGAGCACCATTAAAGCGCAAGGGAGATGTCGATGTTGACTTGATCGACTCCTACGGTGTCAAAGCAGTACTACGATTGGCCAGCCACCTTTACCAGTCTTATAGAGTAATGGCTCCACGAGGCGATCTGCGCTGGAGACTTCCGATAAGAGACCGTTAACTCTGCTCTTGATGGGGAAATGAGTGAGCAACTCTTCGTAAAAGAGCGCCCGCAAACGCTTCCTCGCCCTGAATTGCCAGCGAAAAATTTCAGCCGGATAGTACTCACAACAGCATTTTGCTTACCTATCTTCGGTAGCTTTCATTAACGACACATCGATTCTGAGCGGGAATGTCGGAATACCCGGGCAACCGATATGAATTTTTTTTTGGGAGACTGAGAACTATTCAGTTTGACGGCGAACTAGGGAAGTAGATATTATACATACGGAGTCCGTTAATGCCCGTGCTATCACACAACTGAGGGTAAGTGTTGTCCCTGCATCGGTGGGGATTCGGGGGGGGGGACTTTCACAAGGGAATACGTTCAATGAGGAACGCCATGATTAACAATGCGATTAGCAACGGAGACCATGAGATGCTGAAGACATTATCCCATGGCTGTGGGCAGAAACTGAGCTGATAACGGTGTGAACCAGTTGCCTGAGAACATGTCCCTCCGATGCAATCAGCAAGGAATGATTGACGAAAGGCAGAAGATTGATTCTGAAAATACCGGAGAACAATTATCAGATAATAGACAGAAGCATCTGAATATAGCCGGACATACCTATCCTTGCTTCTCACCGAGTCGCACAACAATTCCCGCCTTGTCCACTGACCAGTCTAAATCGGCGTACTTCCAGAGCGCACCGAAGGCCCGTCTCGGCCAAACACTCCGTTTTCTCAAATACTCGGAAAAACCACGGTGGTCAGTCAATAGCTTGAGGCTGGAAGAATAAGGCGCTTTATGTGCGTCGTAGCACGATGCTCTTCCCGAGAACTTCGGCGACAGACTCGACTACAGCCGTAGACTCAAACGTGCGTATGCACAATCTAGTAAGGACTAAGCGTGAGCAGAAGAAACAGTAATCAAACTTACAGATGGACCACAACTGATTTGACTTTCACCCACTCCTAGAGCGCATCCAAAATACAAGTAATGTCAAATTGTGCGTGGCGAGCGCTTTCCCCATATTTGAGTATCCCGCAACATATGTAATACGACAAAGATAATGATTTGTCACCCCTGTGTCAAGCGAAAGGCTCGTCTAGTGCGGAAATGAACCGCACGGGAGTAATGGAGACCGCGTTACGGCGGACAAAGGTTTTCTGGTGGCCAGCGTCGGACGATTTACTTCCACCACTTCGAATCCTGCGTGGTCCGGTAACACGCTTATCATCAAGGTTGTCGGCCGATATGAGATGGGGAACTCTTTCATAAATGTTGTCAGAAATGAAAAGGAGCAAGGATTTACGAAGTACGTGGCCTCATAACATTGGCATTGGAGTGCCAATAACAAAGTAACTTCCAAATATCCATCTGAAGAGCCAGTCTTGTGAATACCCCATCTCAATCATCCGTCCCACTGCCCCAATCAGAGACCGTGCCCATCTCATTGTGAGGCAAGGCTAGATCAAAACCTCATTTGCGACGACCCTCTTCAACTCTTCCCTGAGAGGACGTCAACCCTATCTTCTAATTGATATGCCGCCATGTCCACCGTATCCTTCGGAGCTGTCAAATGCGCAAGCTCGTCAACAACCCCCAGGTTCGTCAGAAACATCAAGTATGGGAATATCCTAACCTTCAAATTTATATTATAAACGGTCCAGTAAGGACTCATTCTGACGTCGACAGCTTCAGCGCCCCTTGGCATGAAGTATTTACGATAAGGAATGGACAGGTCTTGCAAAACGCGGCAGTGTCCGAAGACTAGGAATTACGTCGACCCTGAAAGGTATGTGAACTTTGTGCAGGGTATGATGTAGGTGTTAGTTGTACCTGAGGCGGACAGGTCGACGTCACCATGTATTGCGATGTCGACATCGGAATGAGTGCAGCCTCGGTGCTTGATGATCGGACAGCATGCCAAAAATCGACTATCGCGACCGTCCTACTTGCAGTTGTCCTTGCTTTGCGTGACAGCGCGCAGCCTAACACCCAGTTGAAAGACGATCGCGAATAGAAACGACGATGTATGTGTAAAACGCGTCCACAAAAGATGTTATGAGGTGGTGAATGACTTGAAATACATTAATGCTAGAGATTCAGAATGAAGTAGTGGTGTGCTGACGTTGCATCAGAACGATTGAATCGGTCAGCTGGATAGGTTTTACACACCAAGTCACAATGTCTTTAGGATGTCCAGGCTTCTCAGCTCATATTACTCCGGTTCTCGATAGAGTCGCTAGGTATTTCGCGGCATAGCTTGAGCAGAGGGAGGGGAGACCAGCAAAGGTGCTTGGTAAGGATATCCGGCAAAACCCGATATGACGCTTCTTGCCAGAGTCATACCAACTAGACTTGCCATGGTTCATATGCTTTTGTGAATTGATACGGTTTATTCCCGCTGATTTACTTGCTGGCAGACTTATCGATAAGTTGCCAGAGATGCCCGGTCAAGCCAACAGACTCCTCATTCCCGCTGCTTGGAGTACCCTCCGGCAAGTCTCATGGTCTTGCTGCGCAAGGCACTGGTAGGCCTGTCAGGGAATGCCCTGACATGTGAGTAACCAACGAACAACTAGTGACCACTCATTTCCGGGATTTCTGTATCCCGGCAGTATTTTTACAAGTTGTGATTCAAGGTGCAGCCAATGCGTCGGACTCGGCGGTAGTTACAGTGCAGCTGCCCGCGAGTGCTTATTTCCCCGCAGTGGGGTCGAAAATGAAAACCACGCGGCCCAAGCACCTTTTGGAGTGGGATTTTCGGCAATTTGTGTACAGCTGCCATATACAGAGATGGAGGCTCGTCAGTGGTTCAGTATGTCTACTTACTGTCCGTGGCACACATCATCTCGGTAACCACTACGCAAGAAGTTCCGGCTAGTCTCCGTGCGTAGCTCGTCGATTGCGGCATATCCTCCACTGTAACACCCAGCCCCGACAGCTTTCCGGCTCTTCTCTACTGCGCCTTGTTCCTCCACTCTTTCTATCACGACAGAAATCCATTTTTCTTGGGACATAGGTATCTCAATTGTTCCGCCCTGTCTCAACTTGCTTCCAGTATATATCCATCCGAATACCTTGTCCTCAAGGGCGCCTGTAATAGGGCGACTATTCTTGGACAGATCAGATAATATCACCCCGATTCAAATATGCGTTCAAAGATTACAGGTAGTAGGCCTCGGGTTTCTCAGTTGAGGGGCGCAAAGTTTTAAAGGTCCGACCGACTTAGCAACCGTCAGCGGCAAAAGATTCGAAGGACTGGCTAGTCATTAGTGGGTCCAGATATTTGTGGAGTAACAGGTAGGGTGCCATGCGAGACATCAGCAGGTGGACTTGAAACATCGAGCCACAGTTTCAACTTGATCCGAAATCTACCAAAGATGACTGGACCTGATTGACAGAAGCAAAAGAAGCACGCAGAGACAATTGATGGCTCGAGGATTTACTCGCTATTCAAGAATATCGGTGTCTGGAGAACAACTACACAAACATCGTTCCAAATATTCTTGGCTTTGCTCTGATCGGATGTCGGAGATTTACGTTGATTAGCGTACTAGCAATTCTGAGCTTCACGTCCTAGCGGGTGTCCCGAGGTGTCTGGAACTCTCTGACTCATACGATAAAAGCCGACGGAGAAACGCGATTTGACCAGAATATGAATAGGGTTACATTAAAGAAAATCGCCTTATCTTTGTCCCGCAACCCACAACCAGTCAGCGTTCGAGATCACTATGGTACCAGTGTTACCACATGCTTCCATATGCTTCTGCCGAGAGTCTCCATGGAGGATCAGCGAGCTCTGATTATCCCGAGTGCATGCCTGAAGATCTGCGGAGACGTGGCGATGGGACAGCGGCTTCCAGCGCCTAGACTGGTCAGTCACTTGGAGGGATGAACGACATCGTACCCGCAATATTTAAAAGAAGGCGGTACTGGTCCCGTAATAGAGCGGGAATTCACGGCTTTCGTGTGGGGACCATACTTTCCAGGGACACCACGGTCACTTGAGTACTAACAGCCACCATGAAAGAAACGTCAGCTGTACTCACCACTTGCGAGTATGGCGAGCATGGCTCGACCACAAGCTACGAGAGGGAGCTGACAGACTGCAGATGGTCGCAGCGCCCAGATAAGCCAAGAGTAGGGAACACAGTAAACCGTCAACCAATGAGAGTTCATAAATCATTGATGAGATTGAGAAACCGTACCCACCCCGGCTCAGGTAAAAAAAAAAAGCTACAGCTCGGGAATACGACCAATTACTAAGCGAGGCCGTCGATAACCAATCGTAAATGATTATTGTGTCCGCTTGACGTTGACGTTTGTGGCCAAGTGAACAAGTAGACGAATGGAATGCAGCCTGAAACGAGTACTACGTTCCATCCGAAACTCCCACACCTCCGCAGGAGATGAACATGGAGGCGGGAAGACCCCCACGTCTGCGAGCCTGAGAAACAATTCCGTTTCGTTCGTCTCCGAGTATTGGAGTGACCGGCTTAAACAATCCCGAGTTGATTGTAAGTTCACGGTGTCGGTCCATATTTTGGGACACCTCTTGACTCCTGCTCAAGCATCCATGTGGCGTTCGACAGGGACCGGAAGTTCGTCCCGAGAAGCTCGGAATGGTTATCGAGACGAACATTGTATGATGACTGGGCAGCGATAAATGTTTCGCCGACGAAGTAGCATACAACCTAAGAGATGTGTGTCAGCTCAGCCATCAAAAAAAGTAATAATCATAACTTATGAACACGTAAAATGCATTGTCGGATGTTATCAGCCTCGAAGACAGGGGTGAGCGACAACAAGCATGCAACCGACGACATTGATAAACCACTTACCGTGGTCACCGGAAATTCGTCGCAGGAAAAATAGAAGAACTTCCCAGAAAACCTTCTATGGTAATATGTAAGTTGCATCTTAATCGGAGGCATGTCTCCACAACAGAGACATACCCTGTACCCTACGCGACAGGAGAACGCACGCTTGGCAGAATTGGAAGATGAAAGGTTAACTTCAAGGGATGCATTGAAAAATTCCCAAGCAGACGTTACGCGTTTTGAAACTCGACCATTCGTGATGATAAAGTATATCAGTGTGGGCATTAAATGATGGACGGTCGGATATGAACGTCAAACTCTTCATATCCAAGGCAAAGGCCGGGTCGCTTGTGCAAAGAATCATTATCTGATCTTTTGCAACGAAACAAAGAAAGCAACTTACGATTGCAGAATATCCTATCTGAGAGCGGATAGCGTGGAATGTGGCTCGATAGCTGCCCACGCCAACACATCGAAATCAGTATGAGGAATACAGCACTAGAACATGGAAGCAAAAGGCTCTAGTGCTTGACATGCTATGAGTCGCTTGGACTGAACCGAAATGAAGTCGTAAGCTTTAACGGCAGACGAAGTGAGGGCGGGAAGCTTTCAAGGGCCTCCAAAGACGCCTGTCTCTGAAGCGATCCAATCCTATTCCCTCGGGCTCGGAGCCCGAGGTACGGGGAGGGATCTAGTCCAACAAATGAGGATTAGCACTCGGAGGTGTCGGGCAAACGTTGATAAGTCGTATTAAGGGCGTGGGGGGCCATTAAGGAACGAAGTTACTGGTAGCAATTAGGTCAGATGGTGGACCAAGCACACTGAAAACGCGACTTGCACTGCAACTAACAGCTGATGACGAAGACAATATGGCTTGCAGAATGACGTCCTCGTACGACACTTGAGTATGATCGGTCAGGGGAGCTGCAGCGCATACCCTCCGAGTTGTGTCCTTTGATGACGACTGACGATCCTAATTGTGGCTGTGTAAATCGATATACGTGTCGTACGATGCTGTCAACTCACCCCATACATGCTTCTTTCATTTGTGATCTTCGACCGTCTCAAAACCTAAAGACCCCAGTCCTCCGCTTTCAACGAAAACTTTAATTTCTGGGAGCAAAAAAGTCCGCGGAAGTTGCATGGCCGTAATACTTTCACTGTTGGGGGGCCTTTCGGTCACAAGTCCCAAAAAAAATAGACCATGGTGCAGTTTATATGAAGCGGGTCATAGTTTACTAGCCTATTGAAATCGTCATCAAATACACATGGGATGTGAGAAGGCCAACTTACTTTTTAAATGACATCAGGTCGGTGTGATCAAGCCTTGACGAAAAAAGAATTGCGTTCCTATTGGGTGTGAGAGCTCGAGAAACATAAAATAAAAGGCTAGACATAGGTATGAGAAGGGACGGGAGTGCATCAAGAACGGCTGGGAGGGGTGCAGAAAGCATTAGAAAAATCAAGAACTTTATTCCCCAATTGAATATCCAGTGCGCTGGAATCAGAACTTACAACGGGTGTGATCATGCCTAACGCGGTCGCAAAGGCGGCGAACTCGTTCGGCCAATAGCTAGGCATAATCACCTAACTTGATGACGTCGGACACACGGGCTGAATGAACGGGAGAACATGCATGATATAAGTGGCACTTTAGAGCAATAGCAACTATACTAAAATGTACCTTGGGGAAAGGATCAGAAATGGGGTAGTTCTGGAAAGGTAGCGAGTCTCTTACCAGGGGTCTGGATGAATGAACTTTGTGAGCAAGAGAGTTTCCAGTTGTAGTGGCGGCCTGCAAGGCTGGAAGCGACGACCAACGGCACAACTGAACGTGCAAAACCATGGCAACCGTGATACTCTTGCTCGTCGCTAGCATGCCTCAATGCAACGATTGATTAAAAAATAGGTTGGATATACTTTGCGGGAGTGTCTTGCAAGTGTGAAAGCTACTCCTGTGAGTCAACCATGAGGTAACCTGATGGAAGACGGGAATATGGGGAACGCGGGTGACCACAAAAAGTCGTACGAGTTACGATGACCGAGTGACCTAATTTCGCCCTGTACAGGGGACCTTGGCGTCAGACAGGGTTGAGAAACGGGTGCGGTGGAAGGAACGCCGGAGAATCATGCAACCAGTCTCGGTGTTCAAACTTTTCTTGCAGTCAGCTGGATGGCCGCTTCAGGAGGATTTAGTCCCTGGCCACTCTTCAGACGCGTCAGCGTGGAAGTAATCAGTAGACGCACCTTTGGGGGTGGGCACGACCTGAACACGACTTCAAGTATGTTCCGATGGGCTGATGATTCGCGGTTGGAGGCGATCAACTACCCCAATGTGACCCCAATTTAACGCGTTTGCGTCAACCGACTTCTTTAATGACCAAAGAGTCGCATCGGTGAGTTGACAGACGGGACAAGGCAGGGCACTAGAAAGCGGAAGAATGATTCGAAGGTCCCATCGTCGGTGTAGGTAGCTGACAAGTGAATAGGCGCTCAAATCGTCGGTCCGAGTTACACTGGCAGATATTGCCAGATTTGTTGTTGAAGCCTTCTTTATTCTTCACTCAGCATTTCGATTCGGAAGTGGAAGACACAAGGCCTCAGGCAGTAACAACTTCCAGCTCAGCTCAGATCCGCCACCCGAATCGTCCCGAGAATTTACAAAATGGCAAAAAGGTCTCCACTCCTGATCGTCCCGACAGCAGACGACACTCAAAATATTCCCGCAATTTTGTATGCGGTTGCGGTACACCTGTTCCCAGAGCTGCTACGTACGCTATTCTTATCCCAGAAATCAGCACAAAAACCTCGACGCGTCTACATTCAGCGGCCGTTTAGTTCATGCATATCGCATCGCGCATCGCGCATCGATGATCGTATGCAGTCGGTACTTCCATCCTTTTTACCTCAAATATCGCAAGGGCTGATTTGTTTTCGATAACACGCGGCCACGGTCCTATATATCTCACGTCATGAATCCTGGCCTGCGGAAAAAAATCCTGATTCCCGTTCCAAAGGGCCCTTGTTTCGGGAATCGGGGCGGCTCTTGTGGATGTATGGAGGACGGCGTCTGGAATCGGATACTATTTTTTTTTTCTCTTTTTTTTTTTTCTTTTTTCTCTTTTTCTTTTATTTTTTTTTCTTCTTCTCACCGTCTCAGAGGTTTTTAGCTGATGTTTCCAAATACCATGTGTTCGAGGCAATTTGATACAAGAGAATCCGCAACATGTCACTGTGTATGTCGAGTTGGGCCGCGAACATACTACGATTTCAGGCCTCAATCGTAGCGACAAGTGAAGTCAGAAGCAACTGAACATGTCCTGGTTCGGTGGCTATGCTTTGCCTGGAGAACCCCCCCCTTCCTGTTGCTGCGGTACTGCAAAAAGCTTTACTTCAGCATGTACACATCCATCGGTGGCAGTCCAGGCCTGCATGGTAGATGATCGACAGTCCAAACTATACTCGCTCGCCTCTCAACATCCTGCCACCCATCACTGTCAGATGATTTTCATGTTTTCGGCCTCTCGATAGCACCAAGACAGCTTGTCAGATGGGCACAAACAGCTCGTATGGGCGTTTGTCGTACACTTACAGGCTACCCATGTCAGATGAACACTTTGTGCGCCGCCCACATGGACACCACGTCAAGACCCATTTCGGGCTACTATCACTACTATCAATCACTACTCTCAGCGCTCCGTCCTCGTCTCGATGATGACCGCCCAGGGGGGAAAGATGATAGTCAGACAAAGATGGAATGTCTTGTGTGTTGAAACCTGTTACTATTATTATTGCAGTGTGTTCCCGACGCCGACGATCACAGCGGATGATGTTGTTGGTTAGTAGCTTGATTTCGGGCTTTCGGATATGTTGGTGTTTCAACTGAAACTGTCTCTTATTTTTTTTGCCTCGTGACAAGGAAACACACGCCACCGTCGGTGTGGGGCCATGGAATTTCTTTTAGTGACGTCGACAGGCCACAAGTTGACCGCTAGAAGGGCTAGGTCATCGGTTATGTGGGCTTCTGTGATTTCGTGTGGATTCTGTGAAAGGCTGTTTCCCCACACTTCTGTGATATAGCAATAGATGAATGCTATTCCCCAACTATTTCCCCACACTGCATCATTGCTATTAGAATCACAGTGGGACGGTCCATCCATCGCCGTCGAGGCTGATTCGCTGTTGGCGATGGCTGTCGAGTCATTACAACTCAGTTGCTCTCCACTGGGCGCGCAGTGGTCAGCAGGTCAAAGGGATTGCTGTCCGTTGACTTGTGAGCTTTGTTTCTTCCGTAGTCGCCGGGGAACACAGCCTTACAGCTTGACGGTCTCCCGGGCTAGTACGGATAAATGTCGACCAGGTTATTAGTGCCAGCAGTCTTTGTTTGGTGCTTTTCTGGTTACTGTCATTCCGGAAAATAATGGGAATCCCGTCTAGTTTGTCCTGCCTGTCATATTACGAATTTCACTGTAGGTGTCTCAGCTGTTTACACAATGACGCAGGTGAAACAAATTTTGCGTCTCCCCATTATTTTCCGGAACGACAGTATTAGTCCAAAGCCAAGACTCGGGGATGGGTTCGGTGAGGGTAGTGGGGCCCAGTGGCCTTGAAGCTTTGGGGGTGCGTTTCGTGCCTCTCTCTCTCTTTTTTTTCTTTCCTTTGTTGACCGCGAAAAGGAAGAGAATAAACGTCGGCAGCGATGTTTAACATGAGACGGGGGCACACGACCCTGCATTTCAGGTCTTGTTGAGCTATATACAGACGTAGTGGCGTCTAATTTCATTTTGGGGCCGAGGAGACGACCCCGATAACAATAACGATAACAATAATAATAGTAGCGTCCAAGCTTTCGCTTCCTCCAATGTTGAATGTTGAACAGTTTGCATGTTGGGGTTCAAGCTGTAAAGTCTCAGTTTTTTTTTTAGCGTTTCAGCAACGTTCCACATGCATGGAGGTGTCTAGACGTAGTCTAGTAGCTTGTATCCCCAGATTTCGACCCTAGGCTTTTGACACGTTACTTATCAGGTGGCCAGTTCCAAGCTGTAACCCCGCAATATACTGTACATTCATGCTGCGTGTCTTCGGCGTTGTAAATTGCAAGTTTATGAAGGGGGCTACGTGTCTACTTAAGGAACCTTGGCAGCTAGAAACGTGCACGGATCATCAACTCGTCCAAGTACCGGTGTTCAAAAAAGCAATGCTCAGAGTCTGATAGCGGCCGTCTTGGAAGCGGAGGAAATGGGAGAAGTGGAGAAGTGTGGAGACGGAAGGTGGGTAGCATACAGGTATGATTCCCGGTTGACGAGCGCGATGAATTGAACTGAGCGGAAGATACGAGGTGTCCGCAGACTGTTCATCTTGATTCCCGTATGAAAAGGAAAAAAAAAATAAACATCAATGTTTCAAGGCCATTGGCATGGATATTTGGATGGGAGATTCAACCGACAGTCATGATGGTTTGATGCATACAAGAAGAGTAATATTCATGAACGCGGCAGTTTGTTAGTACCTTGGAATTTCCCCGCATTTTCGTATTGGCTGGCTGGCTGGCTGATGATGATGATGGTGGGTGCCGTGCCAGTTGAATTGAATGATTGATCTCCGATACCCAATAAGACAAATGTATATAGTAAGTTTGTTTTTCTTCCTCGGAGAGACAGCGAGACAGCGAAACAGCGAAACAGTAGGACAAGCATCTATTATAGAATCAGTTGTACCCAGGCTGCGTATTTGCGCGGGGACTCTTGGGGATTTTCTCAAGGCGGACCGGGCAAGGGAACAGGTTGGAATAAACCCGGGGGGACGTGGAAAGTGAGCGAATGGGATTAAGGTAGCGTTATGAATCGAGAATGACCAACGGAATATTGAGCGGGCGGATGTGGAGTCTATAACGGTGTTTCGGTCTTTGAATGGAGTACGAATGGATATGGGATGATACATCGGAGCTCTGTTTGGAGAATTGGACAGGCCGGTAGGTACAGGCGCTCTGATGTGGAGAAATAAAGGATTGATCGATATATGACTAGTAACATGGTACAAGATTAGACGGGCGCAGGCGCAGGCACAGATGAAGAAGACGAGTCATCATGGAAATCCGATGTCGGTGGGGGAGGGAGAAATAGATCGCCGGTAGACAAGGAAGCTGAGAGGCAGGAAGAATGACAGAAATAGAAGCTGTTTGGGATTGGCGGGGGGAACGTGGGATGTATGGAAACTGGTAACCAGTATGTATGAGTGAAGGCTAAGCGAACGCGTTTAGGAGATGGTAGATGACACGTTCATTTCCTTTTGATTGGTTGAGTAGCTAACGAGGCAGAGCATGCGCAAGGGGTAAGCGGGCTGGAAGGGGCAGTGATTGAGAGAAGGTGGAGTATTGCCAGGGGAATGGCAGGGCCAGGAGGGAGTGCCAGGAGGGAATCTTGTATGCCAATAGGCGTGCTGCTGCGATAGGATGCCTGAGAGAGAGGAGTCAGGGTATACATAGCCGAGAGACCCCCCCTTTTTGCCCGGAGAGGTATACATCGGACGGGGATTGTTCGGAGAGACAGCAAATTGGCGGAAACACAACAAATTGGCATTTTACGTGGACCGATGGATCTCAGATTACTGTTTCGTCAGGGACTAGTTTCCAAATTAAGTCTATCCCAATAAGGAAATGCAAGAGGAGAAAGTGCCCGCGGTGCCCACGGTTGGGCCGGCATGCCGGAGCGGGCCAAACGGGATAGTTATATACGGTTCATCTGAAACCGGGTTTAGGTTGATTTCTCCTCCACACACACACACACACCCTTGCCCCCCCCCCGTCCCCCAGCAATGACTCAATCACAGAGTCCCTCATCGTCTTCATCCTCATCCAACAACGACTATCATACTCAGTGGTGTCCAGTATGCGACAGGCAAATCGTCCCAAAAAGAACTCAGGTCCCCATCCCACCAGACCCTCCAGTACTTCCTCCCTATGTCCATTCTCAGCGCAAGCGTCGCGGTTTCCTCGAGGGCACCACTTCTCAGCTAAAGCAGGCTCAGGCTCTTGCCTTGGCTTCTAAACAACAGCCTCAACGTCTCAGGACAATCATCGATCAAGGTCCTTGCCCTTTGTATTGCTCAGAGGAATGCAGGATGCGCGATACTGGAATCACCTCGCGTCCCTCATGGCATGGTGATGAGGACACTTACCCAACCTATTCATTATATCCTTTGACCGCCAACAACTCGTCCGGAAGTGATCCTGACGAGAGCGACTCGGTCTCCACGTCCTCTGCATCAGACAGCCTGCCTTCGCCTACGGAGGAACTTGGTTCAAACAAATCTTCATACTCCCCTTTCAACTTTAAGCCATCATCATCCCCCGCAACATCCGCACCATCTCTTATTAATGCAATTGCAAGCACCTCGCCATTATCTGGCGTCGACGGCGATGATTTTTTACCCCTGGTTCCAGTCAGACGTCCCTTTGTCACCACAGAGCAGCGCTCAAAGTCTTTCCAACATCGCCCGTCAACAACTGCTTCAGCAGCTGCAACTCCAAGATACAGGAATCATTCGTGTGAAAGGTGAGCAACCCAAAAGTTGGTTTCGTATTCATATATCGTCTTTCTGACACACGCCCTCATTCAGGTCATCACCTTCATCTCTACCTGCAAACACCGACGAACTCCTATCAAAGTTCTCCCTATCTTTCTCTCGCCGCTCCGAAAGCAGAGTGAGCCTGTACTCGGGTATAGGCACACCCGATCACTGCTCGCCTGCTCCTTTATCATCATCGCCTAGCCGTCGTCCTGTGGCTGCTCACGGACTTCTCGTCCCAGAGATCCTCACCACTACTCGCCCTTCCTCACGTCCGCCTCCTACACGTCGAAATAGCTCGACATCCATCATCTCCAACCGTAGCCGAACAGGCTCTATGGCATCTGTTGGCTCTTCCCGTCCAAGCATCCAATCGCCGTTAGGGCAATACGGAAGCGACGACTCGGACCTCGAGGAACAAGATGAAGAAGAGGCTCCACGCAGCCCATCTAGCGTCAGCGGCTACCCCAATCCTCTCGGGAGGCGACCAGTGTTGGAGAGTGAGTACTCACTGCTACACTTTGTTTCTTTCAGTTGCTCATTGACGTCTATTATTTAGCACGTTCGTGGTCAAACGACAACTTCAAGACAGTGACAGCTCCCAAGTCGAGGCGAACACCATCTTCAAGGCCCGATGGGAAGCGACTGTTCCTGTTCCCCACCGATTAAGCTCGCCCTTTTTTTCCACTTTCTCTTGGGACTTCTTGTATTCGGAATCATCATCGTCATCGCCTGCATTATCATTATCCATCGCATCATATCTTTTGGTTTTCGTCAACAATCATCCAACTTCGTGTGCATAATTTCATTTTGTTATCGGTTTCAGTATCCCTCCATCACCATCGCATCCATACATCATCCACGCACATCACCACCACGACTCTCTCCAAAAAAAAAAAAGGATTCAGAGTCGCAGTGCTTGAATCGCTACCCCCTCACCCATCATACCCCCCCACATCGAACCCGTTCGCCACGCACAGTCTACCATAAACCCGGTTAATCGTGTATTATTGTCATCGCATTCCTACGCTATCCATTTCATACCCATACGCTATCCACACCGCACACCATCGCCTACCCTACGACAACGCCTCATCACCGCCACCACCAACCACATCGCACTTTTATTACTATAACACAACTCCGGATTTTATCCGTATCCATTCGCCGATTAACTGGGTTCTCTACACACGTTTTTATTGGTCGCATTCGGGTTCTCTGTGGAGTTTTTTCGGACACGCATTTAATGTTTTTAATGAGTTCCTTTTCCTCCTGGTATGGATTACTAGAGAGAAAAGAGACGAGATGAAAAGAAGACGAAGTATTGGAATGGAGGGGTTTTGGGAGCTAGTCCACCTCAAAATGTGTATAATGTTCTGTCAAGTCTTGATGTAGTTGTATGTGCAATACTTTTCTTACGACTTTTTTTTTTTGGTGGGATGTGTGGACTTGGGTGATGGTTTGGACATACCCTACGAACTCCTGTAATACATGATACCCTGTGTCTTTCTAAATGTGTTTTCGTGTGTATATGGTTGTACAACAGTTGTATATTTTTTTGCAATGGACGAAACTTGTGCCTACTTGTCTCTGTGTCTGGCATGGCGGCCGCGCGCATCTCCTACTTCGTTCCTGTCTTTCACCGGTCTCACCTTTTGATCGACGATCCGATACAGCTGGGTGGGGGAGGGCGCGATACAGCTGCGGAATGCGATTCTTTTCCTCCCGATCTCATGACACTGAGGAGTTGACAGTATCCAAGTGCTCTTTGCAATTGGAGCCATCCCGCTCGTCGTCTTTCGAGATTTCCGACTCGCGGATGGGATATCATCGTATCCCCTCAAATCCTCAGGATGAAGTCATATGTAGAGAGAGGGAGCAGATGACTGTTGGTGAAATCACCCCCTCCGGCCGGGTATATCGCTATGAAGTCATTCATTTTTTCATTTCAGCGTCTGTCTCTGTCTCTCTCACATCTAGTAAATCAACGTTTGATGTTTGTGCGGCCGAAAGGGACTCACTCTGTATCCAGTGAAGTCATAGTAATAGTATTATACTTCATACTACAGTTTTTTTTTTGGCCTATGCACGTCAAGATTGTCGCCCGGTGAAGTCATACATACATACCTCATCTTCTGATTTTTTTTTCTATATAGGCCTTGAGCTTGAGCGTTCAAACAATCAATGAACGACAGTTGGAGAGAATTGAAAAAAAAAAACTCCGGGTACTTGGCGGGATGACTTCATCCTTCAGCATCATTCTTCATCCATGGAATATTGGGGAGGCAACTTGTTCTCCGCCCCGAGACTCACGGTAACGTCGGAAGAGCCGACACTCACGAACCATGTTGATCAACAAATTGGGACATTCACATGCGGCGTGAGCGTGAAACATTTTGCCGACACGAAACGTGGACGATAAGTTTTTGAAGCCAAAAAGCCAAAGTTGATGATCTCCTCTTGGATGTAAACATTGCTCGTTAATCGACGTGTAAACCAACAATTTTTTTTTACCGACACGACTTGCAACACCGGTACCAAAAAGCCCCCCTGACACAGTTTCCACAAAGACCCCGCACCTGCCGGACTTTCTGGGTTTTTGAGTTATCGGTCGTGGAGATTTGGAGACAAATTTGGATTGTTGGAGGTTCAGGCTGTCAACGGTGGGTGTATATTGTATATAGTATTTAAAAAGATATGAACACGACATGACTTCATATCGCTCCAGTACCCTCTCGTAGGAGCGCCACGGTCAGCGCCTCGTTTGATAACCGACCAGCGCACGAGAGCTGTCTCGGATGATATATGAATTGTACCCGAGTTAGGAATCAGTGGTCTTCTGAAGGAAAGCGGGGAACAGGAACGGGGAAGGAGTACTTGGTACGCGTCGCTTACCAACCGCTCAGCCATCGGCAGGGTCATCTTATCTCTGGCAAGTTTTAAGCTACGTTCATCAGACATGTCTTGATTTTTAAAGACGGGACGAGGTGCGTACTCTTTTTAATCAAAAAAAAGATAAACGCTGCGCTCAGAGCTCGGAGGATATAGACTGTCTTTTTAAAAAAATCCACTGCTTGATTTTCCAAGTCGCGTGCTTGAAAGATTGTCCGTAATGTATGTAGCTAGGGTTCGTAAAATACCACGTTGTGGGTTCAACTATATGCCGTCGACTACGTGCGGGATTCAGGGATGGCGGTTTGGCAGGGATGTTGCTTATTCGCTAGTCTTGCTTGTCGCCTAGGATATGTGCCACGCGAACGACGAGGCCGTGTATTTTGATTGGACATTTCCACCTCTAGCGACGCGTAGTTATATGCAGGGAAGACGGGGTTGTAGGGATCATCCGGGGCGGACTCGTCGGGGAGTCGCTATGCATAAGAGGCCCCAAGCGACACTAGTGGTGGAATAGTACAGCTCGGGATTGGTCATCGGCCCGCATGTACGTGTGCGTGTCTTCTCAACATAGGTAATTTAGCTATACATATACTACTGTATTTGTATTTTCGGCCGCAGACCGTCGCAAGTCCTAGCCAGTGGAGATATCAAGACAGACCCTACGGGTGCAATGTTCGTCGAGTAAATTCGATGACCCGAGCGATACCACTGTCAAGACTTTGAGATAACTTCCAAAGCCCTGTTAGCTTGGACCAAATGGGTGCGAGATATTTCAAAATCAACCCTTTGCGAATTTAGCACCGCCGCTGTCAGCATGAAGACTGCCTTCTTGGAGTTGACCGTACATGTGCATTCGGAACCGACGAATGGAGACTTGTGAATTTTGCCCGTAAGGTGTAGTGGCGCGAAACATGTGAAAAGCAACTAGGAATGAGGATTCTTCATTTCACGACACTGAGATGAGCGACCATACTAGACCATACTAGATGAAGAGCAGAGACGAGGATGAAAAGTTGGCGAATAGTTTAATTAACCGAGCTGAGACTTGGGGTGTATATCGCTGTATACTGGTAGGTATGATCTTCGGAAGATTTTTCCAATGAGGAGAGCAAGTGCTTTCCCCACATAATTCGCCGAATAATGCCCTCTTGCTACGGCGCGACTAGAGATACCAGCGCGGTATCAGATGCTTCAGCAATTTTCTCATCTAAATATGCTTTTCGCACTCCTTGTTTGAAGTGTGACCCGAAAGGATTGGTTGCGCGACTGCGTGGTCCAGGGCCAACTGTTTATCTGAAGCCACCCCAAATATTAAAGAAAATCGGTAAAACCAAAAGGACATAAACGGTAGCAGTAATGATTACTATTCAAGAGCACCATACACTTGCACCATCTTGCTCGCAGGTACGATTAACGATGCGCCGCATCTGAGGGTCCGGGGTAATTTCGGTGCACAACATTATCGGCCCTTTCCAGCCTGCCCTTCCAGGAGCATGAATATCAGGAATCATATTGAGGCAACAGGTGAGTAGGACAGTGAACTTGTAACTAACAGACACCAGGGAAGCGATGCGAAGGAACTTCGCTTTCCAATCAGCCGCTGTGTACGACAACCCAGGAAATGATTGGGCACTTGTGAGTGAGAGCGAATAGAAATGGGTATTGTTTGAGGCGATCTGTGATGAGCAAACGGGAAGAGCAATGATTGTCGGTGCAAGATCCAAATCCCAGTATTTCGTCTCTTCAAATTTTCCAAAGGCTGTCTGGTAACCATATGCATAAAGAATCAGATGCTAGGGCAAGCTGTATAATCGTTCGGCTTTCATACTGATATCCAAATGCCCAATAAGAATCAAGAATGATTTCGGATCGAAGATCTTGCGTGATGGAGAAACTGGTCGACGTACAGGCTTTTTCTTGAGGGGAGCATACGATTTCTTTGGTGACTTCAGGTGGAACGATCATAATCCTGATTGAAAGGGCAGCTCGCTATAACCGATCCAAGGAAAACTGGTGGTGGAGACAGAGAGGAGAGGGCTTGCTGGGCCGCTAGCACAGCTTGAGAAAATGATCGTAGTCATGGTCCAGGCCTTCCAGGGCGAGTTGCCATATGCTTTCTCCCGCTCAGGTACTCTCAAGACTCAACATCGGTAGGCAGGACGCAGCGGCATTTTTTCTCCACTTTGATAGGTGGTGTTGACAAGCACTCAACTCAGGAGAAAAGTATCCTATGTGGTGTAGATAGGAAGCGACACAAATTCAACAGGATTGTAGCGGGGATTGGTCGGTGAGTTTCAAGCCACCTTTACTGAGGGCGAACACTTACGCAGTATTACTAGAAGCCGCATACAACTCAGTCTTTCTCGTCCTTGAATGGAATCCACCCTTACGAGCGCAAAGGGGCGCTGAAGCTCCTCAAAACACTTTCCAATCGCCGACATCACTATGAGCGGTACCCCATGTCATCTACCAGGCCGTAATGCAAGAAACTTCTGCCAATCAAAGGAATCTTTGAATTTACGTGCATCCTGCTCTTGATGCACGCAAACAAGTAATTCCAGGGCGCACAAGTTTTCGGTCTAGTCTCTCCGTCCGTTCCTATCTGAAATTATGCTGATTCTTATTTGTTGCCGCAGAAATTACGGCGGGAAAGCGCAGCCTACCATCTTACGGGACGAAGACCAAGACTACATTCAAGTGTCGTTGCACTTGCAATAGATTTTCTGTGATCTAGGTCAGAATCGGTTCTAATATAGCTCCGGAGAATATGCTTACACGAGAATGCTCAAGATGAAAACTCCATCTGTCTGGCTCTCGTCCCTTTCCGGAGCGAATGCATTCTTACCCATCCTTCGCCTGTCACCAGTCGCAGGAGAGGAATTGACAGTGGCTCAGATTCTTTCTCTCTCTTTTCCTTTCTTTTCTTTGTTTCACGCTTAGTACTTCTCGCTCTTATCCTCGCATCGAATACTGAAATTCTATGGCTCTATATAGATATGAATGTCTTGGGTAGAGACCATGGTCGTGTGCTCTTCCATGAGGCTTTGTTTCTCCAATGGTCAACCCCATATAACCCCACACCGATGTTCGTTGGTGATTCCAGATTCTGTGACACAACATAATGTCAGACCGTAAAATGACAGTCCTCTTTAAATTAAGGTGTCGTCAGACTTCGAAGACCGTAATTGAATGTCTTAAATCATCACAGGTCCCTCATTTGCCTGTCTGGTGCCTGGAGAACTGATAGCACGTCCGTCTTACAGGCCCTGAGACTTATCCCTTTCGTCTCTACCGAGGCCGTCCCAGCTGAGTGGGTATCGGCGTGCCGACGGTTTCTCTCACACACGAGCTCAGATATAGTGGGCCTACACGGGCTCTCGCATGCAGTTTGTGTGGAATTCCAATCGACATGATGTAGACGGGTCCGGTATAGGCTTCTTCCGCTGTTCCAGGGTTGCTAACTGAATTCTTCCAAGATATATGTAGCTTCCTGGGTCTCAGTCATAGAGTCCTGTGTGACGTTGGATTCGTCACTTCCGCTTCCGAGAAGCTCAACATTGCACATTCTTTCCCTCAATCCTTTCCCTCGATCAGTGTCTCCCGTTTCTCGCTTTTGCAATTCTGGGGCTCAAGTGCGGTCGGCCTATACTTCCTGATATCAGAGTTCTCGGCAGCCATTTGTGATGAGCGCCCCAGATATCTTCTCCTTACGCGACGTCATACCTTTGCCGGCTCCCTTGATTGTTCCGCACAAATCGAGGCTCTTATTAGATGTTTTCAACTTCCTAGGCCGACCTTCCCCACAGGTAGTAACTCAACCCTGGTCCGGGGTATAGACGATTTAATGTTGGGTTCGAAATGATGTGGCGTTTTTTGGTTTTAATTCCTCGGACTCCGAGCTTTCGTAACTTCTCCATGTTCTCAAGACTCACACGTCTGCTCAACGTGTGAGGGCGGGAAGGCTTAAGACATTCCATATGGTAGGAACTCCAAACGGAGAGGCGGCCATTTACGCTGATTCTGCTCGACTTCAGGTACTCTTTGGCTGTTTCCCAGATGATGAACGTTCGGATACGCCAGCGCTCGCAAACATTACCGTCGACGATAGCCGAGAGTATCTTCCACTCTCCGACCAGGCACCTTTGGATCATGCACGCTATCTCATGTCAAGGACTATGTGTACCCAGAATCATCACCGCCGGAGACAGTTTTCGACTTTTTCGAAGTGATACAATCCGTTTACGGCCTACGGTATGGCTCACCAGGGTCAAAACACGTCGGGTGCGGCAGCAGTGACGCGATTCACCGGTATTAATTATCCTTCTCCTTCCTACTTCGGACCGTTAAGTGTCAGTTACAGCACGGAACCTAGTTCATATAGACGGGTCCAACTCCTAAGCAGGTCTTTGATTTTTGGTTTATAGCTTCGCCGTCGCCCCTGCAGTACGGTAACGGTTAACTCTTGTCGACGCCGGGTTTTATTGGAAGGCTTCCTAGAGGCTATCCAGATGTGGCTAGGCTACGGCCTGCGGACCGTGTCTTCCAACGACGGGGACTTCACAACACCCAATTATACAGAAAAAACAATGTCGGCACTGGTCGTAAGTATTGAATTGTTCTCAAGGTTTCTAGCTTTGAACGTTCGTCTTCCAGCAGGCGAAGAAATCTTTGGGGGGTCCTTGACTTAGGCCGGCACCTCTGGACGAGGACAGCCACGTGGAAGACAAAGCTCGATGCGTGCCGATAGCAAGAGCCCTGACTCGTAACCAGCCTCTGCACGACAGTCGATGGAAGCCTTCGCGTGCCAATATGGAGGCTATGGCTCCAACTCGTCAGTGCAGCGGCTAGCCTCGAGTCTGGCAAGGGCCTTAAGCTTAAGCTGAAGGCCAAAGCTCTCCTGTTCCTCTATGCGGGATTGCATCATAGTTTGACGAGTACTGTACTGTCAATTCGAAAGAAACCCTATTCAATTGGCGAAGACTCAAAGTTGACTTTCAGACTCGAACAGACTAACGCTAAAGGTAAGGCAATGCATGCCGGTATGCCGATCGCCGTGGAACATGCAGCCCGAAGTCCATTCAATTTCAGGAAAACCAATCAATTTTTCGTCGAAATCGGGCGGCGTGGCAATCGCATACTATGATACTCTAAGTCCTGGCAGAGGTCAGACAGCAACGTGCATGCTTGCATCGTCACGGTAGATATGAGTCCGCCTAGGGGAGATTAAACAAACGGCCACCAGCTGAGAAAGGGTCATTGCTTTGGTCACGTACAAGAATGAGCTGGAATGCAGTTTGCTTTTGGACCAAAGACTAATCCAAATGCTTGCTAGAGCAACATGGTCAGAAGCTATTCGTTTGTTTCAAGAGTTGTTGTGCATACTGAGCAGTTTTTCGACTTTTTGCAGGACTTTGCTTGTCACGCCTATATATACAGTATATGTGTGTTAGCGCCCATGGCTCAAATCCAAAACCTTCACGTTCACTATCCATATTCCTCACACCCCAGTATCTTGGGCTCTTTCTGGACAGCGAAAACTTATCCCGCACCTCACAATCACTCCTAAACAAACACTCCCTTCCACTCTGTAGACAACACGTCTTCCGAGTGGTAAGACCGTCATAGAATTTCAACATTTTGCGGATTGATGTTCTGCCTTCATAACAGGACCTTGCCAGGGCTATTTTCCGAAATTCTTGCTATCTTCTCATCCAGTGGCTTGGAGCGGAGGAGGGAAAGGCTATCAGGGTGCGCCAAGGTACTGTTGGTTGAAAGCCCGCGCCGTCGGTTGATTGTGACTTTTACGGTAAAGCCTAGGAAGTTCAACGTTCAACCTTTCACACCTGCCTTTTATGTCTCGCCATCTTCGCTCTGGGACATATTCTTTTGGGGCTCAAGGAAACCATTCCTCCTCTGTCCCTTGTCACCCGCAGGTATACATCAGCTTCAATTCCATGTCTTTCGGTAGCTGAAGCTTGATTTACGTGTTGGGAACATAGGGCCTGGTCTTGTGAACAGATCGGAAATGCTGATTCTCAGCAGACCCGACTGTCACTTCTGTGATATCTTCAATGATCAACATTCACTGTTGCGGATCGCTCGCAATCGATAAGGTGTTTAATGGTCTCCCCTCCGTTTTCACGACACTGATCATCTTTATCAGATGTAGGGACCAGCCCGTTTTAGATAGCTTATATAGGCAAGCTAGCAGGGTCCATAGACTCGTGTATACACTCCCATCATGGTTAGTCCTGCCTTCCCTCCTCAGACCCGAGAGCTGATGAATTTGTCAGGGCGTCACAATACAATGCGTCAAGCCGGGTGATAAAAGGACATTTCCGAGGGCAGGAGGCCAGTATTGGTTTTATATCTCACCTAATCTGCCCATTGAAAAA
Organism: Moniliophthora roreri; assembly: GCA_001466705.2. Taxonomy (NCBI): domain Eukaryota; kingdom Fungi; phylum Basidiomycota; class Agaricomycetes; order Agaricales; family Marasmiaceae; genus Moniliophthora; species Moniliophthora roreri. The sequence goes on along the minus strand of LATX02000112.1, from coordinate 725,929 downwards.
TTCCGACATCCAGACATTGTGAGCATACACTATGTTGGGACCTTGGAGGATGGATCCAAATTTGATTCTAGCTTTGACCGGTAGGAGTTGCGTGATCCACGGTCATCTTCACCCACCGATGCCATTCTAGGGGACGACCGTTCCAGGTCGAACTGGGTTCAAACACAGTCATAAAGGGATGGGAAGAAGGTCGGATCCATTGTACATATCAGCAGACGTACGCTCAAGAATCTGCAGGCGTTCTCAGACTGTCTAAAGGAGAGAAGGCCATCCTAACAATACCCCCGGATTTGGTGTGTTCAGCCGAACTCAGTGTTGCTATACGGCTCACATGTTATCAGGCATATGGTGACCGTGGTGTGCCGCCGCTGATTCCCAAGAACGCAACATTAAAATTTGAGATGGAGCTTCTGGAGATTCACAGACCGGTGTCATAACTTCTGTCGCTGTATTTCCTTGTATGTCGTCTCTTTTATGCCATTTTTTCCGTTTCAATGCATTGCGACACGTCACTGGACATTCAACCTGATATCCAAGCTTCAAATGGTATGGGCGTTTGGTCGAATCATGCAAATCTGTGATTATCATCCCATCGCAGTGCCCGGACGGGTCTGTGCGGCTTCTGCAACACCTGCCACCCGCTTGCAGCTTCTCCTCAAGGCTCCCACATCACCAATGAACCTTCACCTTATTCTACTCATGACATCTCCGGAGCTGCCGCAACCTTCTTGGGAAGAAACTTAACGCGTTTCTAAAGGCAGACTTGTGCACTACAATGCAATCCACACGATTCGGCCGGCCAATACAATAGATCCGCTTGCGTAGCGACTTGTGGTCAGTATCTCATGTGAACATACGTATGCAATTACTGAATCGTATTTTCAGCTGCAAAACGGTGTTTCATGTGCCATTCGAGGTGGGAGAGGACGAAGGGAGAACAGCATCAATATAGTCAATACAATGACCACCTCGGTACACGGGCCTGGTTACTTGTTGAAGTTTGGAAGCATGTGAGTATGCTCAGCTTAAAAAGCGTATATACTTCTGAGTTGCTTCAAGTGCCATCTCTTCGTGATGTTCTTCAGAGCTCAGTCAGCCATCCTCTTCGTCCTGATAGCCATCGGTCACTCCATGGCAAAGAATCTCAAGCGTGGCCTTACATTTGCATCCAATAGCCCTAACGATATCAGCAAAGCAAACGACACTTCGAGCGTGATATCCTGGCAGTATAACTGGGGGACTTCTCCCCCGGCGTATCTCGCTTCGTCTGGTATTCCGTATGTCCCCATGCAATGGGGGGCGGGAGACATAGCGAACCTTTCTGGTGCGGTCAAGGCACAGAACGCTAAAATAGTCTTAGTATGTGTAGTTGTATTATCAGCTGGGTCTTGTATACTCATGTACTGCTCTAACAGGCTTTCAACGAACCTGACTTGTCCTCCCAGTCAAATTTGAGTCCCAGTGATGCGTCTAATCTCTGGCAGCAGTACATTCAACCATTGAGGTCATCTGGAATCCGTCTGGGCGCTCCCGCTGTCACCAACGCACCAAGTGGGCGATCGTGGCTCGCCGAATTTCTAGGTCAATGCCCTGCTTGCCAACCCGACTTCATAGCGCTACACTGGTGAAGCAACATCTTGATGACGTGGCGCTGTGATTGCTGAGTGACTGTTTCTCTCAGGTATGGAGAAGGAATCGGCGCCTTCTACGACTATATTTGGTCAATGCACGGTCAATTCCCAAACTATCCTATCTGGATTACAGAATTCGCTAGCACCTCCTCAGACGACGCTGGTGAGTCTCAATCATTTACTCGTAACCAGATATTTGAAACATTGCGAAAGTGGTGCGTGATTTCCTGGACCAGGCGATCCGTTATCTCGATACATTGGATTTCATTGAACGATATGCGTGGTTTGGATTTTTCGTACGTATAACTCTACCCCGTTTACAGTGGAACCTACCTCATGCGCTTGAAATGCAGCGTAAGGAGTCAGGCTCCCACTACAGTGAGTCCGGCGTGCATATCGAAACTCGGATGCTGATATTTGGGCGAACAGATCTCCTGGATGAACGCGGCGAGCTGAATGATCTCGGACACATCTATTTGTATAATTAACCGTATCTATACCGTCTTTGTACCACTTGATATTCGCAGGTGAATCGACAACTACTTGTGCTTGTAAAATGAGGGATGCACCTATTGCATGTTCAAAGTGCCAGCTGGGACACTTGTCTCCTAGAGCACGCGTTGGAAGTATTGACTGAAGAATTTCAATGCTCTAAGAGGTCACGAATTCGAAGATTTGTCTTCCTGCTTTTGTGCTTTGATGAACTTTTCTTCCTCCGGAGAGAGCGTCATGAAGTTAGCCTTCTGACGAGCGACCCACCGACGAATCTAGAACAGTTCAAATTGGAGACTGTACAGTGAACGTACAAGTAGCCTCACCGGTTGGAAAACATGCTCATGATCCCCGTAATCTTGGATGAGAACGAAATAGAATCCAACACCTGTTTGGTTCGGATTAGCACAAAACTTGTTTAACTTTGACGTTGAAGACGACACCTGGAATCAGGCAATACGAGACGAGCTTTGACGCGCTGTAAACCCATGGCGGACGAAAATCAGAGGGATTCGGATCCTCAAACTTGCTTTTTCCTTCTGATGCTGACGGCGGTAATGCTAGATTTCTCTGACTTTGTAGAAGAGTAGGTCTTCGGCGGGCAATGGATCCAAACGTTCTGAGCAACATGAGTGGAGAACGAAACACGGGTTCGCTGGTTTTTGTCACGACCGTCACGACCGTTATCAAGTCTCGCACATTTCTCCTTCTTATTCGATGGTCACAGGGATTGCTCAGCTGAATCAACGATGACATCTTTAGACATCCTGTACTACTATAAAAGCCTCAAGAATCCAACGATGCTCTCCCTACCCTTCACGACCCCGAAAACTTTTCCTGCTCACCATGGACGATAACGGCGATGTTCCCAACACTTTCAGTGCACCCTCGAACTTGTTTTCGACCACTGATGATATCCCCGAAATCAATTCAGCTGGATTAAACACTTTTATCGCTCCTCATCACTCATCTTCTGTCGCAAAAGAATTGATTGAAACTGCGCAAGCTCTGGTCAATCCTCGTGGTCGTGGTATCTATGCTACCGATGAGAGTCCGGACGTTATCGAAGCAGCCTTTGTTGCTGCAGGCAAAGACAGATCTCAAAATGAGGCGGAGGCGCTCAAAAGGAGAAAAGAATGGAGAGAGGCGGCCTACAATGCCGTGCCTGCTGGTTCGCCCAAGTTGTCTCCTCATCCGTACCGTATCCTCACCATTGTCTAGAACACGTATCCGGTGTTATTCTATATGCTGAAACGTTATTGGACTTCAAGTTAGGGCATGTCTTAACAAAGAAAGGTGTCATTATCGGTGTTCGGGCCAACGGCGAACTGGCACCTCTACCTGCGTCGCCGTTCGAATTTATCGTCCAAGGACTTGACGATTTGTTGGCCAAGCTACAGGCAGCTCGTGCTGCTGGCGCCAGGTTCTCAAAATGGCGGGTTCCCATCGCTTGCACGAGCATTGGTCTGGGGCTACCTTCTCAAACATCGCTTGATATCCAGGCAGAGACCCTAGCCATATACGCCTCGATCAGTCAGCAGGCAGGCTTAGTTCCCATTGTGGAACCGGATGTCGAGTTTTCCGCAGATGCTGACTTGGCACGAAGTGTCGAAGTTCATCAGAAAGCCATCCGCTTGATTTACGATCGTTGCCAAAGTCATAATGTACTGTTGGAAGGCAAGTATTTCTGCGTAGCTAACCAATTTGATAGCTTGCTGAAGCTTTGGTAGGCACTCTTCTGAAGCCTTCATACCCACAACCGGGATTGAAACATCCATCACGTTCCGGCGTTTCGTCAAAGGAAATAGCTCTCGCTACCGCTTCGGTCATTGCCAACTCAGTACCGTCAGCAGTTGCCGGTGTTGTTTTCCTCTCAGGTAAGGCCCCAGAGCAATCGACTTTGTGCACAACTGACTCCCCGCTATTCAGGCGGCCTCTCTACACCCGTCGCTCTCGATTACCTGTCAGCGTTGAATCAACTCGTCAATATATCTCCCCCGACGTCGCCATTTAAAAGGCTTCCTCCCCTATCATTCTCGTACGGCCGTGCTTTACAGGGAGAAGCTATCAAGCACTGGGCTAATAAAGACACGCGATCCATGAAGGATTCCCTGGAGCGTGCGGCAAAGGGTTGTTGGCTCGCTGCTCGGGGTGAACCAGTGCAATGATTTACGGATCTTGGGAAGACCTTTGTACAATAGATCACTACAAAATATTGCGACGCCAAGTACACCAAACTATCTTCACAATTTACCTAGACACCCCCCAGACTCCATCAGATTTGGCCTGATTACAATCTAGCCAAAACCCATCAGGACCTGGGCCTGACGTTGAACTGTGTAGGTGTATCAAAAATTTGGGCATGTAAGGAACAGTCTGTCGCTGAAATCCTTCATCAATAAACGGCCCCTGCCTGGTCCGTGCCTAGTTACCATCTGCTTTGTGAATCTAATGGCCTCATACTGACCGCATCCAGGCACTGAAAGAAGACGGAAATTTCGAAGCGCCGTTCTCTCGCAGCAGATTGTCAGATCGTTATCCTCTGCCGGCAATGGTTCACTGTATGAATCACCTGGATGCGGGAAGGTTTCTAACCAACCTGAAAGTTACCGCTCAGAGGTTTATGACCCTGGGGATTGAAACAAGAGGGGTACCTCCTACTAACCATAGATAGCAAGAGATGTTTACGACCACTCTTTCTAGGTCAAGGGATTTTGCCCAGTAAGCAGATAACTACTCACTATGCACTACTGCCATCGATTCCATCGAACCTTGGGGGAGTCAGAAACAACAGGACATCTTGCTTATATCAATCTTAACTGAGTTTTCACATCTTCAATGACACAAAGAAATACAGAGACTGTCTTTTGTTTGTTGAAAATTATTTACTTAAGTCAATGGCTTCTGCCGTCACCACCGCTGGTACTGGTAAGTCGGAGGGCGCCGACAACTGCTGAAAGCTCTACGCCCGCTAATCCTCCAACTGATGCTGATGTTCCAATGTCTCTAATGGCCTGTTTTGTGGGATCCCGGATGGGTAGTATCTCAACATAAATATCAAGAAAACAAAATGCCATCAGTATCACCTCGTCTCGACAGAGACCACGGATTCATTCTGAAGGATGCGAACCATCATCAACTCTGAACGTGATATTGAGGTATCAGGATTCACCGTTATCAATTTCCTAATGTACACCACAGGCTATCCAATACGCCAGTGAGCTGGACTGTCTCGGCGCACCTAGATGAATTGGGCTGTGCTATAGGATATAGCATGTCAAAGCTATTCTTACCTCGTGATATTCTTTTGCGAGGTCAATAATTGGTATGTATATTATCCTGTTTTCGTGCTCCTGCATTTCGCAATATCATGGTCTGAAATCTGAGAGCGCCATGAGCCTACAAGCAGCCCATTTTAAAAATTCAATAACATCGAACTCCAAGCTCAATCTTCACATTATTGTCCCGTGTTGGAGACTATCGATCGTCTGTCCAACGTTTGTGCTTCAGAGGTGGGTTGCTCTGAAATGATGCCATATGGTTTTCGGATTCTACTAATACCGTTATAGATGACGTACTTTCGAAACTGATGACATCCACATTGTGAAGGATATCGATGTAGTCGATGTCATTTAAAAGGCGCGGGGGACCTTTCGGTTGTGGCGGGAAGTACACCACAGAACATTCTTCGCGACGGTGACGATGTGGAAGGAAAATCTTTATTCTTAGCGTATAGAACATCTCAAGGAGATAACCTATCGATTTTCCATTGCGTACCCGAAGATCCCTCTTCACGTAGGTAACGAACGCGATCATGCAGGCGAGAGGGTTTGCCGATCCAAAACTCGATTTCACTGAATGGGAAGAGCTTTAGAATATCACAATTAAAGAGGTTAAAAGATCCGTACTTGGGAATCACTCTCCAGCCTCCCCAAAAATCGGGAAGCGGAATAGCACCCGTCTTGTCGCCTTCATGCACGCCAAACTTCTCTTCCAATTTCTTCAAACGTTCATGGACTTCCCTATCCTGTACTACAGTGCTCTGCTTGCTCGCCCATGCACCCAACTGGCTACCCACGGGCCTTGTCTTGAAATACTCCACGCTCTCCTCCTGGCAGACCTTCTCCACAGTTCCAACTATCCTGACCGATCTATGGATCTCCCTCCAATAAAACACCAGAGCAGCATGAGGATTTGCCTCGAGTTCCTTGGACTTTCGAGAAGTATAATTGGTGTAGAAAACGAAACCGCGAGAGTCGAGCTGCTTGAAGAGAACGATACGAGCGGATGGAATGCCGTTTGGAGTGGCCGTCGACAGAGACATGGCTTCGGGCTCATGAACTCCTCCCTCTACTGCCTCTTTAAACCAAACATGGAATTGATCTAGAGGTGAAGGTAGGACATTCGAAGGAGAGAGGTTGTCGGGGGTTTGATATTGGTTATGAGGAAGGACCTGGATCTTGTCGGAGGAGGGTTCTGATATAATGACGTCCCCCATGGCTGATTGTTGGCTTATAGTTATTCGTTCGGGTCTGAGTTGGCGAGAGTAAGTGGTGAACGTTCTGGATACCCTGGCCGTAGGGATTCTGACTCGGAACAACGAAACCATCTTGATTGGCCTATGATGATGTAATGTCGCAATATTTTCTCCTCTTGACCATGATTCACTGAGACTCGGACATTGCGTCTACATCGGCCTCGACCTCGAAGGCCCGCTAGAACTATTAAGGGATACTCTGAGCATCTGGACTCTGATGCGTGTTGTCTTAGGCGGCTCAGGTCATCAAAATTCGAGCTACAAGGAGGATAATTTTCAAAGCTTCAAAGTTCAAATGATCAAATGCTGAACACGGTAATCATGTCGCATTGGCACAGGCGAGGCTTGACTTGCAAGCTCATTCAAAAATCGGTACAATTTGTTCTTCACACGTTTTTGTGACCCGTATGAATCTATACAGTTAATGATTCCCAAGTAATATACTTCTCTCGCCTACCGTACTATCAATAACCGGGACGGAACGGACTTCTCACATTTATTCGGATGAAGGTGCGTACTCTACCGGTTCCACGCCACTTGGACTTGAACAATACAGCTCTTTGCCACTCGCATCGTATCTATTCCCGTTAATAGTGGCCGGCCGTTTGCTTCAGCTGTTTGAACTCCACGCTGATTATCACCGCCACCCGGAATGGTCGTGGTATCAAGAGATGTCTGCAATGACCCGTGTCCGTCAAAATCTGGTATCATTAATACGCGACGGAAACGCTTGTCTTGGAGATCACTTGGTCGTGTTTTCAAGCACATCCATCAAAGGGCCTATGCTGGGCTTTGGTTTCTAGAATCTACAACAGGTGAATCAATTCCAAATTCTCAATTTGTTTTCGTGTTTTCCACCCCTTTCTCAAGACTTGTTTTGTCAGTGTTCTATCACTTTTTTTCTCTCTTACCACCCGTGGTTGCTACACGCTCGGGAGCGAAGAAGCCATCGTTTTTCTGACGTCGCGTAGGAGCAGTACATATGATCATCTTCTAGTCTACTGTATGGTGAAATTTCCGAATTTCGGTCCCTTTTGCCCCACATTTCTTAGTATTTGGGATTGTGGCTTTCTTCCGCATGGACTTTCCTTGGGAGTTTTTTCTGAGCGTTCATTCATTCCTTTGCAGGTGATAAACCATGATTAGAGTTTATCTACATCAGCGTCGCATTCCCAGCGCAGCATGGGCATTCAGCGTGGGTATACTGGGTGTGGCGTCTTTGATCCCTCATACAGTATACAGTGGAGATTTGGGAATCTATCAGCGGCAAGTTGAGACGATTGATGCATTTGATGCCCGCATACACACGCGGGAACGGGTACACTCAGGTGGTATAATGGTCCTTGTGTCTTGTGTATTCATACGTGATAGATTTCGGACTTTGGAACGAAGGAAGCTGCATACTCCGGTGTTGCCCCGGTTGTACCAGGGCAAGTAGGCCTGGTCTTCTAGTCTACCATTTAAATGCGTTCCAAACTCAAGTCGCTGAATCTTGATGGATTGGATATGGAGATGACTGCATGATACGTTTACAAATAGTGTCGAATAGGAACGAAAGCGCCGCAGTCTTATGCCAAACCGTAGCGATTGTACCTCGTAAGACCTTATTTTAAACCTTTGTAGATATAGGTGTCAATTCCATGTTTATAGAGAACTGTTGAGATGGTTGCGCAGTGCGAACGTTGACTCTTTATCGGCTAAGCCCGGATCCGACAAAAGGAGATAAGCAATCTGAGATTAGGCGACAAATGCAAGAAATCATAAAACTCAATAACCCGCTTTCCCTTCATCCGTCATTCCCACTTCCCCATCTACTCAACGCGTACGGCGGTCTCTGCATGCACTATGCTGCATTCCATCTATGACCTCACAACTTCCTGTCGAAAGACTACTGGTGATGTACCTGCAAAGCTCGTGGTCGGTCCCTTCGTATTGTATTTCATCTACTACGCATCTTATGTTTCTTTCAACAGGGTGCTTCAACGACCGTTGTGGGGTCCAAGATGTATCTTTTTGTGAGCGGTCAAATACTCAATAGGATTGAAGACGGTTTCTGACGGGAGTCATGGATAGGGTGGACGTCTAGTCACAGAACGGAGGATGGTGTCCGACTTGTACGCCTTTGACCTAGAGACATTCGTTTGGGAGAAGATACAGGCATTTCCAGAGGATGACATCCCGAGACCTCGATATTTCCATAGTGCTGACGCTTGTGAGTCGCAATGGCTTTACCTGCTTCAACCCTATTCACACCTTCATTCTTGAACTAGGGAACAACCAACTCATCATCTTTGGTGGCATGAGCAATCAGCCAGATTCACCAAATCCTGATGAACTCTGCGTTCTAAACGACGTTCGATTCTTTGATCTCACAACTCGACATTGGATACCTGCATCACAGTTTCCCGCACCTGTATCAGAAACCTTCGTCCCACGGGCACGCTATGCACACCTTTCTTCGGTGACAGCTGATCGTTTGTTCATCATTGGGGGTCAGGACTTTTTCAACACATGGCTTGATGATGTTTGTGTGTATGATCTTCTTGGGAAGACGTGGGTACAGCGACGCGACTACCCTCGACATTGTGGTACCTATCGCAGCGTGGCTGTGTCATCCAATCTCTGCGTTCGTCGTCCACAAGACGAGCAAAGTGACACTCAGGCAGAAGCCAACCTAGGACCACCTGGGACTCGCTTTCACCAATCCGGAAACGCAGTTCTCGCGGAATTCACATCCTCGGACTCATTAGTGCATTTGCCTTATTCGACCACTCCGACGGAGGATTATCCGTCAGACATCTACTTGTACAGCAATTATAATGTGCGTCTTCTGATCAGTCCCGCGATGTAATCTACAACTAACATATTTTCAGTTTACTGATGTTAAACGAGAACTCGAGGTGTTCTCTCCACTGCCCGATACCGATTTCACGATACAAGACTGCTCGTCGGCCATGACCGGTACTACCTTTCCTCCCGGTCTTCGATTTCCCACAGGCGCAATACTTGGGTCACATCTCATTATAGCTGGCACCTATCTTGCCCATAGCTATCAATCCTTTTCGATATGGGTTCTAGATCTTCTCACAATGTCGTGGTCGCGTATTGACCCAGGCAAAGCCGTAGAAAGCGGTTCCTGGTTTCGTGGATGCTTATGGGCCGAAGCCAACAAGTTTTTGATATTTGGGAACCGAAACGGCAACCTGGTCGACGATTATAATCGCCGGCTACTTAGCTGGGATCACGTCGCCGTGGTCGACCTGGAGGCATTCGGAATATATCAGCCCCCACCTCTGAAGTTTAGTCTTGAGATGCAGGAACTCGGGCTTGCGGCTTTGGAAGAAAAGGTTCTTGCAGACTTCGAGATCATTTGTGACGACGGTCGGAAGATTAGTTGCTCGCGGAAGATGCTGGAAGAGCGCTGGCCTTGGTTTAAGGAACGGCGAAGGAAGCTCCTGCAGACCGCTATGGAGACCCTTCAGCAACTACCGACATCGCCGATGCATGTTGATAAACCTGCGTTGCCTGGTGCAACCTCTGCCGAAGATGATGACCGCCCTGATCCCAGACTTACACCTCGATCATTACACCTTTCGGAACCATACCCAGTCACGCTAGCCCTATTGCGGTATTTTTACTCCCTTGCACTCCTTACTCCCCTGCAGCTGGCACCTGCCGTCCTTAGTCAACTATTAGTGCTAGCGACAAACTATCAATTATCACATCTGGAGTCGCTTGTCAAGCACGCGATGCATCGTGCATTGTCCAACTCCACGTCGGTTGGTGTGTACGAAGTGGCTACGTTGTGCGGCTGTCGCAGTCTACAAATTCGGTGTGTAATTCCTTTCCAGATCGTCGAACTGATATTGATATGATATCGTTTGACACAGTGCCTTGAAGACGGTGATGGTGAGGGCCAAACGTTTTTTTACTAGTTCTCTTGTCGCTCATCAGCAACAGTCATATACACAGAAAAAACCATCTCGCCGACCTGATAAGGAAAACGGCGGCGGCGGACGACCACCGGATGGTGGGTCTGGCGGAGGTGGCCCTTCTAGTAGTAATGAAGGTCCTTCCGGATCCGGGGGCGATAAGTTTATCTCAAGACCCCGAGGCACCTCTGATGCAAAATGGCACACCATGGGAGACAGTGATACTAACAACCATGCTTACAGTAAGAGTTCGCCCCTTAGCCAAGCTGTCATGTCCTGAGTAGATTAATCAAATGTATTCACCATAGACTCGCATAACGTCTCCCAGCACGACCCTCGACGCCCTTCAGCACGGCTACATCGAAATGAAGGGCCAGAATCCGACTCGGATGATCTATCTCCGATACCCCTATTTACGCGACCCCGCAAGAAGCACGACCGTGCCGTCAGCGCTGTCTCGGTCAGCACCGACCAGGAACTACGCGATTTTGCTGATCTTTTGGTCCCGACGATCAACCAACCTATGGAACGTCCAACTCACGACCGTGCCAAAAGCGGGGACTCCGGTCTCTTTGTGGATCTGTCTGCTACGGCTAGAACTTCAAGTGCCGACGAATGGAGACATCTATCCAGTCAAGCACCATTAATTCGCACATCATCTGTGTCATCAGAAGGCCATTACGATCTCCATTCACCTGACGGGCATGTTGATCGTGTATATTTACCACCGTCACCAGCGTACCCTTCATTCCATCTCCCCCTCAACCAATCTCGTACGCCACGCGTGGATACCGATGGCCATTCTCACGATACGAGTGACTTGCCTTCACTGACTTCGTCGACTTCCCGCAGCTCGTTGAACAGTTCAAAACGACACTCACCTCTGACGCCAGCGACATTGGTGATTCCCCCGGAGTATACGTACTCTGAGCCGTCCCCACTGTCAATCATAGAAGAACAAGGACAAGAAGAGCACTACTGGCGTCATGGCGAATATCGGAGCCTATCCACGCAGAGATCATTCTCGGAAAGCGAAGAGCACTCATTACCAAAGGCTTGGCCGACAAAGAAGTCTGTAATCGAGTGGAATTACCAGACCCCACCTTCACTAACGACATTGGATTCGCAATCACCCGAGCCAATATCCCCCCCGGCTTCAATCACTTCTCCGACAAAGTCCTCTTCTTTCTCGCGTTTATTGAGACGCGAAAAGGGGGGTAACTTTGGCAACATCACTCAGACGAAGTTGCCGTTGGACAATAAAGCTCTGAAGGCCGAGGAAAAGAGACGCAAGAAGGAGGAGGCAAAAGCGCGAACGGAGAAGTTGGCTATGGACTTAAAGAGACGTCAGGAAGAGCGCAAAAAGGCAGCTTCTGACCGCCTTTCTGTAAGCTCTGCAGAACGCAAAAAGAAGGAGATGGCCACGTTGTATGGAGGATTTGCGGAAGGTATTGTCATGTAGGATCTGTTCTACTCCCTCATTTCACTCCAGATTTTACCTTGGTGTTCATTGACTATTGACCTGTTTTCTGGACCCTATCTACAATTATCTCGCTCATTTATTTGTTTCATCTCTTGTATCATTTATTGCGCCTGTTGTACACCACTCGTTTGTCATATTTCCGAGTCTCTGTGGCCTTGATGCGAATTTCGGTTCGTGATAGAATATACCAGATGCTATTCACTTTGAGTGTTCACGAACAAATTAGTGATGCTAAACGACAGGATTCCCAAAAGAAGGTTGTGAAATAAACGTAAAGCCTTGTGTGTATCTTCGACCATTCTTCGTAGATCGACGTGGTGCTAGACTCCTCGTCATGCAGCCGAGCTTTGAAATTCGCGTTGCAACTAGGTCTACTGAACGCTCTGTGGTCATAGAAACCTGTCGGAAGCTCGGTGAGCAAACACAGTAGAAACAACAGTGAGTGCTCTTCCGCCTTGTTCTGATGCTGGTCACGGGAAAGACCTTTGACTCTTTCAGCGGGGGAACTAGTGAAAATTGATAGGGGTCAGACCAGGGCTGGGGAAGTCGGCTTTCATTGTACCATGAAGGCTTGGAGGAGGAACAGGTGGAATCGCCAGACGAATGGCGATGACGTATGTCATCGACCTGTTCTACTGGTCTTCAGAGGCGGCGCTCCCCAGGGTAAGGATTTTCAGCGTGCTAAGGTCCTCAGCAGGTTAGGAAGTACGGTCGAGGGTAAGTTCCTTTGTTGACCGGTTAGAGGTTGTATCCGAGATAAGTTCTGCAAAGAGTGTCAGATGAGTTGACGCGCGTCTTGCTTTCCTCCACCATCTGCCACGTTTCACCTCAGAAATCTTTTCTCGCCCACCCTCCTCTCCTTAGTGTATTTGGGTATCTTCAATTTACTCAGACTTATACTCGGTTGCCCTGGGATTTATTCGGTGTTTGCCATCCGCCACCGCCTGCCCAGGCAGCCTCCGGCACACTCGTATTCGGATGAGGATTGCTAGAATATAATCTTCATCATTCTCCCTCATCGAGAATATAGCAGAACTTATCCTAGACTTGAGGCTAAAATCGTTCAAAGTAATTTGTTAGCAAAATAAGGCAGCGGACCTAGGAAAAATTTGATACATCAGCGCTGCGTCAGCGTTCACCAAGTTGAGATAAATTGCGCCAACCTCGAACGTCTTCTCGCCACCGTTATCAAAAGAGTATGTTCAGCAAAACATTGTCAGTCAGAGGTGTCGGATGTGCGCTTTGAATCAGTTTTCGGTAGCAGGTTTGGACCGACAACAAATTACGTAGGAGCTGCGCTTTCGCTTTCGACACGAACTTTCTCTTCGATGGATCCACCACTGCCGTCCGGGCCTTTGGTACTCGTTCTTCTCCCACCCCTCATTATCTCCCCTTTACTTACCCCTTCAAATCTGGCCGAAGCTGGGATCATCGAACTAGAGTCTTGGTTATGGACTACAATTGCGCTAGGTCCAGCATCTCCAAGACGAATACGAACAGGTTAGCCAGCCTACTATGCGTATATTTGGCAAGATTAAATCCAAATAATCTGCAGAACTAATCCTTCTACGATTAACAACAAGTTTTTGGTTGGCTATCAAGGATGGTGAGTAGCTTCAGTTGTCTTTAGGACGCGTTTCATGATGCCATGATACTCGTTCAGGTTTACCTGCCCAGGGGACGGAATACCCATCAGTGAGTTCTCTGCGAAAGTGCACATGCAGTGGAGCTCATGACCCTTTAGCTGACAACGGATGGTCTCACTGGTTCAAAGGCAATAATGACAGGCAACCTACGACAGATCTTTGGCCAGATGTCTCTCAATACCCTCCTTCCGAGCTTTTCCCCGTTAAAACACTCATGCTCAAATCTGGAGAGCATCCTCGATTATTCTCCTCACGCAGTCCTGGGACTGTATATCGTCATTTCCACTGGATGGCTGAGAACGGGGTTGATGGCGCGTTCCTTCAGCGACCTCTACGCCATTGTATACCCACGGCTGACGGAGAGCTCTTGCATTGGCGCGATAGCATCGGAAGACTTGTCCGCGAAGCAGCCGAATTAGAGCGCCGAGTTTTCGCGGTGATGTATGCTAGTCTGACTTCTGCTGTCACTGTCTTTATTGGGAACGCTGACTTGGGAGGGTGTTAGGTACGACGTGAGTGGCGTTGACCCCAGTATCGTATGGGGAACCTTGCAAGATGACTGGGATCATTTAATTCAAGACGAACATGTTCTCGATAGTCCTAACTACTTGAGAGAAGACGGAAGAGCTGTCGTTTGCCTCTGGGGTCAGTCCATCCTTTATCATTATAGCACCTTTCTTCGGATTCACATTGGGTCGCAGGTTTTGGGTTTGCTTCCACGAATCATGATCCAGATACCGTAAGGGCAGTGGTATCCCACATCCGTAGGACCATTCCTGGTGGTGCTTATATCATTGCCGGCGTTCCATCGCATTGGAGGACAAGCAACGGTGACGCGGATCCGAGTCCAGAATTCCTTGACCTTTGGCTGAACGAATTTGATGCAATCTCTCCTTGGACGGTTGGGTGTTACAGTAATAATGCGGAAGCCGATGAATATGCTACTCTACGTCTTCGGGAAGATCTCAGACTGTTACATGACAGAGAGAGGGTTGGAAAGTGGCGACATGTCGACTATATACCAGTGGTTTTTCCTGGCTGTTCGGTGAGTAGATGACGTTAGACTTCTTAAGGTACTATAGGAATCGAATTGAAGAATATTCGCATACAGGGTTACAATACGTCTGGAGGAGGATGTGGTTTTAATTCTATCAAGAGAAATGGTGGAAGTAGGGCCATTGTCTGCATGCTATATCTCGGCGGCAGCTCACATTTTCCTTCCGAAAGGTTTTCTTTGGCGCCAAATCTATAATGCTTGCAATGCTGGTGTCAGTGTACTCTACGGTGCTTCATGGGACGAGTTGAGTGCCCATATCAACCTGTGTTTCTTTTCCCTAATCATCAACTCAGATACGATGAAGGAACTGCTCTTATGCCTGCAGTAGCGAAAAAGGAATTACTCCCAGTTTCACACCGTTATCCGCTGATGTCACTGGATGAGGACGGATACGACATCCCTTCTGATTGGTTGAGTACTTTTTCACGGGTGTTGGGGGGCCAGACTGATTTTAATTAGGTATATGCGTATCTGCGGACTGGCTAAGGACGTTCTATGTGGGGTGGTTCCAAATGGACCCACGTTTCCTCCTCAGGGCCTTCTTAACTACTGGGAAACCCGCTCTCGAGTTGACAGCCTTCCATCATCTCATCGGGTGCAATCACCCACACTTTCTCTGGACCTAGAACAGGAACAGTCTCCTCCACCCTACCCTGAAAATACGTCCAATCCTCTTTCTCGCTACTCCACAGCGTTATTGTTACAAGAATTGCAATCAAGGCAACCACGCCTCTTACCACCGATATCGCCTGCGTCACGGCCTTTGCCTGCAATACCCGTCAGCGCCAGATCTGAGCCAGGATCAAGCGGGGAGCACTTCCGCCACTGTCATTCCACAAACCCTTACGGATCTGTTCAAACGTCCAACGCTTATCACAACTCAGGAACTGTATTTCAATCTGAGGCTAGGTCTCAGTCATCAGCGGAGGTAGCAGGGCCCACTGTTAACAATGATCGACAGATCATCCAATTCACTGCGGAGGTCTCCATGGCAGACGTTGCATCAGAAAATCTCACCTTTGGTCCACGCAATATTACCCTTTCGGAGAGGAGGCATACTCGGCTCAACGATATCGTACCTGCAGGAGACGTCTCCAGGGCTACTCCTCAGCCTAACAGACCACATTCAACACTTATATCGAAGTACGAAGACCTCGAGTATCCTTCTTCCCTGTACCGGTCATTCAATACAGAAGCATCAGCATCCTCCACCAGTCCTCCATCTCCCTCATCGCTTTTTACCAGAAGACGCGTTTCTGCCTCTCTAAATCCGAGACCTTCAATAGCAGTTCCTGAAATTTCCCCATCTACATTAGCGGATGTCTATAACACGCCTGATTCCGGTTCACTTACTTTTAGTTCTGTACCTTCTTCACCAACCATATTTCCTCCCACATCCCCCGAGGAATCTGACGTTACCGCTGTTAGCGGACCTTCCACACCAGGCTCGGTTAACAGCAGGCGCCTGGAGAGCTTCCGTTGCATTGTTCGACGCTTGAAGCCTACCCGTAGCGAAGCCTCGATTCCCCCCGTTCCACCTCTTCCACAGCAAGACAAGGTGGAAGACGTGATATCCTTAGAGTCCAGTCCCTCCAAGGACAGCATCAATACGAAATCGACCGCTAAGCAAAGGCGGGAAGAGCTTGCAAAAGAGTTGAAGAGACGTCAGAAGGAGATGGAGGCTCAAAAGGTAAAAATTTCGGCGAAGCGTCGGCCAAGGCGGGATCCGACTGTATCCTTATTTGGCATTCCAGATGCTGGGTTTACTATGTGACTCGGATTCGTACTGTATTGCGACTGTATTGTCTCCTTGTACATTATTGAGGATAGATCTTGCCACAAGAAGTTAAAGCTAGTTACTCAGAGATTTAAACCTTCCTCAGGCTTATCTCCGTCAATGATGTCGTTTTAACACCACCGCCATCGCTGACACAACAATATTAACCCCGGTTGGGTTGAACCATCCACCGGTCCTTGGCGCACTCAAATTTGGAACGCCTTGGAAAATAATTTCCTGAAGTCCTGCCTGATGTTGTGTATCGGGGTAGCTAGATATGCATAGAAAGACTGTTTCTAGCACCACAGATGGATATGAGCGTGTTTTAGATTCCTTTCTGCAAAGACGTCCATCATGGCAAAACCAGTCCGGGATTCCATTTATGGAAGTAGATCCGTCTGGTTTACTTGTCTTCTGCAAGCATTTTTGAGTCATCCAAGGGATTCTAGTAAATATTGAGGCTTCCAGGATTTTTTTCAAGTTTGAGGTCAAGTTTGGTGTCAAAGAAAAATACCTTTACCACTATGGCAGTTGTGATGTCGCTATGAAACCTGCAACTTCATCTCTTACTTCCACCGCACACCTTGCAGAGTCCCAAACAGTGCTCAAAGGTGCTAATATATCAACTATGCATCTGTAGAATGTGCTAGGAACATATCCCATTCCTTCTTCCTTGTCTAGACGTTACACAAATTTCAGTCAAGCCTCCGAAACATGACATTTGGATTGTCGAAAATTCACGACAGCACCTATATATCCACCTGGGCTGTGGGTTATATCAGGATAGAGGCTTTAATTTTGATATGGTAAAATCTCCGAGAGGTTAGGCCTTCAGTTGCGCTCAGAAAATCGCAACGATTCAAGGACTAGTGCCGTGCCAAGGACCGGTGGATGACTGTACTGGCATATCAGCGCTCCGTCACAAATCTCGGATGACACCCGAGTGTAGTCAAATTTTTGGGCGTCTCGGTCGAAAATCCGAATCCCACTTCTGTCCGGAGAGAGATCCTTCTCCAACGATAAATTCCACTCCAAAGGCCTCGGAAATGGCTCATGGATGTCCCAATTACTCGATAACGGCGCGTATTGCAGGGTATAAAAGCCATTTGCTCTGAACCACCGGCAACACACCAATCTCTCCAAAAAAACGCAAGCCACGTCTTAAACATGCCTATTATCACAAACGGAAGCAAAGCCAAAGTTCTCGTCACTGGTGTATCAGGATACGTAGCGACCTGGGTAGCTCGAGTGCTCCTGGAGCGAGGACATGATGTTGTAGGAACCGTCAGGAGTGATGCAAAGGGCAAACAAGTTGCGGTCGTGTTTGAGAAGCTGGGGTACACCAATGGTCGATTTAAGTGGGTAGTGATCGAAGATATCGCGCAGGTATGTCAGCGTTTCCTGGATAGTGGGAGGTGTCCTGACTGGCGCGTATAGGAAGGTGCATTTGATGAATTTGTGAAGGACATTGACGCCATCGCGCATGTAGCAAGTCCCTTCCATTACAACGCTGTGGATCCTCAAGGTAAATAATTCCTTTCTTTGGCTTTTATGTTCAATTAAGCTCACACCATGTGCAATTACTTAGAGCTGATCAGACCGGCTGTCGACGGAACCATCGGTGTACTGGAAAGCGCGCGCAAATTTGGGTCAGTGATCACTCTGGACAAGTACAAGAGGCCTTTTGTTGACTTGCTATACTTTCAGTACGTTAGTCCGACGCGTCGTCGTCACTTCATCTACCGCTGCAGTTTATCAAGTGTCTCCCGACCCGATTACTTTGGACGAAAGTAGCTGGGGTGACCAGGCAGTCCAAGAGGTGGAAGCAAAGGGAAAGGATACCCCAGCCGCTACGAAATACAGAGCTAGTAAGACCTTGGCAGAGAGAGGCATGTTTTGCTCATCCCGGTTCTTGTTCTGAGATCTGATATTTCATCTAATAGCCGTCTGGAATTACTGTGAGACGCATAAAGGCAAACTCAAATTCGACGTCACCGCTCTCAACCCATCCATGGTTTACGGTCCTGAAGCAGGTCTCCTCACTTCTCCATCATCACTAGGAACCTCGGCTGGAGCTTGGTTCAAAACTATTACTACAACCGAGCCTGACGCCACTGGATTGACACACGATGCACTTTCAAATAAGAGCGTATCGTGGATCGATGTCCGGGACTTGGCAGAGGCACACGCAAGGGCTTTCGAACGGGAAGAAGCTGGCGGGGAAAGGATTATCATTGCGTATAGCCCTTCGTCGTGGCAGCAGTGGTGTAAGTCCTTTACTTTTTATAAGTAGCCCTCGTCAACTTACCTGGACCTCTTCTCAGTGGACGTGGCAAACGCCATAAATCCAACTTCTCGACCTCTTGCAAAGGGTGTTCCTGGGCTTGGTGCAGACCTTCCGGCGAGGATCACGTACCTCGTAGGCAAAGCTGAAAGGATCCTGGGTATCTCACATACGGCTCCAGGGCGACCTACAAACGGCGAAGGCTTGTTCAAGTACCACTCTTTAGAAGAGACGTCAAGGGATACGTTAAAAGACTATGAAGAGAGAGGCTGGTGATAAGGCGATGAGCTCGGAAATATGTGTTCTGTATAGAAGTAATAAATAAATATCTGCGAACCATGTTCAGCACCGTCTGTTTCGAATCGCTAAGAGTACCGAGGAAGGATGATGGTATGTCATTTACAATTGAACATTACGGACGGTCCGTTGTACTATACACAAGAATAACAAAGCGAATTGCATGGAGAAAGAGAATGTGGAACGGGTAAGACTATTATTGAACGGGGGGATTATAAAAACGTATAGGATAGCACACTGTCGTAACAAAAGAGAGCGAGAACGGTCGTGAAGAGAAACAAGAAGAGTCCAAGGAGTATAGGTCCGCATTCAGATGATGCTGAACATGTTGGAAATGTTGCCCGAGTCGCCCAGTACTAGTGTAACCAGGACAGCACTCAGCACTGAGGTATGTTGAATTCAAATCGAAATGACGCACAGGCAATGATGTAATTGGACTTGGGCTCGCAATGCTTTGGGACCTTGATTGTGACTTGGCCGTCAGAGAGCGGGACGTTGGTGGCGAGAGGGTAGTCTTCGATTTGAGAGAGGAAACACGTTATCATCAACTGCCACGCTTCGAAGCAGAGATCAGACTACTTACAGACATCCAAGTTTTCGCTTCCGTTCTCTAAACGTCCTAACAAAAGAGTTGCTGTGCCATTCTTCTCCTCCTCTGGAAGGTCGGAGGTTTCTGTGTAGGATATCAATTTAACGGTGCTCATCAATCAGAATAGCACTAGATTTTTACCCCAGGCGACCTGAAAAATAAGTCAGTCATTCGATCAAACGATTTAAACAATGTCGACTCGCCGTGTGCGTGGACCCTCTGACCCATGTGCTGCCAATCGAATCCGGCTTTATCGAAGGATTGTAGACGATGAGCTTGTTAGGCCGGTGGACAGATTGATCAGGCACAGGGATCGCAAAGACGAGGCGAGCGATGGTGGAGAGAAGGAAGAAGATGGCAATGGCGTTAAACTGCATGGCGGTATGTATATTTAACGAGATGAAAGGAGATACGGGGGATGGAACAAGGGCGTTGAGGTCGTAAGGTATGAGTTTGGAAGAAGAGAGAGAGAGGAAGAAAGAAGTGAAGAACAAGCCTCGACTTGATTGACCTTTTTATGTGACTCGCCGGTGACTGTGTTTGGTTCCTTTGCTGTCAAACTGAACGGACTTTTCCACAGCGGACTTTGCTCTAGCAATGCTATTACTTCACAGGTGCGTCGTGGCGCAGGCAACTTTGTCAACTCTAGAGATCATCGTGCTCGAGAAGTAGTTTTGCTATACGTGATCCGTTGGCTTCTGCGTCCAGACGTGAAGAAACTCAATAAAGGACCAGATACAGTGGGCGAGATAAGACTTGTGAATTTGTGAAGCGCTGCCATTGGAAGCTGAGGAGTCATCTCGCCAGGCAAACTAAAGCGCTTCGGAGATGTATATCTGCGCGAATGGGATGCAGAGCGTTTGAGAGATCAGGCCCTCGGACCTTTCCGTTAATGTATACGAAGGAATAGGTGCCATCTTCTGATTCTTGCGCTAAATGTACAGTAAGCAGCTACTTGCCCACCCTGGTAACTGGGCCCTCGACATCTAAGTACAGGTTCCTGCGACCTTGAGGAAGAGAGATTGGATATGCACGTCGCACAGGTGTCATCGGAAACGATAAGAATGGTAGTATGGACTCGAAAGGTTGTATACTTGCAGCTTGAAGGTCTTTTCCTTGTATCGTAAAGAGGGGACTTGCGTTCCCTGAGTCACCGAACACTGAAAAACGCGAGGGTAGATCAGATTCACCAAAATTACGCAGATTGTAGGGACTTACAGACAATAAAGTAGTCGTTGCGAGGTTCCACACGCGGTACTGTAAAGCCGACGCTTCCGATTCTGATGTCGAACCCGCGGAGAAGAGGCTCTTCTAGTTAAGAGTCCCAGTTTCAATGTTCAACAGTCAATCAACGAAGGGATTCACGCGTACTCGCTCCAAGATATTTGCTACCGTTCATTCCATTGGAACATCCCAACCAAATTTCTCCAACTTCATTAGTAATGTGGACTGGAGGATTACTTATGTCCCTGGGATCGACGATAAGCTCTACGGAGTACAAGCACTAGCAGGAATGACCGTACCATGTAACAGTTACATCCTCCCCTATTACCCATATTGTGTCTTCGTCCGGACTTGTTATCCTAGGCGTGTAAACGTCGCGACTTGTAAGATTCCTTTGCGAACCTGACGAGAAAAGAGGGTCGGAGGACAGTCGTGGCAGACGCAGGGCGTGTCCGAGATGGTTTTGAGAGCCAAGAAAATGGGAGACAGACATGGCCAGCATGAGTCCAGTAAGGAACGAAGGGTAACAAGCGACCGAGAACAACATGGGAGGAAGGAAGAAAAACATCGATCACGACTTGTTCCGCGTGCAGTCGTATCACTGACATCGAACCAGTGACACCGTCTGCGTAGATGATATACATTATATGCAGAGAATTTTGATTGGGGGTATATAGGTAAATTGGAATACAAGCAAGCCATCCACAAACATAGATCAGCGGGCAATTTCGCGGGGGTTGGACGTCACATTTAGGCTGTTTTACCCTTACCCTTGCCTTTTGTCGCCCTCAAAGAAGCTGCGATGTACTGATAGGAGTCAATCAAGAGCCAGAGAGGTATCACAACCCATCTGGATGGTGATCAGTGAAAGTTATCCTGAGGAAAGGCTACTTCGGAACTCACATGAAGTTCATGAACTGCAGAATGGGATGTAAGTACGGGGAAGAATTTGCATAAAAGCGAGTACTGACAAAGAGGTAGACCCATAGATATAATGCATTGGAGGTATTCAAGTTTGGGCTTCCGGTCAACCATTCAGGGCAGAACGTCATCCATCTAAGCAGTAAGAGTCAGTCTGAGCACTGAGCCATTCTCAATGAGCGACGCACCCTCCGTATAATTCAGCAGTACTGAGGACAACGATCCAATAATGTCGTGCAGGATCATTGTTTGCAAGCTGCTTCAAGATGTAAACGCAGATACCTCCGGCGCCAATGACGGTCAAGATTTCGAGGGAAACAACAGTGGGATCCGAGACTCCCCAGCGGTAATCCGCGAATGCGTATTCTTGCCCTTGAATAATAGAATGTCAATACATAAAGTGACACGTTGGTTGAACCACGGTGACAACGTACACATCCTCGCCAACGGACCGGGACTAGTATTCACTTGCCTCCCAAAAGTCGAATAATAGAGGAATGAGCCTTCATAGAAGAAATGAATCATCGCGTCGAAGGCCTGCCAGACGCCTTCGTTATTAAGGAAACTAGAAGGGAATAAGTAACACACGACTTACGAGCCATACGAAGGTGAAACGGTCCTTGCCACTCGCGTTCTTCGGAAGGAAGGTTTTTGAGCCAACATGCGCAGCTAATCCTATGGCCGTTACGCCCAACAGGGAGAAGAAGGACGTCGCGGTGAATATTTGGGGGGAAGACATGGTGGTACGATGCGGGGAACAGGTCGTGAGAAGTGATGCTGAGTGTTTTCTCTTCCTCCAAACTTTCAGAGTCCTTCTGGGCCTAGATTCAATTCTTGTGACCGTATGAAAATCACGCGCATTGTCAAGAGTTCATCGTTTATCACTCATCCCACTGCCAGTCTGGTCATCTCGGGGCGTGCTATCAGGCATTCAGAAACTGTCGATGTTTGGGACAAAGTCTCTGCAATCCACGGCTCCACTATTGACAGACTCACGGCTGGTTTTTGTTGAGCAGCACGGGAACGTGAGTTCACTGTCAACTAGATTTTAGAACAAGCAACCAAGGATCGCCGCAAGACGCCGCAAACATTAACCCGCAACAACTTGAGGATGATCCATCGACAATTATGGGCAGCTTCATCGGTGTCGTCACTGATTCGGTGTTGAAACCGCTTCCAAGTACGTCAGTTTGTGCTTCCAGAAAATACTCTCCTTAATTCTCCGTCGGAAATCTTTCAAGATTAGTATAAAAAGTGGCTGCATCCTCCTGGATGCCTTCATACTCACACCTCACATCGCAAAGTAGGATCCATTTGTCTGAGCATATTTTTGCAGCTAACGAGGCACCCTTAGAAGCATGAAGTTCACATCTGTCTTTATTGTCTTCGCTTTTGGTGGCACTGACATAAATGCAGCGGCTGCATTGGGTATCAATTGCTGTGGCAGCAGCCTATGCAGTCAGGCAGGCGTTACCCTCGGCCCATCGTAGAGCTTCATCAACGCCGGTGTTAACAATACCAGGCAATATGACGACGGCACTCAGATCGTTTGCATTTCCCATCTCTACGCATTCTTTCAGAAGACGGGAAACACAAACTCTAATGCTGCTGCCAAAAGGCTCCTTCAAGGGCTCGTCGATCATGACTGTGAATGGAAGTAACCCCATCGATGAGTATGTCCCTCTGTAATTCTTTTTCTGCTTGGAGTAACGGATTGTACGATACAGGGGAAACGTCGACAGCGGGGAGTTGACGGTTAACTATGTCAGCGGCCCCTTTCTGTCAGGGTATCTGCGAAAGAGTGAATTAAGGGTACGTCCTCTATCGGTCGAGTTACAATCTCTCTCTGTGCATATACCAAATCAATCAGTATGTTTCACTGCCAAAATGGTCGAGAAGAGACGACGGAATACCAGGACACGCTTTGAAGGCAGCATACAGCAGCGAAGGAACGCCCCGAAGGAAAAGACGGAACATCATCAAACATTTCCAAAGAAGAAGCAAAACATGAGAGGGGACGTGCCTTGACCGTAGCGTTGATGGTTCAATGTGTTTTCGCCATGCCCTATCTTTTATGCTGGAGGACTGACGAATAACTAGTAGCTTGACAAATATGTCGAACTAACTCCCGTCATCCTTAACTTCCCTGGGTAGAATAAGCGCGATGTTCATGTTTCCAGGTGCCCAAGGCTTCCGCATTTTCAGTGGGCAGTCCAACGCTGCAAGTCCCGATCTCAATTACAGTTGTTCTGCTGATCGTGCGTTGCGTACTTCTGTACGATGGATCTGGGATGCTAACTATCTAGAGCTAGAAAACTCTATGGCAGACCATCAAGGACGTAGGCGCAGGCCATAACTCTGGAATGCGCTATCCACCTCCTCGATGACATCCAGACACTCGTCGAGAGGTTATGCGCTTCCTTCACGACTGGATACATAGCCCTTTACAAGAGTAGCCTGTAGTGTGGCTTTGCGGCCCCTGCAGGCGCTGATAAATGAGCGATTGACCGAACTCTATCGAAGAGGAGCGAGGAGGAGCGTTGCCTGATTTCCAGCTTCTTCTTTTCCAGAGGAGATCTAATTATCCGTGTCTGTGTATTACTCATGGGCTTGCAGTGATCATCCCCGAGCTTCGGGACTCTATCGGGAGCTTTGTAGATCCCTGGAACAATCGCACAGTCACCCGTGGCTCGTCGTTATCATCGATGATCTGAATGAGTGCAAAGGGGGTAAGGAGCAGCAACTTGTCCACTCTCTTCTGGAAACCGTTCGTCCGAAGCAAATCTGTCTATGTTTCCTCGTATGCAGCAGACAAAAGCCAAATAATCGGGAAAATTCAACGTCGATAGCTTTCGTCTATCTCTATGTCGTTCGCTCTAGACGAAGTTGAACATCTGACCCAGGTCGCGACATCCTCAATAGCGAGCTCGAACGCATCCGCACGAGTCCTCGCAATCAACGCACCCCGTTTCCGAATGCATCACCTGTTTCTGGTGTTGTCTTAGCTCACGGAAAAAGCATGTGGGCAGTTCATCTACCGCCAGTGATCAAAATTGTTCAAACACATGCACGCAGTTAGAGCAAGTTCTTCGCCCTCCCGTATGTCGAAATCTAGAAACGAGTTCGCCCTTCTATCATTTGGACATGCTTTACCATCAGATCCTGTCGTCTAGAATACAAGCTCAAAGCGGGAGACATTTGAACACGTAAAGTCTTGTTCAAGATTCCAGAATGGAAGTGTTTTGATGTGATAACATCTCGGGGTTACGTGGAATGCACTCGAGCTTCATCACGTTTGTGGCTGTTATGCTCAGAGCAGTGATGTTTACTGTATTTAACTCTCGGTTGTTTACTGTATTTAACTCTCGGTTGCCAGCTGCTGTTTTCCTGGGTTCCTTTGATTGGTATACCAACCCGTACACAAATCATCCCATCGTCGGCTCCAGTGGAATATGTGGCCTGTATTAACCATTGAATGCCCGCGGTCCCACTCCAAAACTTCTGGATCCCCTTCCTCAGGCCTTTCCTCACATCGAGCCCTTGAAGTACGGAGCGGAGGCGTTGAGATGGCTACAACTAACACCCGACACTCTAGTCTTTTTCACCCGTTCCTCTCATCGCGAGGTGCGGGCGAGGAAGATGGATCATGGTACTACCTCGGAGGCAGAAAATAAGCGTCGCAGGTGAGCATCTCTGATTGGATCCGAATTGTGTTCTGCTTTCAATCTGACTCGAGATGTTAAGGCATACCGTGTGTCGACACGTCTCCGACCTTTTCTGGCGCTCGCGTATTCATGTCGACACTATTTATTTTGGTACTGTTTATATCTGTCTACTCAGTTCCTGTATGATGAATGGGCCAATAAGAGAGTTGATTATTCGTCGATCCCGAGAGCATGACACTGAGTGACGTTGGAGGGACAGATGTCCTGCATGGTGATAGGGCGTGAGAACCCCGAAAACGGCCTTTTTTGCTCTCTCCCGGTTCGCCTTGCATTGATTGCTTCGTTTTACAAGGCCTTACGCAGCTGTCATGGTCTCGACCCATCCTAAGAGCAGCCGTCTATTGGCACCTTGATACTGTGCCTCAGGACGCAAGAAAAATTTCACGGAAGAGGGTATGGCAAAGCAGGTACCGTTCCTTGAACAATTGATGTCTGATCTTCCTTGACATTGTGCATGCAGAGCAAGTAAATGTCGTGCCTTGTATCTTTGACCTCCAAGAAAAGCTTTCAATGTCGAAGAGGCCAGCACACTAGGGAGGCTATCGTCGCGCGAACAGGCCACTTCTCGTTAAATCCGCTAACACCCGCTTTCCGTATGGTGAAGTACAAGCATTTAATGGACTGTTTGCCCTGGTTCTTCGCCGAGATCTGTCACCGACAAACAGTTCCGTTCCTTGTACCTCGGCAACTATACGTACCTTCGCCTATATAGACCCGTCCTATGGCCGTCGAAGCTTTCCTTTGGGTCTTTCACTCCCTTCCTAACCATGTTCGGCTTCACCCTTACTGTCCTTTCTCTTACCTCCATCGCACTCTGCAAAGATCCTAAACGTGGTATCGCATATCCCTCGGCCAACAATAATGCCGACGTCTTGAACTACAACCAAACCGATAATCACATATCATGGCAATACGATTGGGGTCTTCACGTCCCTCCGTACCTCGCATCATCTGGTATCGAGTATATTCCCATGCAGTGGGGTGCAGGCAACATTGAGAATCTTTCGACTGCCATACAAGCTGAAGGTGCAAAGATTCTTTTGGTTCGTGTTCTCTTGGTCTCCGAAAGCTTAAAGCTAACAGAAAGCATAACTTAGGGCTTTAATGAACCGGACTTCAAGGACCAATCAAACATCGACCCGAACTATGCCGCCCAACTTTGGATGCAGTATTTTGAACCCTTGAAGGCACAAGGCGTTCGCCTCGGGGGTCCCGCCGTCTCAAGTGCCCCTAGCGGGTTTCCATGGCTGGAGACCTTCTTTGCTGCCTGTTCAAATTGTACTATTGACTTCCTCCCCGTTCATTGGTGGGTCTGATGGTCTCTGATTCTCATCGTATTTATTGAATTGATGGTTAGGTATGGACAAGGGGTGGCGGGCTTTTACGACTACCTTTGGCAAATGCGCAGTAAATTTGGTAATCGGACGATATGGGTTACAGAATATGCTAGTACTTCGCTCAACGAATCCGGTACGCACTGTCTTTACTTGGTCGGGTCACATATCAAGCTAATCCATGGCCTCCAGAGGTTGCCGACTTCATGAACCAAACAACGAAGTATCTGGATGAGCTTGAATGGGTAGAACGTTTCGCCTGGTTTGGATACTTTGTGAGCGGATATCTCTTGGTTCCCTTCATAGTTGTACTCATCGTTGTCTATAGAGGCCAGAAAATGGGTCTGCATACAGTGAGTTGCCAATCATTTATGCCAACCGCAGACTGATGATCAAACTTTCGCAGACTTCCTTAACACTGACGGCAGTCTCAACAATCTCGGGAAAGAATACATTGGACAGGACACAGTGGTACGAAGCGGTCCAGTGACAACCACACCTGAAGCAGGTGCTGCAGGCCCGACGAAACCGTACGAGACTGCAACTGCCGGTGCCGGTCGAGCTCCCAGCTTCTTACCCAGTAACAATGCTGGTCTTACAAAATGGGATGTGCCGGTTATAGGTTTGGGTGGTACGGCGTTAGCACTTCTATTTGGCGTCGCATGGACTCTGTTATAATCGCTCCTTTCGCACTCACTTGTATTTTGTAGGCTTGGCACAACCGTAGAGTATCACATCAGGGACTTGATAAATTATTAAATGATATTAATGAAAATGCTGCGTATCAGAACTCGGGTACAGGAGAGGTACCATCGCTTTTGATCTCTTACCACCACTGTCAAATTCTTGCACGTCGTGGAACCGTCCTAATGGCGTTTGTCCGCGGTTCTTTTGTTCATTGTCCTCAACTTGGCAAACTTGAGATCCTTGATGACTATCTGCTAGGCGAGTTTAACCGCTCGAGGTTGTATGATGGCAATGACCCTAACTTCAGCTGTCGACGAATTCGGATTCATCAGTCATTTCGACCACGCAACCTCACCATCGTCCACCCGACTCGTTGAAGCTGAACACGATCGTCTAGAGGTCTTGGGCCCGGGAAATTTTATCATCCCTTCCTTTTGTGATCTCCATTTGCACGCTCCCCAATTCCTGTATCAAGGCAATGGATTGCACCTACCTCTAATGCAATGGCTGAATGAATACGCGTTCAAAGCAGAAGAACGCTTGGATGCCGACCCTGATCTTGCTAGGAGAGTATATACAAGGCTCGCAAACCGTCTTATCGAGAATGGGACAGGGTCAGTGTTGTTATTTGGAACGATTCGTGAAGAGACAAAGTCTGTTCGGTTTCTTTTATATATGTGACTGCAGCTGCTCATTCAAATACAGCGTAATCCTTGCTGAGGTTTTGGCTCAAGCCGGTCTCAGAGGATTCGTCGGCAAGCTTTCCATGGATATGTCCACTCGGTCGTCATACGTCGAAGGCTCCGCAAAGGATTCTCTTACTTCCATAGCAAGTTTTACAGAAAAGATGAAGAATCTGACCAGTCGCCTTCCGTCACACAAAAGATTGGTCGAACCCGTTGTGACGCCTCGTTTTGTGCCAACGTGTTCGGACGAACTTCTCGAAGGCCTTGGAAATTTCGCAAAGCAACATTCACTGAGAATCCAGAGCCATTTAGCTGAAGCTCATGATCAGGTCGAATGGGTCAGACGCGAACGAGGAGCAGAGGACATTGAGGTATTCGATAAGGTATTCCGTTTTCAAATTCTTAGCTACCCTGTACGTGTACTTAACCCGAGCGCAGCACGGTTTGTTGACACCCCGCACCATTCAAGCACACTGCACGTTCCTAGATTCGCATGCGCTCAATTATATCAGCAGCCGACAGAGTGCTATAGCGCATTGCCCCTTATCTAACGCCTACTTCTCGGCAGAGCCATTCCGCCTGCGAGAGGCGCTAAACAAAGGCGTCAAGGTTGGCCTGGGGACCGATATTGCAGGAGGATATAGCACCGATATCATGAACGCCATGAGACAAGCAGTCATAGTTTCCCGAATACGAGAAGGATCAAGGATCATGGCTACAAGGGAAGGCGATATCGAAGAACACCTTTCTATTGACTGGAAAGAAGCACTCTATCTCGCAACTCGAGGTGGGGCGTTGGCGCTGAATTTGCCCCACGGAACAGGCACATTCCAAGTTGGTGCCCCTTTTGATGCTCAGCATAGTAGGTTAATCTGAAGGATACGACTGTACCGAAGCTGACAAATAACAGTCAATTTATTCGATAGGGAGACTATGCAGGGGATCGGCGTAATCGACTGCTTTGACGTGAATATGGCTACCTCTATCACAGAGGAACTGGTAGAGAAATGGTGGTGTATCGGCGACAGTAGGAATCGCGTGGATATGTGGGTACAAGGCGCTAAACCTGTCATGTTGTGAAACTGCCAACAATGGGTTGAATATACTCTTCCAGGACTAAGAGGGGACTCACCGTGAAGGAATATCCTCCTGGATCATTCCCTGCCACGAAGGAAGTCCTATTACAGATGGTAGTTCATTCCACAACTGCTGACGATGCTGTGAGACATCCCTCCAGAATTCCTCCCGGCAAGAAGTGCAGAACGTCTCGTCCTGGGAAACTTGGTTCCTGGCTTGAAGCATAAAGTGGAATGCTCCTGTTCGCATCTGCCAAGAGCTTTCGAGCCTCGAAGTAAGGCGAGAAAAGTTGCGTCTGCAGATTTGCGTATTGCTGCAGCCTTTCGCTGGTAGCCGCTGACCGCATATTCTCCGAGTGAAGTCCAAGACAGAATCCAGTCGATGTTGGAACATGAGTGTGTAATCCTTGATATCTGATTGTTCCATCATCGACGCAGGCCTTGAAGGATGCTCTATCGACAATTTACGATGATCAGCTCGCAGCAGGTCATCCAGTGGGTATAAAGAGAGGAAGTATAGTGCGGATGGGAGGAGCACGCTAACATGCGTCTCCCTAGCTAAATTGAGAACATGGAGGGGATGAACGAATGGGTAGGTCAGGTCATCCACGGAAGGCGTTCTCACGGCCAAATCAATCATATTGTCATGTCCTTCGAGCGTGTAAGTCCATGTCTGTGCCAAATGGTGAATTGCTTGCACCCGTAAATGCCCAATGAAGTATTTTGTCGCCAACCGAAGTATACCGGCTACATAGAAAAAGTCGCGAATGGAGCGGTTAGAAAATGACCTAAAGATATAGTCAGAGAAGTTTTTAGGCACTACCTAAATTTAAAATTATAGTATAGACGCACGCTCCATCGTAGAGCGCCTTCACCAGATTGGACAATTCGACTGGTAAGTCGTACATGGGGACAACTTGATAATCTATTGCAGAATTTGACGTGGCTTCTGGTTGAGGCAACTCGAACATTCCTTGAAAGACCTCTGAATGCCTCGATAGAACACCTCGATGAACGCGAAAGGCAGTATTAGGAGGGTCTTGAGTAATCAGAATTATATTGCCATCCTCGAACCACGGCTACAAAGAAAAAAAGGAAAAAAAAAAGTCAGGTCAATGGAAAAACGAAGAGTCGACATAATTTACATCTCCTCTCTCATAGGTCAAGAGTCCCGCATTTTCCATGAGAAGAGGGTGGAATTCTGAGGATAATGGTGGTTGCGGACTGAAAAGTCTTACCCGGCTTGTCCGACTACCACGATGAGCACCCAGCTACCGAGACCTAGAACTCCTTCAGGATCAAGCACGCCAAATCCGACCCTTTCTCGTTCTTCTCCTTCACGTCTCAGCATTCCGCCAGCCCTTCGTCCCTCACCCTCTCTCTCCAACCTTCGTGTACACAGTTATAACAATGGCTCCACCGCAAACGCTCCATCAACTCCTCCGGTACTTGGCCACCAGACCCTGGATAGCTCGGCCTCGTCGGTTGTAAACGTAGATTTGAACGAAGGAATTTTAGTGCAGGATGGCGAAGCAGACGTTGACGTCGTTGAAGAGGATGTAGTTATCTCCAGGCAGACAGATGAGACTCCAGAAGATGAGGGGGCCAAAAAGCAGCTTCGTGATCAGTTAAGGAAGACGTTAAGTTATAAGAGTGCGAGGCCAGGTATGTGTTCGTGCTGCTGCGGGAAATGCCTCGAACTCATGTATCGCAGAGCCTGTATCGAATCGTGCTCGTTCTAAAGGAAAGCGCCGTGCTGCAAACGAACTGCCATTTGATGCAGGTGCAGCTTGCCATTGCTCTAGCTCAGTTCTGCGATTTACCAAATATCCCTAGAAACCATGAAATTTCCGCCACGGGAGTACTTCGTTCTGACAGACGCAGGCAAGCCGGTGTATTCCAGGTCCGTGCAAAAGTCTTGACTCTAACACACAAGAAATCTCAATTTATGTAGTCGCTCAGGAAGCGAAGATACGGATGACTTGACCTCTACTATCGGGATAATGCAGGCCCTCATCTCGGTCTTCATCGATAATGGGGACAAACTACGGTGCATCAACGCCGGCAAGACGCGAATAGTATTCTTGCAACGTTCTCCATTGTACTACGTCGGCGTCTCGTCGTGGGGAGGACCTGAGTCGGTGGTAAGTGTGGAATCATAACAACGTTCCTTGTGGTGATCTGCATTTGTGAAGCCAGACACGGACACACCTTGAGTATCTTCACCTTCAAATTCTGAGTATAGTCACGGCCGCGCAGCTACGGAGAATCTTTGAGCGACGGACGAACTTTGACCTCAGAAGAATGTTAAGCGGTAATCTAAAACTCCCTCTCCTATGTTCCCGGTGCGCTAACGAAGAGTTCATTGCAGGTGCAGAAACATTCCTCAACTCTATGATAAGCCGACTTGAATTTGACCTTGCCATGAGCACATCCTCTCTTCGGGTCCTCAAACTGGACAACATACTGAGGAAACGAGTAGCAGAGGCTCTGGTACCCACCTCGAAAATTAAGGCGAGTTTGCCACTTGCAATCCATCATCGTTCGTTAAAGCTTTCGTAGGATATACTCTATGTCATGCTTGTGGCTCGCGGACAGGTAATCACGCTGATTAGACCAAGAAAGAATTCCATTCATCCAGCTGGTACGTGGCTTACCTGAAATGCCTTTCCGTCTCTGAGTGCACGCCAGACATCCATATTTTACTCAACACTATGGCTAGTCCATCTATTTCAAACTCTCCTGCTTCTGCTTCTTGGATACCGATATGTCTCCCCAAATTCAACGCGTCAGGATTCGTTAACGCCTATATTTCTTTCCTTCAGCCGACAACCGGCCAGCCCACTCCTGCCGTAGAAGCAACTGAACCTGTCCCGGAATTCATTGAGCAGGTGTCTAGCACGTCTTCTCATAGCTCTACATCATCCATGCCTCTTGAGGACGAACATAGTGTAGTATTAGTCTGCATAAGCGGTGGAGGGGAGTTTGAAACCATACGAGGGTGGTGCGATTCTGCCACGCAGGTTGGTTTTCAAACCCTGTTTACCTCAGAGCGCTGATGTGTGTCTGTTTGAGTAGCGAATGCAAGCAGAGGGCACCCTCTTGACCCTGTTTGACCTCCTCCATTCCGGCAAGACGGAGTACACCGCGTCGGAGCTCGGCATACCAGGTCTTCGGCATTTTGTATACAAGTCTCGAGCACAGGTCCAAATTACGTTCCCAAGCTTTGAAGATCCATACGATACGCCTGATGAACAGCGAAGGTTAGTTCGAACTTGTTGGGCGTGTCATACGCATGTTCGTTGATATCCATGTTCTTTTCTACAATTAGACTTATGACTC
This sequence comes from Moniliophthora roreri, assembly GCA_001466705.2. Classification (NCBI taxonomy): domain Eukaryota; kingdom Fungi; phylum Basidiomycota; class Agaricomycetes; order Agaricales; family Marasmiaceae; genus Moniliophthora; species Moniliophthora roreri. The sequence goes on along the minus strand of LATX02000112.1, from coordinate 693,209 downwards.
TTTATCAAATTCTACACGATGCAGTTCACGCGAAATCCGGACAGGAAGAGACCCTCAAACTGCAGTTCGTAAGGACAGAGAAGGAATGTGTTATGGGATGGGTGGGTTCTCATATTTCGCTTAGGAACCTCCCGTGTTCTGAAGGTGTTTTGTCAGATTACACAACCGTTTGAATTGTATATTACGCTTTCTCCCCTGCTGCCTAAAAGTGCCGCAGTTGGTGCTGCCAACGCTGTTGCTCGTTGGGTCAAGAAGGACGAAAGTAGGCTATTTCTTAGAGATGCTCCTGTATTCTAGAGTCTTGTACCAGTATACTATCTTATGTACTTTTCGAGTCCGTCTAATGCTGAGAGGCAGAACGTTGACGTTGAACGGCAACCACTGAGCCGAGGTCGAAATGTCAGGCCGGGGCCTTCGGTCCGATCCGAAAACCAGAACTTCCTCCGCACTGTCATGTCATTCAACCTCTGGTCTCGCTGCAGTTCCCAACTGCCTTCTTTTACGCGATCCTTCCTGAACAAGGCAGCAATCAAGCCGATACCAGCCCAAAGAGGTATGTCTCTACCTCTGAAAAACGGACAACGCGTTAATTTTTCGATTCTGAACCCGCAGGCTCTGTCAACTCCCCACAGGACTTTCTCAAGGCCATAGGTCGTTCTCTGGATAGTAAAATTTCGCAAGAGTCTTGGGAGGAATTCTGGAGAACTACAACAGGGACCCACCTGCGATCCAAGGGCCTGTCTGTGCAAGATCGAAGGTGCGTGTTCTGTGTTGATTTCCAGTGCTGTCGATGTGAAGACCATTTTTCGCTCAGGTACACGCTGTGGTGTATGGAGAAATTTAGGCAGGGCATACCTATTGAGGAGTTTGCCCATGAACCGAGACCGAAAAAGACGATACGAGGGTAAGTGGCCATATTTTGTGTTGTCTTCGAGTGACTGACACGCCAAACTAGTTGGGGCCCAGCCGTTCAGAATGGCAAAAGGATACGGTCAAGGCGGATTAAAAACTAGTGATGCCCGAATAGATCCGTTTTCATTTTCGAATGACAGAATACATACTAAAAGTTATACAAGTTATCGAAGGATGAATCTGGGTACCAAGAAGACGTCCAAGAAGCTATGGATACACTAGAATACAAAGCCACCAAGAACCTAGGGTATGGTTCAATGTCCAAGAAGAATGAAAATGGCTCCCGCCTCAAACCGCGTCAGGGAATGGCATGCTGCACCTCCGTCAGCACCATTGTAAAGCTCACATAATGCAGACTCACCCAAGGAATAATTTAAAGAAGTTAGTCGTCGTCTGCGGCGGTCGGTCTACCAACGCAAGTAGCGTTAGGATTGTCGAGATGTCTCTTCAACGCGTCCCGCCGACTAAAGGTCATCTGGCATCCCCCGATACGCAACTGACCTCCAAAGACGTAAGGTTGCGCGTCGGGCGGGATGGTATGCTTGTCCTGTTCTCGAATCGGAACGCCTTTACACCACCATCCACGGCTGTGGTCATTATTCGAAGCCCGTTCGTGCGTCCTAAGATGCCGCTGGAAATCGGGCATCCGCTTGTTTAACTGTTTCCAAGAGCACACTGGACATTGGAAATCGAAACCTTCGCCAGATGACTTCTTCGCCGCCACCAGTGCACTTGACGAGGAGACTTGGACGTTGCGAGAGGCCGGCATGATGCGTGCTCTCTTGGTTGGGGACCGGGAGTTGGAGGTAGAAGTGCGTGGTCGTGTTCGGGAAGCGACGCGGCTAGCCCTACTTCTCTTGGTGGGTGAAAGCGGCGGCGAAGGCTGATATTCGTCGTCTGTAGGATTTTCATCCTCGTCGTCTGCGTCAGAGTCCGGCTCTGCAAGTACTTTCCGTTTAAGGGCAGCGCGACGAGCAAATGGATATGTGGAGGTAGGTGCCGGATCTGCGGCTACAGGATGATGACTTTCCTGTGCCTGTTCAAGTGTATGGATTTCCGATGACGATGGAACCTCCGGCGCAATCATGAATTGCTGTTCGACCTCACAATCTTCGTTGTGGGGTGGACTGTTGTGAGGATTGAAAGACGCGTCCAGAGCTTCCGACATTTTTTGACTATGGAAAGCGTCAGACATACGACTTTAAATTACTGGACGGAAGTACACACAGCATAGTACGATTGTAGGCCCGACCATTATGGAACTCAAAACCATCATTACTTGAAGTTAAAAGAAGGGGCTCAACATCGGAATCGCTGTCACTATCGGAATCGGAGTCACCATCACAGCGCTCCGGAACTGTGAAGTCTTCAAGCCCGTTCGGCAGGGGTCCAGGGGAGGCAGAAGATGAGGAGGAATAGGAAGTGACGGGACTTAAAGTACCAGGCTCTCTGAGGTCTCTTGGCCGTACAGAAAAGCCATCATCCATCTCGTCTGCAAACGACCTGAAGGCTTCTTTGACCAAATCGAGTCCATCTTCGTCTGAAGCGTTGCGGAGTTTCTCTGCAAGTGCATATTCTGAAGCGCGGCGTCGGTCCGAGAGGAATGCCATGAGAGGGATGTTCAGGAGATGTCAGAAAAAGGTTCAACGACGTACATGCAAGTTTGCTCCGCAATTATATAGGTCCCTTCATGAACGCGCTTTCGCTCTTTGTTTTCTTCGAAGTAGGCACACCCTCGTTATTATCACCTCGTTTTGATTGTCTATTTCTTTGTGATTTTACCCCAAAATGGTTAGGCGCCGGGCGACATCACCACAAAAGACCATTTCCTTGCTCTTTGTGTCTAAGGGCTTGGACCCGCTGTCACCATGTCGACTAGACAAAGCACAGGAAAGTGAGTCGTGAACATGCTAGCACCTAGATTTTTGTTTTCCATCGTCAACGTTCGTTACGACAAGGAAAATTTTTTAGGTTTCTAGTGTGAGAAGCCAGAAGATCCACCAAGGTCCATAACGACGAAAAAAAAATTTCATTGAAACGGTATTACACTATGATGCATGTTTTAATCCCATTGCGCAATGAAGCATATTTAACATCCGCCGGCCCCGGCTACAACGAGGTCAGCATGAGGCTGTCGGTACAAGCTGATGTCATCTGGTTGATGATAATGAGATCCAAAAAGTTGAAATTGCTGAACAAAGGAGCATGCAACACGTTGCAGAGCACACTTTGAGTACTGTTGCAAAAGGAGCGATATATTTGAGATAGCGATATCATGAGGCTTCATCATGAAGGAAAACATATTCTCGCGTGGACTGCCCAAATTTGATGACTTGTGTATCCATCAAGTCAGCCACGAAATAGCTACAGAAGAAAGGGATCTTCGTACCATCACCAGCTTTCAGTTCAAAGTACCGAGATGTTGGTATCGGTTCATCATTAACATGAGTACCATTCGTTGATTCAAGGTCTATTATGAAAGGCCTAGCGGAGATGTAAGCGTAATGACGGAGAATCCATAGACAACATACTTCACCACGCCTTTCGAGCCTCCGAAGTCGTCCTTTTCTTGTACGTGACGATCTACTAACAGGGTGAGAAGCGGTCGGTAAACTCCGAGGGCTGGACGCACATTGGATGACAGCATGTTGTTTTGAACATGAGGGGTGTTCAATTGGAATATCTGCAACTAAGCGGTCTCGTCCGACTAGATATGCACTTTGGCGGTGGATATGTAACAGCTCTGTAATGTCAAGTCAATATAGTCAACTAAGAAAGAAGACGAAGGACTCACCTACTTGTTCCGAACCCTTGAAAACATATAACCTCCAATTAAGGACCGGCTTCCGCGCTTCAGGAGGCTCGTTATATTTCAAGACTGTGCTGTTCTTTCCATCTACACTTTTGACCGTATTTGTTTCAGCAGCCAGTAGACCAGACGCGCCAAAGTTGGGTTTTGCCTTGTTCACAGGAGATTTCGACCTGGAGGTAGAGCGCGGCCTTCGAGATGAGCGAGGTGATGCAGAACGCCTGTCTCTATCACGCTGCCGATCATAACGGTCTCTATCTCGTCTCCGTTCACGTTCCCTGTCTACCTCTCTGTATCCATAACGGTCATCCTCGCGTCTATATGAGGAGTTTCGATTGTTCCTTGGCCTGTCTGAATCGTAACGAGAGTCGCTCTTCCCGGAATCGTCCCCATAATCTCGCCGTCGTGAGCTGTAGTCCTCTCTTCTATGATCATAGCCCCTCGAGGAGCTAATTTCGCTTCGTTGCGGTGGTGAACGTGAGGCTCGGGGCATTTTGTGTTTCAACGAGGGTGTTACCTCGAGGCTCGCAAGGAGCAAGATCTAGGCATTGTCACGTGCACAGAGATCCATTTGGCTCAGCTTGCAATTGCTCGATGGTTCAAGTTGTACCACTACCGCCGGCAAAGGCCCATTGCCTTGGCGCTCAAAGCCAGTACGTTAACGCACTTTCCCCAGCTTTACTCATCGCAGACCTATGACACTGATAATCAACCCAGTATGAGATTGAGGAAAGCTTTTTTTGTATCAAGTGCCAGTAATCAATTAACATTGCCTTCGGACGAGTTACGCTACAATATTCATCCCTTGGTGAAGCCAAAGATTGACACCAGGATCATTATAAAGGTCCACGTGTGTCCATCCTTCTCGCCTCACCATCGACAACCATCTCTCATATGAAGACGAGGACCAGTTGGGATGAATACATGTTCACTGTGAGACCTTCCCGCTCCTTCACTCTTGCGATTGCCTGTGCCGCCACCGATTTTGGACGCCGCAGGAGCTTGTCGAAACCCTGGAACGTCAACACTGAACTTCGACTCTGGTATCAACTCTGGCAGCAGGAGCTTGTACCGCCAGTAACTTATCACACGCCAGGTGCGCGTTATTCAAGAGTAGCAGTCGCTGCTGCTGAGCGGTACCCCGCAACCATCGTCCTCATTGATGATGTTTTGCTCAGCACCTACACCAGCTTATGCACTGCTCTCAAAGCTTGAACGATATCATTGCTCGTCGTCATCGCAACTCGGAGCGGACTTCTCGTGCAGTACCTCTATTAGCTCTGACAACTGTGCTTTCGATAACAGGCTTGAGCCGTTATTACGGGTACCTCTGGCAACTTGAGGAGCAGCAGGAGACGCACTATCATCGCCGGCTGCAGCTCAGGAACAGTATCGCCAGTTCTACCAGTGGCACTTTAGAACTAGCACCCAACACCTCGACTTACACCACCCCTGAACAGCACTACCAGAGGCTTTATCACCAGCACTGTCGTGATGACCACCTTCATTTTTAGGTGCCCCGCCACCCGTCTTGTCTAGTCATCCCTGGTTGTCGCCGTTCTTTGTTTTCCCTTCCATATACTGAAGTTTGACTTTAACTAATCAGTCGCCTTCAACGGACAAGCTAACAAATTGCTTGGACTGCCATTCTATACCACACTGAACTAGACTTACCTCTCCAGGGTCCGAGCCGAAGCAGCTTTTGCTACTCTGACTTTGCACCAAGCTTTGTTATACATACTGTTTTTTCATCGTCACTATGGAGGGTCGCTGCTTTCTATCGCTCGTCGTCTCATACATCCTCTATTGTCATACAAATTCAAAGCAACATCCTTATGTTAATGTATAAAATTGCAACCAGCCGCAAGGTTTCTACGACTACTGAGAGTTTCGCGTCACGTGACGATTCGGGGGCTGGGCTTGCGCGGTCCTGTGGCGCCGTGGACCGCGTGGCGCGCGAAGCATCGTTCCCTGGCGTCCATATGCATGTGTCCACGATCCAACCCAGAACGTTGCCAGTCGAGAACAGAAGCTCAGCAGAATTCAAAGAAATGCCCGCCAGAATTTTTGCTCCTTCCTTTTGGGCTGGAACTTGACATAACTATTGAAGCTGATACCTAGCACCCCTACTATACCTTTCTCAGGTGCATCCGCCCATGATTGACAGTTACGAGCGTCGGAAATAAATACAAACCATTGGCACTAGAGACTGTATCTCTCGCTGATTGATAATCCACGACTCTGAATAGTCTCCGGCAGCTTCATCAATTTAGATTTGGGGCGGTCCAAAGACCCTGAACATATAGGTGCATAAGTACAGATAAACTGGAACCAACAACGTCGTGAGGAGACACTAGTAAGATCTGCATCTTGATGATAGTCAATCACGTCGCACGAGCATCCTATATTATGTGGGGTAAGGATAGACGAGCCTTTGTTGCGTAGGCAGCAAGGTACAGAGCATCAGTCGTCAACACTGAACAGCTTGGTTGCATGATCCGTAATAGAGAGGTATGAGAAACTGGCTTTGCGACAGACACTTAAGGCTAGCGTAGTCGTTCGAATGTGGCAGAGGATAAGTTTACCCATTCCTAAAAGAGCACGCTAGTGCTCTTCGTTCAAGCACTCTAATAATAAATTGCGCCACAAGTTCAAAAAATCAACCACAGCCTTCGCCTTTGAGCTATGTGTCCCACCGATAAGAGTCTGAAGGACTAGACACGGACCAGGGGAATTTCAGTAATAAACTCGTCATTCTGAATGTGGGAAACGTCGATTTGTGCGGAGGACCGTGGCGGCAGTTGAACAGAAAACGACGACGATATACTCATTCTATAGACGGAAGACGTTCGGTGTTTTTAGAGCACCAATTGACAAAGGAAAACCACGGAAATCTAGGGCGGGACGATGAAGTCCCCGCCAATCTGATGAAAGAGGCGCCCGCGGGGGGGAATGCGAAATGCGATCATAGAAACATTTTCCAATTGGGTATGTTATGTCGCCCTTGTGATCGGGGCCAAGAAGTGATGTAGAGCTAGGACGGCTGATCATCGAGATTTCGTGAGCGTGTGTTAGCCCAGACTCTAGTCAATTACGCGTGCTCGGAGTAGGAGAACCAGGAGGAACATTGATGAAGGAAAGGTGTGTCAAAAGAATATCACCAGAACAAAAGGACGAGTTGACATATGTTGGAGAGTCTTGAAGTTGATCAGCGCCACGCCGTGCCAAATCGCACCCGTGATAAATCTCCGAGGTCGAAATTTGGCTTTCTAGTAACTTGGTCGAAATCAGGTTTGACTTGACGAAAATTAAAGATCACGGTTTTTTAGAATACACATTGAGGATGGCTAAGGCGCAAGCTAAAGGGTCACAAACTTAGACGTACCTTATCGAGTGCATTGTATCGAATATCGTGCAGAGTCAGCGTGCGGTACCAGGTGGATTAGTATGACGAGTCGTTACTCCAATGATCTCCCCGCGGCCCTACTGGACATCTCAGGGAAATGACGGCAGTGCCTGTGAACATCCTGGGTGGAATGGCATAGGACAAAATCGAGTTCCAACAAGTGATCTATCCTCACCGATGACTGGTAGGTTGCACACCGAAGACTCCCACTCATAAGAAGTATGGTGGGATAACATGACCTCCTCTGAGCGCTGTTTCCAGGTAGCTGTTATCAAGGGGTACTGACTTGATATAAAGAACCAAACGCACAACGCCGAAACCTCCCTTAGACGTGATTTCTTGATGAAAAAACGGGAGGAATGTTTTAGCGGTTACAGCACCGCGTTAATCATGAATCTCGTTGGCTCCAATGGTCTGGTTTAGCTGAAGCTCAATGTCTTTGAGGTGTAATTTGCCGTAACTAGGGACGAGGGACCTTTAATGAGAGAGATATGACTGAATTAAGAGTGTCGGCGTTTACAGGTACTCTGATCACGATGATTCATGACATACTTCATGGAACTCCGGGGTTAATGGAGGTTCAGTATACCAACCCACGTCGGCGTGTAGGGCTTGCGTGAACCTGGTAACCCCATTCGCCGACATTGTTTCAAGGTGCTGGTAGAATTGAATCTACGCTTGCGGCGAGGGTGGATGCGCTTTGGTGACAACTGAATAACTCCACAAACTAAACCAGCGGTTCCGCATAGGAACCAAGAGTTGTTTAGCCCTGGTTGGCTCTTGAGCTTTCGCCATGTTACAGCTCAGGTGTGCCCTTGGTTACAGATTCGACATCGCTTGGAAAGAATCTATCAGACGTGTTATTAGATGATGACGAGTTGAAAAAGAATCGCTCACGCAACTAAAGCAGCGGTCAATCGGAAATGCAACAAGCAACTTAGAGGGACGACAGATGTCCAAAGTAGGACTAATTTACGACATCAGTACTTTCAGCTGAGGTACTGCCAGAATGCAATATTGCTACCATATACGGTATAAGATGGCTTGAGACTAGGATTTGAGGTAAATTTATCGAGAAGATCCCGCGAGGCACGATTAGAACGGATATCTGTTTGTGGATGGTTGATACGATGACCTTTTGACCGACAATGGTAACCAACGTTGCCGGACCGGACGACGTCAGCAGAATTGCTGATCAGGAGTGCATCTCAACGCGAAAAAAATTAGCAGATGATGGTAGAGGCGTTTGTGGAATGTATCAAGAAGAGTGCTACCATCAGAGCAGGGGAATGTTGAGGTCAAGGTCCAAGAATGAATAGGTAACTGCCGACGGTAGACAGGGAATTTGGGAATGTGCCGTAATGTGAAACCTTCGGGGATAGGCGAAGAAGAAGCAAGCGACGAGCAAATAAAAATCCAAAGTTTCGACCCTTCTTATGACATCTCGTTGACCCAGAACACACTACGCTCATCCTGCCACTCACCGCCATTGCACCCCCTTTGATAAATGCATCCTGTGGGCTCGTCATCCCGGCAGCAGCTTGAACAACCATTTCTCCCGTCAACAAGTGGCTCAGATCCCTTGTATCATTCAAATAATCCCTATCATGAATCAATAATAATATCCAGGTCTCCTTATTCAAACACTCGACAGTATCCGGATATTCAGGCTCCTCAATATCCTCAAATCCCCCCTTATGAACTCCCAGGAGACGACGTACAACCACTTTCCCTCATGAAGAGAAGTTCCATGGGAGATACATCTGTGCCGCCACCAGCCCAATATACGAGGTCCCAGCGCTCTGCTTCCCTTTCTCCCGCAGACCACTCGCCTTCTGAACAGGTTCCTCCATCTGAACAGTCAAAACGGAAATCTCGACAAAAACCCAAGATTGAGTTAGCACCCGATCAGCCGACGACTACCCAAGGCAAGCAGAGGAAGCGTGTGTATGTCGCTTGTCTGCAATGGTGCGTATCCCAAGTTGGAGCTGAATTATAATTGTTCAAGTTTTTGATATACACAGTCGAACTCGTAAAATTCGATGCGATGGCGCAAAGCCGGTTTGTCATAATTGCGGCCATCGACAGAACAGTAATGGCAAGTGTGACTACGATGCTGTACCTCGTCGTCGAGGTCCAGATAAGACACCGGGTGCTAGGCAACGTATGGGACGTGATACAAAAGATATCACTGATCCTTCCTCTTCGCGTCGCCGTCGAAGACGACACGACTCTCCTCTTCCTACACCCGTTACTCCCCGCACGGATGAGTCGCCCGATAGGCACTCGCTTTATCATGTTCAACCTCAAAATGTCCCTTATCCCAACCCCAATTCCATCATTTCGAATGGATCTCTGTCACCCACTTCTTCCAGCGATTACGTCCAGTCCCCTGTCTCGTATGCACCAGTTCCTGTCGCTGTACAGTCGTTCGACGCATCAGAAAACCCAGCCAATGTACATGCCCATTCTTTCCATCGCGTCGACCTTTCCCCTCCTCAGTATTATAATCCTCCGACCACACTTGCATGCCAGGTATGGAGGGTTTCCTTTCAAAATCATACTGGCTACCGTTGCTGAAGGGTGCGTTGCTTCGCTACAGTACAAGCAGTTTTACGGTGTCAAACCAGTGATATGCACCAGTCTGGCGTCCCATGCGTGCATCACTCCTCTCGACGAGGATGACAACCCAGAGGACTCAACAGAGATAGAGATATCTACTGCCCCTTCCCTCAATTTCACCAAAAAGATATGGTACGAATCGCTCTGTTCCCTTTATGCCTCGCCTCACTCCCGACATCTCCGCACACTCAATCATTCGGAACGGGATCAAATATCTCAGAGGATAGCTTCCGACCTCCGTTTTCTCTTCCGTTCATCCAACTACTGGTTTTCGTTCTTTCATCTCCCAAGCTTTTTTGGGACATTTTTCGACCCTGTGAAAAGGGCTAATATGCAGCCCTCATTGATCTTGGCGGCGTTGGCGCTGTCGACATTTTGGCAGTCTTCTGAAGTGGGAAGAAGTAATGAAGGAAGGTTGAAAGCACTGAGGCTCAGAGATGAGGCGCAGGCTGCCATCGAGGCCAGCTTTAATGCAGGCTGGGTGGACGAAACCCTTGCCCAAGCTGCATGGGTGGGTACCTTTCACATTTTTCACACGTGTCTAGCGTTGACGTCTCCCCCTACTTAGCTGCTGGCATTGTTTGAAGTCTGCGCTCACCCTAAGCACTCGACAACCCGTTCAGTGTCGGCTATGAGGATGTTGGACTCTACCATTCGGAGTCTCGCACTGACGTTTATGGACCGGGATAACCCTCAGGCGTCCGTTTTCAACCCTGATGATGTGCCTGTCGTCGCGCGGCGGCCGACTCCAAATTTTCTGAGCAACTCGGCGGATTATGGCTATCATCACCGACACTCCTATCCGCCATCTTCTGATAGTCTCAATGGCCCGTCAGGGTGCTCTTGCCAGTCTGTGACTCTTGCCAACCATTGGCCTTCATCACTGGAACATGCACCTCTGTGGGCTCAGACACCCGCCTGGAACCCCGATTGGTCTGAAGCTGAGATTAAGAAGGAAAGTTGTAGGAGATTATGTTGGAGTGCTAGTAGTTTGGCCGCTGGACATGTTTCATATGCAGTGGCGTCCCGGACGAACAGACCCGAGCTGTTCATCGCAGATCCTGCCAATGTCAGTTTTCTCCAACTATTTCTGCTTTCTCCCACTTACTATCTCCCCGCCAGTACGCTCTCCTCTTCTCAGGGGAGTCAGTCACCAGTGGATCTCCTACTCCTACTGTCCTCACGTCTAAGGACTCTGTCTGGGCTCTCTACGATCGATGCTTCCTTCTCTGGAACTCATGCGCCAAGATGCGATTCAGCCGGACTGCGACGGATAATGAGAAGGCGCAGTTCGCTATCAGATCTTGGTTGGAAGCGGATGCCATTGAGAATGCACTCAATAAGCATACCTGCGGGATTGAGAAAGCGTTTATTTTTCAGGGGAGGGAGTATTTGTTCAAGTGAGCGCTTTCAAGAACCGTCTCTCTGCCTACTAACTGAAGGACGTGTCAGTACGCGCATGTGCATCACGTACGAATTTCAGCGGTATGTCCCCATGGTGAATTCGGAAGTCAGTGGTTTCTTCCATCGTAAGAAGGCAGAGGAATGGTGTTAGTTTTTCCTTGTTTCATTCTTTTTGCTGTCGGCTGATGTTGAAATTTGCAGTGTCACACCAAGCAGCGGTTGCGCAACGATTTATGTATGGTCTGCACACCATCACTGGCAACTCAAATAACCTTCTCGCTCGGAGACCCTTTTTTACACTTTGGTTTATGGCTCAGGTCAATCGTGCACTGTCGCTATGGCAATGCGATCACAGTATGGTGTTGGCACTAGATGTGTGTAAGGCCTTCTTACCAGCCATTGATTAGTGAGTCTTTTTCCTTACTCCGCTCACTCATAGAATCTGACTCGCCTACAGTCTGAGCGCGTTATGGCCTTGCGATGAACAACGAAAACGATACGAACGACTGCGGGTTGAGCTGGATTCGGCATGTCGTCAAGCGGGCGTATCATTACCTCTATCTCCGAATTTGTCATTGAACTTGACGGCGGACATGTTAGTATGAGGTGGTTGGGTCGAGGCTGTATCAGTCCTTTTATTATTATTTTTTTATTCTTCAATAGTGGACAGTGGTATGTAATGCTAATCAGCAGAGTGTACTTTTTGACGTGTCTATGTATCACTAGGTTCCGATGTAACTGTAGCTAGTCAAGAGATCGTGAAATTGGCTTTAATATCGATGAAGTTGAATTTTCATTCATAGTGAGTAGGGAAAATGGCCCGTCGAATACTTTTTACGGTCATGTTGCGTAGGTTTCCATGTGATGCGAATAAGATACAATATGCTGACAATGAGTACCCAGGTTTATTTCCGCGACCTTCGAGACGAACCAGGGCACATTTTAAAAGGAAACCTGTCCGAACCCGGAACTTACTGCACAGTTGCAACCCAAATTTAAACCGACAACATCGCCATCTTACTGGTATCATTCATTAACAGCACAATTTCCGTTCTCAGAAAGATCACCTTGTCACGGCCTCGTTGGGAAGGACGTGAACCTGTATCAAGCTGTATACATTTCATGATGGGTGATACATTGATCTCTTCCATGGCTTTTTCTGTCGAGGCGAGCAGTACGACATGGTACTAGGTAAGTCAGATACAAACGTCAGTAGGCTAAATGGCAGCGGGTATCCACGAGTCCGAGTACACCTAAATTTTCTTCCTTCGACATTATCAAAGCTGTGAAGTGTCAAATAGCCATACTCCCCAGGAATGTTCTTTCGACTTAACTGGGCGCCAGCTCACTACTTCTCTGAATCTGTAAACGTGAACCATGTTGGACAAACCAGAGAATTTCAGGACACTATCTAGTGGCATTCAGGATATCGCAGCACCCCTCCTAGGCACCGAACGGTGCGAGCGACACATTGGATCTGCTCTAGAGAAAAACTACCTCTATGCTCTTGTGACCCCATTGCCGTTATTTGGTAGCCTTGGGATGGTGAAAGTCGTCTTCGCGACTTCGCTAGCAACAATCAGTTATCCGTTCTATGGAGGTTGATGGTTAGATGTTATGGGACGCCCGGTTCCGTCTCGTCGATGGTGATATTTGGCCAAGGAAAGTGGGGTGCAGAGATTCGGTTGCAACAACTTCCGGATAAGCAGCACATCGACGGTTCAACTTTAGCCAAAGAGCTTGACTGGTCAAGGCGGAAATCATACGGTACAACCAATATCAACCCGGGAGTGCAAGTGGAGAAAGTGCTAGGGAAGAACGGCATATCCCAAAGCGTTCATCAGCAAAAACCGGAAAGTGCTATAACCTAGCTTCAGGGGGTTATAACCTGGTTATGGCCTCGTTGGTGGGGGTTATGATACCCTGCAGGTGGATTATAAACCCTGGGGAACTCATTATAGCACTATACAGTTTTTGCTGATGTTGAAAGAGTCATAGACTCGGTGTCTCCGTCCTCTCGGCCGCCAAACCATGGAGGGATCTTACTGCTCTACTCTCCGTTTGCGATGTCTGAATTACACTCATAAGGCGGACCTCTCCTCTTGGAATGTCATGCTTGTCCTATCGTCCCTCCTGAGTGCAACTGCCAGCGTTACACCCTGCTTTTATCTCATGCACGCTCACTGGAACAGGCCATTGTCATGGTTTTTTTCCTGTTCTCTACGCCTTTGGATCTTTCGTGTGTGTTGTAGCAATCCAGTTAGCACTTCAGCTTCGAATAGACCGTATTGCCGACACTAGAAGCATCAGATTGCTGACGAAGAGCATATTACAAGCCGACGCCCGCAGTCATGTGTGTGTTTCCGATCGCTTCGTGTTGCATAGACTACACCGCCAATGTGTCCTGACCTCCTCACGAGGTCATAGGGCTGATGTCGTGCGATCTCCCCCGCTCGCCAATGCTTGACCTCAGAAGATGTCGAAAAATCGATTCGTTGACCTCCTACGAGACCCCGGGTTCGATCAGGATTCCGCGCGGGTAGCAATGCCATCACGGCTTGCATTACGGCTCACCTTTTTATGGTTCCTATTCCGTACCGCCGATCCTCTCGCTTTTGAATCATTCCAATTTTTAAGTGCGGCAAACACATATATCATTAATGAATCTAGACTAGTACAGAGTACAACATGGTGGGTCTAAGCTACCATAAGTCCCCTCAAATTTAGAGACTCTGTATATATGACGACAATTACCTGCAGCAATACTGTGTTAGTAAGTTGCCCTTTGTAAGTGAACAGTTCAAGACCTACTTGCTTTGCAACACTTCTAGCTTGAAGTTGCGGCAGAGATCTGCTCATGTAAGTTAGTGACAATGAGATGAGATGGGATGTATTGACTTACCATGAACAGAATCCAGGAACTTAGAGGAAAAATTGCTGAAGTTCAAAAGTCAGAGAAGGAGAACGTGGGATTAGAGAGCAAGAATGTCTTAAAGTCAATCCTCTTTTATGCCACGTCAAAAAATCAAACACTGGCAAATATCGGTAAGGGAGGTTGAAGCGGAAGGCTTACATGCCGTTGGAGGCTATTGGCTGGGGCTGCCGCTTATATTCTGAGGCGCGCTCGGTTTTGCAGTCATGCCATGCGACTTCTCGTGCCCAGGGTTCCAGACCTCTGACGAGCTCAAATCGAGGTCCTCCGAGGTCCCAGCACGATGTCCCTCAACCTCTCGCTATGAGGTCAAACCGACATCTGACCACTTTGGTGGTGTAAGACAGCATCTCCCGCTATCAAACGAAGAGCGCTTAGGACTTGTTGCCCTTCTTTATCTGTTCCTCTATCAGATCAGCATGGGATCGATCATGACCGGCTACGTCGGGTGTTTCAGCAGCGAAGGCGAGCATGCGCCATATGTGCGGTTCAAATTGGGCACTTTCGGGATTCCGCATCTTCCTATGGGGGCTTAAATCCAGGTGGGATGATGGTCCAAATTTGACGATGTCACTTGAGCTCACTCGATCGTTTCAGCTGCATTGCGAATGCTTATTTCCCCATCACCTTTTGATGAAGAGCTACGGATATGTCCATACAGATGGGGACGGTATACATCTTCCCCGCAAGCAATCATTGTCTATGGCGAGGCAGACTTCCTCAGTATGGTGACGACGTGGGGTCGGACCTTTGTAAAAGTTACAACTCGACTCCAGCACCATTGCTCTGTATTACAGAGTATCTTGGGATGCGTATCACATTAACATTCTCTCCCAATACCACGGAAATATTCAACGTGTTTTCTTGCACACACGCGCGATCCAAGTCGTTCTTGGCGATCCCAACGTCAAAAGCTATTGACGCACCCATCGTTAGTGAGCTCATGATCGAGTTGTACTCGCGACGGCTTAGCGTACGCCTTCTTGAGGAAGAATAACATCACAGCTTGGGTGTCAAATGGTGCTTGCAGGTTCTTCGATGTCTGTCCAGGGTCGATACTCCCTCGCTAGCCAGCCTTTGAGCGATTTTCACTATGCGCATATGGAGCTAAGGCGATCTTGGCAGTCGAAATCCGACCAAGGCAATAACTTTCAGGGGAATTGGCAGAGAGATGCAGAGTATCATGAGACAGTTTGCACCCTTCCCATCCTTCTATAGCGGGGTATTGTTCCTACTGGAGAGCCTCGTCCTAGTACGGAAGGACGAGACTCTTCTGGGGAATCAGAATAATTTTTCCCCATAGATTCTCCCTGAGTGCGTTCGGTCGATGCATTTGCGCATAGTCGATGAGAAGCAACGAGCAACGATGAGATGTAATGGATACAGATGGAAAGACAATGCAGATGATCATGACTCGGGGGCCTGATTGCAAGAAAGTATGTTTCGTAACGGCCAAGTGATAATCTGCCTTGGTTTGCGGGCGGATTGGGAGGACGTCTCGACGGCATCTTGTTCTATCGTACCACGTCGTCCAATTTCCTCGGAGACATGGATCAATGGCCAACCACGACCATAGAAGATGCCCTCTGTGCATGCAACTAGAACTCCTAACGGATCGGATTGACTCGGATTATCCGACAGATACATCAAGTGTGCAAAAGAGGCGCTAGGGGGAATTTCGGCGAACACTAATGTGCGAAATCGAGACGTCTGAGGTGAGTTTTTGTCTTCTATTGTGAGTTCCTGGAGGTTTCTGACAAAAAATAATGGCTAAACGTCGCTCATGGTCCATCTACGGGGTACAGGAAGTTATTGAACGGTGCATCAGAGCGTTTGACCTCCATACCTGAACCCGTGTCCAAATTCAGACAACACTTCCTCTACCTCCAGTCTCTCCAATGTCTCGAAAGAGCGTACTAAAACATCATATAGAGGCTTCTCAAGGTCCCAGCTAGCGGAGTGTCCACGGCTTGGCAGAACATCTGGAGCACGAGCTGGTGGAAATAATTAGAGGCAGATTTTCGTCGTGGGAACCAGTCCCAACCGCAGACGCTGATAGTAGCGCCCATCCAGCAGATATCCTTGGATTGCCATCCAAAATGGAGGGTTGTGCCCTTGATAACGACGATCCGTTAGGAGCCTACATGCAACATAGGATCAAGTGTACGCTTCATCTAATGCTCCAACGTCTGCAGAAGGTTTCGTCCGGGGTGTTAGACATTACAGCAAGGGGGGTGCAGGACCTAAATTTCCAGTCTGGGGTGGGGGGCTCGAACTTCGTTAAAAATCTTTTGGGACCTCGCCCAGATCATGCCTCTGACAGGCTTTTTTTGGGCTTTGGGACCTCCAAAAATTGACATATTTACTTCATTATTTGAATTTCACCCATAGTTCCAAGGGTTTCAGGGCAACAGGAGGTTAATAATGACGAGCCTGGAAAATGAGTTACCTTTTTTGGATATGTCTGTGGGGATAACATACCCAATAAGGCAGGAGGGGGGTGTACCACCCCCACTTGGCCCTTAAAATTTTTTTCGACCTCGTATACTTATTAAGTTTTTGGACCCCCCTTGCGTTACAAATAGACCCTAGCATGTGGGAGACACTTGTCAATACCTTCTTTACTGAAAGAGGTACTCACCCGATCCAGCAGTCAGGAACACCAATAATTCTTTCCTCGGTAGGTAGGTTTCATAGTACAGGCTCGATGTTCTCTGCTCGGACTGTAACTTGCCATATAATTATTGTGTCGATCATGTCTTGTCATCTTTGAATGTTACTGTATTTATACGTTTCATGAGTGGAGGTAAGGAATCTCCAACTCGCGTTTGGAATAGAGTCGGACGCGCCCCCGAGTGACTTTTCTCGCATATCAAGTTCCAAATTCCAACAGCTCAGGTGTCGATTACCGGCCGACGGACGACCTGCTCCAGCCTTTACTCGGACCTTGCACTGTTCCTGACTCCTCGCCCACACGAATATCACCCACAGACAGACAGGAAAAAAAGGCCAAGTTGCATTATCTTTCTCACCGGCCAGACGAAGCGCAAAGCACCCGGACCAATGAGCAAGAGCACAGCTGGCAGTGGTAGTCACAAGATTGCAGTCGGGAATAGAGAAAGAGAAAACCGAAGAGAACGAAGGAAATTGTCTGAAGAGGAACCATCGGAACTCGATCTCGAGGCTCTATACTTGTAGTGGGGTGATATTGACCACGACGTACACTGTACAGTCGTCATATGCCACTGCGAGACCTCTAGGCGTTTCGATTCGGTATCCCCAGTTCCGATGAAACCTGCATCGAATTCGGCAGAGGTTCATCCACCGACGTAAGGGATAAGATCACTGGTAGCATCTGACCTTCCTGCAATACCAGAAGGACCAGAGCTTGGAAGTTGACGACGAGGAGGGATGTTAAACAATTACTCGGTAAAAAGTCGGCTTAGCCTATGACTACTGACATCGGGAACTGTCATGCAAACCAAGGTATGAAATTCGAGGCCAGCTTCGATCCATTATAGGACACTAGCAGGTTTCTGTTGCAGAGTCAAATGGACATTCAGATGAGATGACTGAACCGATTTGTACGGGGTGGAGATTTGGCCAATGCGACAAGTAGTATGTACTAGAGGAAGACGAGACCTCAAAACTGACATGGTAATTCACAATCAAGTCAGGGAAAATGCTTTGTCCACTAGTCTGGTAGGCAACGTACCTAAAGTCCTACCCAACGAGATACCCCTGACCCACATCGTCCATGAAAGAATGCATCGAGAAACGATATTGTCCGTGCCATACGTATCCATTTTCGGAGTTCCTGCGTCATATTTAGGCATTTTGTTGGTCGCAGAGTAATGAATGTCGACGACGTGTAACCGTTCAGCTTCGCGTAGGGGTTGGCGCCAGCGGGAGACATCTGACATTGAGATTTCAAGGGTAGAATGCGTGTGGGACGGCTTGGCACTGTATATGAATGATTGACGCTCAAAAGCGTCTGCCCCGACGCCGGCGCTTTTACAACGTACGTTACCGTATGGCGTTCACGTCATCTCGATAGGTTGGAATCAAGACACTATTCCCTCTCTCTCTCCAGAATACCAAACATGTCACTCAAGTCGCTGTGCCAGCGCTACGCCCAAAGCCCAAAATCCCTATCTACGTAACCGCCAATCAGTTCATCTAACCGTGAATCAGTGGTACATAGCACTGAACAGATGAGTGTGATGGTAAGAATCGTCACGAATCCATGACTCTCAGAGAAAACACCAAAGTACTAACTCAGACTTGTGCTTGTAGTAGGAAGGAGCAGTCACAGGTTCTAACGTTTCCTGGCCTTTTCGACCGCATCGGGAAATGGGACAAAGGCCCCAAGTATGGACATGTACACTTAGCATTGTCCGTCGACATCAAGTATATTCAATTCTCGGTATTTATAGCGGATAGCATATAGCGGTAGCCAAATTGGTGCTTCTTTATCTTTCACACTCTATTGTCTTCCTCCCACCTGTCCCTTCAAATTTGGTTGAAGTTGGGGTCTCGGGATGGATTACAATCGTGCTGGGTTCAGCAGTTCTAAGACAAATATGAGCAGGTTAGCCAGCCAAGAGCCCATTGGCTTTTGGAACGACCTAATAATTAGTACAGAGCTGATCCTTCTACAATCAACAACAAGTTTCTAGTTGGCTACCAAGGATGGTGCGTAGCTTCTCCAGTCATTTTCCGGGGCCGCGTTTCATGAGTGCTCGTTTAGGTTTACTTGCCCAGGAGATGGAACGCCTATCAGTGAGTCCTCTGCAAAAGTGCGCATGCAATGAAGCTCATGATCACTTAGCTGATAATGGATGGTCTCACTGGTTCAAAGGCAATAATGACAGGCAACCTACGACAGATCTTTGGCCAGATGTCTCTCAATACCCTCCTTCCGAGCTTTTCCCCGTTAAAACACTCATGCTCAAGTCTGGAGAGCCGCATCCTCGATTGTTCTCTTCACGCAGTCCTGGGACTGTACATCGTCATTTCCACTGGATGGCCAAGCACGGTGTTGATGGCGCGTTTCTTCAGCGACCTCTACGCCATTGTATACCCACGGCTGACAGAAAACCCTTGCATTGGCGCGACAGCATCGGAAGACTCGTTCGCGTAGCAGCTGAATTGGAGCACCGGGTATTTGCGGTGATGTATACCCGTCCAACTTTTTGCTGTCACTGTCTTTGACTTGAGAGAGTTAGGTACGACGTGAGTGGCGTTGACCCCAGTATCGTACAGGCAACCCTGAGAGGTGACTGGGATCATTTAATTCAAGACGAACATGTTCTCGATAGTCCTAACTACTTGAGAGAAGATGGAAGAGCGGTCGTTTGCCTCTGGGGTCAGTCTATCCCTTACCATTATAGAACCTTTTCTCGGATTCACATTAGGCCGCAGGTTTTGGGTTTGCTTCCACGAATCATGATCCAGATCATGTGAGAGCAGTGGTATCCCACATCCGTAGGACCACCCCTGGTGGAGCTTATATCATTGCTGGCGTTCCATCGCATTGGAGGACAAGCAATAGTGACGCGGATCCGAACCCAGAATTTCTTGATCTTTGGCTGAACGAATTTGACGCAATCTCTCCTTGGACAGTTGGGTGTTACAGTAATAATGCGGAAGCCGATGAATATGCTACTCTACGTCTTCGGGAAGATCTCAGACTGTTACATGACAGGAAGAGAGTTGGAAAGTGGCGACATGTCGACTATATACCAGTGGTTTTTCCTGGCTGTTCGGTGAGCGAATGACGTTGGAATTTTTGAGGTACTATGGGAATCGGATTAAAGGATATTCGCATACAGGGTTGCAATAAGTCCGGAGGAAGACGGGGTTTTAATTCTATCAAGAGAGATGGTGGAAGTAGGGCCATTGTCTGCATGCTATACCTCGTCGGCAGCTCACATTTTCGTTCCGAAAGGTTTTCTTTGGCGTCAAATCTATAATGCTTGCGATGCTGGCGTCAGTGTACTCTATGGTGCTTCATGGGACGAGTTGAGCGCCTATTTCGACGATGTGTTTCTTTTTCCTAATTACCGACTCAGATACGACGAAGGGACTGCTCTCATGCCTGCAGTAGCGAAAAAGGAATCACTCCCAATTTCACACCATTATTCGCTGATGTCGCTGGATGAAGACGGATACAACATCCCCTCTGATTGGTTGTGTACTTTTTCTCGGGTGTTGGGGGGCCAGACTGACTTTTTGATTGCAGGTATATGCGTATCTGTGGACTGGCTAAGAACGTTCTATGTGGGACGCTTCGGAACGGACCCACATTTCCTCTTCAGGGTCTTTTGAACCATTGGGAAACCCGCTCTCGACGTGAGACTACAGTTTCTCTGAGCCTGGAAGGGGAACAATCTCCTCCACCCTACTCTGAAATTACATCCAGTCCTCTTTCTCGCTATTCTACAACGTTGTTATTACAAGAGTTGCAATCAAGGCAGCCGCACCCCCGGGTTGTGTCACCGAGATTGCCTCCTCCGTTGCGGCCATTGCCTGCGATACCCATTAGCGCTAGCGCTAAATCAAACGAGCCTCCTCGCTATCATCCCACAAACCCCTCGGGTCCAAACGTTTATCATAACTCGGGAACTGAGGCACCGGCAGAGGAGGCTGCATCAGGCGTGGATGAACCCCCATCCACCGCAGAGGTCGTGAGAAAGGGAGATGCTGCATCAGTTGTTAGTCTGTCCATGGCCATGGCCAATACCACCGTTTCGGAAAGGAGACCTCAATCGAGACATGTGCAGTCCTTTGCTGAGCCTACACCCGCGCCTAATAGACGATCGGAAGACGTGAGGTCGCCTACCCCCAAGGATAATATCAGCCTGAGCTCCAGCCTGAGCAAGAAGGAGAGACGGGAAGAGCTTGCAAGAGAGCTAAGGAGACGCGAGGAGAAAGCGGAAGCTCAAAAGGCCAAGGCAAAGGATTCGGTGAAGCGTCGGCCAAGAAGAGATTCGGGTGTAGGTTTCTTTGGTACTTTTCCGGATATAGGCCAGAAGTTTACTTTGTGACTCGGACTCGTGTATATGTATGTTAGTGAGGATACTTTTTTTTACAAAGAGAGTTTTTTTTTTTTTTTTGGCTGTCTAGACTCTTGCCCACCTATATACCGGATATCATTGCTATGCCCGAACACGCCGTGGCAGACATGTCGATCTTGCCAGTTTGGGGTGTAGGACCCAGTTGACAGTTGCAAAAGTGTAGTGACTGGGGTTCAGTGTCACCATCATGATCTGTAACCACCAAAGGGTTGCGGGCTGATAGCGGGTGTCGATAAGAGCGTTGTATCACCGCAGTACTGTCATTATAAAAGACATTTTGTCTATGACATGACCTTGCATGACGCGGGTGAAACAAAAAAAAAAGGTTTTGTGCTGCTGGGACCCACTGGTTTCTGTCAGATTCTGATCTGTCGTCGTCATGATCGTTATGGTCTTTACCGCTTGGTCACACCATTTAAAAATAAAACAAACCAACCTGCTTGTCTCTTCCTCCATCCACAATGTCCAAACCCACTTCCTCAACTAGCCCAGTGGGCACACTCATCTCCTCAACTTATACTAACATTACCTACCTCGCACAACTAGCAGTAACACGTGTCATGTCAAACATCCGTTCCGGTTCCTTACGTATCCTCGACTACCCCAGCAGCCGTGTCTACTCCTTTGGCTCCTCCTCCTCTTCACCAGTAGAACTACGCGTCATTTCTCCAACATTCTGGCTCCGTCTCTTCTTCATGGGCGACCTCGGCTTCAGCGAGTCCTACATGTACGGCGAAGTCTCCACAGACGACCTCATCCAAGTATTCAAACTCTTCCTCGCCAATCGTGCCCATCTCGCTACTTTGGACGGTACCAGTAGCTGGGTATTGGGCGGTATGCAGAGAATCCTCAATTGGCGCTTTGTCAATAACCTGTCCAATAGCCGGAGTAACATCTCCGCCCATTATGATATCTCGAATGATATGTTCAAGGGATTTCTAAGTCGAGATATGACTTATTCCTGTGCCATTTGGAACGAGGTGGATGGGGATTTGATGGATGGAGAGAGGAGAGATACGAGGTATACTGGTGGTCAAGGTATTCTGCGTATTGGGCAAAAATCCACACCTACATACACCACCCAAGTCGCCGCAGACGCAGAAGACCCCCTATACACCGCACAAATGAATAAACTCAAATACATCATCTCCCTTCTCCGTATACCTCCTTTTTCCGATACACCGTTTCGCGTACTGGAAATCGGTTCAGGATGGGGTTCCCTTTCCATTCTCCTCGCTCAGACATATCCCCATGTACACATCAACACTCTTACCCTCAGCACCCAACAAAAATCCCTCGCAGAAGAACTTATCCTCGCACAAGGCCTTCAAGATCGAATCACAGTCCATTTGATGGATTACCGTTCAATGCCAAAAGAGTGGCAAGGCGTGTTTGATAGAGTGGTTAGTGTAGAAATGGTTGAAGCGGTGGGAAGAGAGTATTTGCAAACGTATTGGGAGAAGTACGCAAAAGCCTTCCCTTTTAGGTGCTAACACTGAACACCGCAAACGCCTAGAATCAACACTTGTCTCCACCCAACGCGAGGTATCGGTGTCGTACAAAGTATAACCATCCCAGAAGCTCGCTTTGAGAGGTATATACGTGAAGTGGATTTTATACAAAAGTGGATCTTTCCAGGCGGATTCTTGCCAACACTCACTCTCCTCCTAACGACCCTCCAAGCTGGCTCAAATGGTACCCTTACAATCGACTCTGTAGAAAATATTGGTCCACATTACGCACGAACGTTGAGAGAGTGGAGAAGGAGATTTTTAGAGACGTTTGAAGAGGTGATTAGGCCTGCGTTGGTGAAGGAGCTTGGAAAGGGAGCTATCGGTAAAGAGGGAGAGGAAGTCGAGGTGTTTAAACGCAAGTGGCTATGTGAGTCCGTGCCTGCGTGTTTTTGGAGTGCTCTTAAGTGCTAACGCCACGAACAGATTATTATTGCTATTGTGAAATTGGATTCTCGGAACGCGTTTTGGGAGATCATATCTTGACTTTTTGTAGACAAGGCTGTCCGGATATGAAGAAGGCGGTAGTGTTTCCATGAGCAAGTGAGCAGGAAAACGCGTTATTTTTGGGCTAGATAGGTTGCACGCAGGGAAAAATAAATGTACAATGTACAATGTATGTACAGTATACAAATCGGAATTGTACCCACAGTTGTTCTCACCAGACATCCGTGTGCTTGTAGTGTATTGTTTGAGAACGCTGCGGGGGTTTTAACGGTACCAGGCGATGAACGAAAGAAAAAATGTACAATCGAACGTGAATCAAGAGGTGATTCTGTTCTTTTCTTTAGCAAGATACCTAGCGTGCCCCATCTATCTGTTGTATTCACGGTGCTCGCGCTCTCGATACGCTCTCCATACATGATCGAGGACTGTATAGTCTTGATAGGACCCGCCGAGCCAATTGTACTGTGACGAGTTCTCTAAGTGCGAAATGTTATGCAAGGAAGGATATGTCGGGCTCACCACAACTAGACTTCTTCTACACCTCTCACAAGGACACGTCAACGAATGATACTAAACCAAAATGTAAGCTTTCGTGGTAACGCAGTGGGATGCAATCGGGAACCGTACCTCACTGACTGGCGGCGGAACTTGGCATCTTGGGCTCAATGGAGGGGCGTAGAAATTCCGCGTGGCGGGTTGAATAGACGTAGGTAGAGGTAAGTATACGCAATGAATTTGCTTTCGGTAACATCTCTCGCATGGCTTGGAGGGGCCTTCAGGGTGAGAGTCACACTTCACCTTTCGCCGCCTACAGTTGGTACATGCCAGCGGAGTTCTTGAGGTTCCTGATGTCCTATATGTCCTACGAAACTGGCCGCTCTCCGTTAGGCCTATATCTTCGTGGTCCATTTTTGGGGTTGACGCCCTCTCGTTAAGGCGTTGCGTCAACTGATCAGCTCCAAGTCTTTGCAACACCCTCTCCGTCCAACACGATTCCACAATCTGCCATAGCCACTCTGGGCACTCCAGCGGTCGTTCCGGACGCCTTCCTTGTAACACCTCAACCATGATTCGCACGTCATTCTTGTCGCAAAAAGGCGATGTTCCAGTGAGAATCTGGCCATTACTAGTAAGCGCTGCAGTAAGTACATTCATCCGATAAGCTTCAACTTACTTCGAAGATAGTACATCCCACCGCATAGATATCTCTCGAAGTTCTAGGCGTGATTCCAACATGGTCGGGATTCATCACCTCGGGCGCGAGCCATGGTACAGAACCACGTCTGGCAGCTTGATTTGTGCACATGTATTCCTTCGGAGTCTCAATGTCGTCGTTTTCGAACGTCGCGAGTCCAAAATCTGCAAGGCGGCATTGTCCGTCGTCTGAAACGAGGATATTGGCCTGAAGAAGTCCAAATGAGCCACTTGTGTACCCCGACGCAACTAGTATATGGCGCCTACTCCTTTGATATCGCCATGTACAACCGGTGGATGATGCTTGTGGAGGTATTGTATACCTTGAGATATTTCCATTATCTAGGAAGACTTGTCGAGTGAGGAATGACATGGTTCTGAATTACACAGGCACGCACCATACTGATCTTATCCTCCGTCGATGATCCTTGAGATTTTGTATACGCTATCACAGTCCCGTTCTCCATCCATGGTGACACAATGCAGAAACTTGGGTAGAAAAGATCGTCTGATACGCCGATAAGTTCGAGGATATTGGGATGGCGAAGCTGTCGCCATATCATGACTTCGTCGCTGAGTGCCTACACCAAAGTTTCAGTAACTGCGTCATGGAAGCTTGCAAAGGGAGGGAGAGGCACACCTCCGCTAATTTTTGCGCGTTGTACGTTGCGATGAATATCCGAAGGACTTTTAAGCAGACATTCCGAGTACGGTTATAAGTGCCTTTCCATATATCCTAGAGACCTGTAAGCAACCACGAGATTCAAGAAAAATCAGACAAATATACCGCGTAACCTCCTCCAGTCACTGGGTGAAACCCATCTTTTGCAAGATTGGTGAGGAACATTGAACGAGGAAGCGAGCCAAAGTGCTTGCTCAAGTGCAAAAGATATCGAATGCATGCTTCGCGTGTAGTTGCATCGGAATAGTTTTGGTCACTGTCCAAGTGCTTGATTGGGGCCTTAGTCTTCCGACGGATCTAGAAATAATAATAGTGAACATACAGTCTGAATAACTTCTATAACAGATGGAGCCCATCGCGAGTCCAATGACTTCAACGCAGTCGAGGATGTATAGATCCCACTTTGCATGCACTCCAATATTCCGCTCAGCGTAGTGAAGGGAGGAATTTCGGTCGAAGTTTGAGGTGGAATCACAGATAAAGTGGTTTTGGTGGTAGTGACGACGGAAACATCTTGAGAGATTGGTAGGGGATCCTCTGAGATCGCTGAAGTGTACTGAGGTGACAACGGACTGAAGGGATCTGCTCTGAGTCTTTATGAACCCTGATAGTGAAAAACGAGGTAAGGTTTGGCGGACGTACTTTCTGCCTGGAATGAATATCTTGTCGCCTAGATGCTCCTCCACAGCTAGTACCCCTCGCATTCTATGTGATCAAGATCCAAGTTTTGGTTGCTGCACAGGAACTACAACGATTTCCTGTTCAATGTGTCGCGAAGGCGTCTCGGCGCATCTTGATGTTCCCCCGATGGATTTTCTATGCCTTGGGTTTCAATTTTTGGGGCTGTGGCTTTGAGGGTTGCTCTAGGCGACGCAATCGAGCCGAGATGATGACAACTGTGGTCAAGGGATGAGAACAGAGGACCGTCACATTATAACATCTCGACCAGACACCAGTCCGCTGTTACGGATGATGGACATTCGATTACAGCGACTTGTTCCAATTGACGACTTGGATTCAACAGGCAGTTTCATTGGTATAAGGACAAGTTGACAAGTTTACAAAGCTAAGTATACACCAATTCATCGTTCTACGATGTTCTCATTCGAATTCTGGAAATGAATGAGCCGGTCTTCAGTTTCTCTCGGCAAATAATATTACTTACCTTGGTTGAAAGCATCTCTTTGGAGGAATCTCGTGTGCAAGATCTTCCCCAGGTGCGTTGATGCGTACGTCTGATCTTTCCTCCTGAATCCAGTCAACATCTTCAAGTACGGCAGAGGACTTGCACTGAACAAACAGGTTTCTTTCACAACGCCGACCCGATTCTCCGGCCTGATGAACCCGTCACTCTGTACCCTTACATTCTTCTTCTGGTCCTCTGGCGTGCAGATTCCCAGCAACGCACAGACCCTCGAATACGCAGGATAGTCGGAAAAGTAGAGTTGACCAGCAGCAAGGTTGAGGAGGTCAAGGACGGTTTGCGATGGGGCTTTCCAGGATAAGGGGAGCGGTGGGATGCTATAGAGCTTGAGATCATCGACGGACTTCATAAACTTGGTGGTTCTCGGTGTGTAAAGGTGAAGGTGGACGTGCTTGCTTTGTCGAATGCTGGGAAGCAGCTGGTTGACTTCATAGGGACTAAGAACCACCAATACACCATCTTTCCCCGAAACTACCCAGTTCACTGGCCGAATGTAGTCGCCATTTCCATTAGTGTCCGTTTGGATCGTCGTGAGGAAGTCTTGGGTGGCCAGCAGCGATTCTATTCGAATTTCAGGTGTCATCAGATCCTGGAATCGTTGGAGTGTGCCTACTCCGTCTCGAAGTGGAGCGAAAACTGAGCTGAACACCGGCGAATGTAGTGGAACGCGTCCGGATGCGATGAACGTTTTCACATCACTGCGGATGTGATGCACCGCTGCTTTCGCCTTTGGTGGGCGTTCTTTCTGAGGCTCCTCTTCGATTTCTTGGTGTACCTCTCTCTCCTGTTCTTCTTCGAGGTGGGGATCAAGGCGAGAAGTAACTCCAAGAGACTCGCAGCGCTCTCGAATTTCAGGAATTGAGCAAGCCTTTTCGTAAAGGCAGCTTGAATTAGGAGAGCTGTCCAGATACATAGCCTCCAATTTGCGCGCTTCCGGCTGAAGCCACGACGAACGTAGGGTGTCGTAAGACGATGACGGTACGGCTTCCCAAGTTTTGCTGCGAGCAGCATAATCCAAGCCCTGATGCAACCAACGAGGAACCTGGCGCTCGATTTCGTTACACGACTCATCCATAGCCCACCGCAAGATGTCGAGGTTCGTCACTGGATCACCTTCCTGTTTCTGGGCTTTTTCTCGAATCGCCTTGTCGATCTCATGAGGCGCCATGAACAGCAGAGACTGCCCGAAACCCAACTTCCTCATTCGCATACAACCTATTCGACGTGTAAGTAAACGGATCACAGCTTTGAAGAACTTGTTGCGCCCACCTTGAGCTAAGCGATCCTTCGTAACCTTTGGGCCCAGTGTAACGCAGGCTTTCCAATGGGCAGGAAGCTTGAGATCGGTTCCCCGCGTATGTGCGTCATCGAGATACACAACGCATTTGTCCATTTGCTGGTAATATGGAGATAGGGTCAAGAGTTCCGTCATGCCATCCTTGGTGAGGACCTCGGGCTGGTCCTGCTTGTTGAAGAAAATTGCTGCTTCGACGTCACGCCTCCGACACAGCCAGTAGCTCGCAACTTGGATATTCGTCATCTCAAGGATCTGAGCGCCTACGTCAAGTAGTACCCGAATTTCCGCGTCCTTCTCAGATCTCCACCCTGTTATCGAGTTGATGATTTCATAACCTGAGAGGCGCTGACCTTTTGGAGTTGACGGGGGAAGATAGTAGTTGTTCTCGGGCCTTAACAGAAGGCTGAGCACCTTTGCATTAGTGCTCAGTCTCTGATCCGCTTGGTGGATGGATGTGGGAAGGAGATATCGACTGTCGTTTGTCCCGCTGAAGCCCGTCGTAACGTGCGCCTTCGTTCGGGCAAGGTCCCAGCCCGTCACTGTGAGCTTATGGGGAAATTCCTTTGCAGCTTTGGGAAAGACTACATGAGACAAGTAGAAGTTGATGACTGCACGATTGAAGCGGAATAGTGGCAGGAGCTGACGTTCACGCTGTTGTAAGTCTCCTACATTCACGCCTGACAAATCATGAAGAGATAGAGGGATTTGGTTTCCGGCGGCGACCCATTCCTCGTACTCAAGCTTCGGATTCCCGAGCTTATACAACATCCGGAAGCAGATTGCCAGCTGATGCTCTGTGAGACCTCCGTAATAATAGCTGAGGCAAGTCAGGAGAATTGCCACGTCGGGATGTCCAAATTCAGCTCGCAACGACGGTACATCCTTTGCTCTGTACGGAACAGCGAGTGGTGTGCGAGATGGGTCTAAGCCGTAATCAACTCTCCAACGCCGTTCCTTCAAGACGTAGACCAAGACTCGATGACCTAAAATACCTCGAAGAAGAAGAAGATTTTTCCACGCAGTTTCACTGCAGTGGCGCTTTAGAATACGTGTGTCCTTGGCCGAGAGTGTTTCGTTTCGAATGAAGATATAGGCGAGTTTTCGTGCTTCAAGGGTAAATAGAGAAAAAGAGCAGTTTTCCAGGGCACCATCGATGATCTTCTGCGAAATATGTGTGACAAGGAAATCCCCGACTTCGGCCTCTAATAGGCGGATGTGAGGGTAGGAACCATCATGTCCAGCGTCTAAAATCTCTACTCCGAGAGGGAAAGAGTTGATTACCACTGGAATGCATTCCCTCACGACGGAGAGCACTTGCTGTATAGTCGTCCATCGCTCCTGGCCAAGTTCCAGGGACTGTTGTGCCCCAACAGTATATATCAGCTGATATCGCACGTGCAATATCTCGTCACTCTCGTCCAGAACATCTCGAGCGTTTGCTTCGAGCCATAGCTGTGCCTCCATCAGCTGACGCGCCACCCTGCTCTCGACTTGTGTGCGAGAACTCAGCAAATGGTCAACCGTCATTAAATTGTATGAGAGAACATGCTCAGGCTGTGCGATAAGGATTGCACGAGAAGCTAGTGCCTGCTCGTATACATTCCGAATCAGCTGGACTTGTGTCTCCCCAATTGCTGTATCACGGGAAAAAGGAAGATATAGAATCTGCTTGTTGGTGAGGCCACCGAGTCTTTCAACAAGCAAGGAGAACATTTGTGTAGCAAGCGACCTAAGGACTAGTATTCGAGGCAGTTTCGTGCCATCAGCGAGAGTAGCCGCAACCATTGGAACTATGACAGCGGATTTCCCCTCTCCCATGTTCAATTGAAGCAGAGTGTTTTCACACTTTGCTGGGGCGATCATCTCGTGCGCGACATGAAGTTGAACTGGCCGCACCAAGAAGTCGCCATCCACCTGCAGTATAACGTAATTAATACGGCTTATATCGTGAATTTGGAAATTCCTACGCACCTGCATCAGAAGCCAATCAGAATCCTCTATTTCACCAATGATTGTAGGCGGAGTTTCCATTTCCTTCCAAAAATCTTCTTTCCCGGGAAGAGAGTATAACCTCTGAAGTCTCCGGGATCGTTGAAATAGTAAGATGCTTCGGGCTAGTTGCTGCAACGCACAGAGCCACCGGTTTTCACAAGCTGAAGGCAATTTCTCCAATAAAGAAGCAACCGTCAGTCTAGGCCAAAGGCCAGATAGGGAGGCAGCAACTTCAGCACCGCTCCTCGGTGACAACGTTGACCTGATCTCAGATAGGACTATGTCGAATAGCTGGCGACTACTGGATACGTCTGCATTCAGCTTAGCGACCAAAACAGCCTCTGCATCCAGGTTTTCTTCGCATGGAGTGAAAGCACTTTCGATTTGAAAGGCCTTCAAGCTATCTTCCAAAGAGCCAGCAAATTGTGAATGAATTGAAGCGCCGCTCCCTCTCAGATCCCCCAAAAGTGAGTGGAACTGATCCACGTTTTCAGAACTACACTCGTGCTTGTTATGAGATGAGAATCCAATTTCGGAGAAGATGTGGTCTCTGCTGTCCAGATGGGGAGGATCTCTCCGGAGTAATTGTTTGAAGTTTGGAAGTAGTAGCTTGACGTGATTTCGGTCTGGACGCGAGCGGTTGTAATATCCCTTTGGCACTTGCCTAGATCTCGGAGATTTCACTACTCGGATACTGTCCAAGAGATTTTGTACCCTCCCAGTGAATAGTGAGAGGTCATGATTCTGATACCACTGGAGAAACATAGACCGGGCTGTTTCCATAAATTTCCCAACATTCAGAACCAAATATGCAGTGGTGGTGGGAGGCAGTGGTACCTTACATGGCCATTGGTTTATGAGAAAATCCACTATCGCAAGCGTTTCCTCTGCCGCTACTTGCTGATAACGAGATTGTCGGCGAGATGACAACTCACGGTCAGATTCACCATGTCTTCGTTCGATATTCACTGCGAAGCTCTTTTCAAAGCTCAAGCAGTTTGCCCGAGCAACATTTACCAATTGTTGTCGACCAGGCTCAAAACCGGCAGATAATGTAAAGGCTTCCCATACCGGAGGCTTCATAGCCTGGACGCCAAAGAGATCGGTTGTCGCAAATGAGAGTAAGGTAGGGAGAAGGCTACGAGTTTCTGTGCCTTTGTGTCCATATCCCATTGCGCAGAATGTGAATAGTAACTGGTATCGACTGATGACTTTGATGCGGCATAAATTGTAGACAGTGAGAAAATGCTGGGGTAGTCCCTCGTCGATCCACCTGCGGCAATAAGATAAGGACAGCCCTGAGGTATTGCCATCATATCCGGATAGCTGAGTCCACTCCTTGAATATTTCCATTAGGCGAGGTGTTGTGGCAAGCCTGGGAGGCCACGAGAGGATCAGCGAGGCATCCCTGAGAACCTGGTCCTCAGGTAGTTGATTAGGATCATGATTGACATCGCGTGAGACGTATCGAACATCTTCAATAGCGCGTTGTGGCTGGTATTCGGGAGGATAGTAGCAAAACGTACGAGTCGCTGAACGACAGAGCAGACTCTGATCACTGGATCTCTCGTCAATCTTTGGCTTGTCAGGCGAACCATCCGTCCGGGCAAAAACCTGCAATTGCGATGCAAACTCAAGTATTGCTTCACAGGTACCTGCGAAACCATCGTGCTGGGCAGTGGGAGGAAGGTCATTCCAGTGAACAGTCTGCATGACAGTCAAATCAGGCGGATAATAGACCCGGCAAGGTGTCAAGGAGCTGAGTGCATGCAACAGGGAACGACTGTCATCATCAAGGCTCTGGAAAGATCGACAAGCCGCTGACTGTAACTCACGCAGGGATTGCCCCGTCCCTGTCCGTCCAGTCAAAGGATCGGGGAGAGTGTGTGAAGTCACTGCATGAAGATATATCTTGTAAAGCCTTCCATGTAGTCCTGTGTTTCCAACCAGGCGTCCCAGTAGACGATCCACTTGGTATCTATAATATTGGACTCGGCGGGCGGAACCTTGAGTAATGGTGACTGTGGTGTGATTATTTGTCGACGCCTGCTGAAAGCAAACTTCTCCAATAGGGACAATTACTTCCCGGTCCAGCTCATCCTGCAGCTTGGAGCGTAGGACCAGCTGGTTGCGTAGGCCAATGAAGGTGCCAGCTGACTGATTTTCGTCCACGATCATATCAGGCAAACTCTCACAAGCGAGATCACCACTATCTTCCAATAAGAAGGAAAGCCGGTAGCGTGGAAGATCTACAAAGAGGCGACCGCCTTCAGTGTGGGCAATGGTAAGGTATTGCTTGTCTTCTAAGCATGATAATCGGTTGGCTAACATATTGGTTGTGCGACTTCTAGTATCAACCAACCAGATTTGGCCGAATGAGCTGGACCTCCACATTCGAGACTTTTGTACATCGATACGCCAGTTGTCTGCCGATGAGATCCAAAGATTATCGAGTGGTCGCAGCTCAATGACGCCATCCGAGAAGTCTAGCCAATGAGCGTAATCCTCTACTAGAAACAACGGGAGATCGCCGGACAGCTTGTGGTTTGGGATAAGTTCCAGACGACGGTCCGCGCACTTTGCCCTGATCACTAGCTCATCAGAAGTCATGACAAAGAACACCTAATGCAAGCCAGTTAGTAATTCGAACAGTATTTCCACAACGTCGAATGGGAGTGACATACTTGATTGTCAGAAATGAGATGACTGGTAGCAAACTGGACGTCACGTTCAGAACTATCAGGTGGTATAATATCAAGGATAGCCTGGAAAGCATCATGAGAACAGATCAGAGAACTCAAGTATTCCACGAACCTCCCCAAATATCCGAGCGTAAGTGGGGTGACTGGTGATTTTCAGAGGTAAGCGACTCGGAGGCCGACCGTCCACCAGTAGCTGGTTGCTGAGAAGATCGATGTGCACTACCTGAGAACCGCTGCGTGAATACAGCCAGCGATCATTTGGTGCTGGCAATTGTCGCCATTGAGATGTGGAGTTGTAGAAAGACCAGAGGCCTTTGATTGCTTGGTCTAGTCCATGACCATTGGCGAGGATGACTCTCGCAATGATAGATTGAAGAGAATGTGAAAGGCGACGATCTCGCTCAAGGAGCTGTCGAACAATTCGAGGTACGCCCTTCAACAGATTAGGCGTATTATCTCGAAGTATCATGCCGGCAAAGAGGAAGCATGATAGGTCGTCGTCGCACGTGAAAAGCTCTGGGTAGTGTCTTCGATCAAGGTCATAGGTGCTTCTGAATGTAGCCGCTAACTCGCACAGACTGATTTGCAAAGGGCCAAGCGCGACCTCGTCTGTGGTGTCCTTGAGGCGTGTTCTGAGCTGATCCATCCAACCATATGCCACATGCCGCGCATCCTTCAATAGTGAAAACGCAGCTCGGCACAGCATACTGTCTCCTGACGACAATATGCGACGTGTCAAGGCGATAATGGTCCGCATGGAAGACACTTCCATCCAGCTTGCACTGACGGTGCTCTTCAGGCGTCTCAGCTGCTCAAGAAGCGCGGCACCAAAACGGGGTTGACATAATTCTGCATGCCATCCCCATTCACTACCTGAGGTGAGTGGTCCAGTTTGGAAAGCGGCCTGCAGTAACAGCATCTCAACTTCCACACGCCGGAAAGTCAGGTTTCCGCTTGATAATTCCCTGAGTATATTTAGCCATTGGATTGAGGGCCCACTGCGTAAAGTAGCAAAAGCAATATACTCGTGTAGGGTGAGATCTTGATTACACTCCGACTGATTCGCCATGACTGTGTTAGGTGTATGATCGGTACAGTCAATCGCGTACTGGAGGTTATAGTAATGACCTCCTTCAATCTGGTATGTGCATTTCCTTCGAATGGTACAATCAGCAAAGGGATTGGATACCCAAACCCCCTCCGATGCATCGTAAAGGCGGAGACGCAGCGCATTCTTTAAACATACTCGGTCTTCTAGGCATGGAATTGACCGGCGTTTATAATGGGCATCAAGGAATGATTTGGTTGACGAGGCAAATGTGATTCGCTTAGCCGAGAAAGGGGACGGCCTAAACGACAGGAGACTCTGGTAGTCTTGCAGTAGCTTTTCCGCTTTGGTTTTTTTTGGTACTTTGCGAATTTCCTCGGGTGAGCAGCGGTCTCGCAAGAGATAATACGTGGCATCCCTCCAAATGCCAAAGGGGAAAGGACAGTCAAGCTCGAACACTGTTGCTTTGGCTTCCAAAGCCCCCCCCGGGAGAGGCCATTCGAAAACCTTGATCCGCAGCGCTGACGCCTTTCTCTCCAGACGGCATTTTTTACACCCTTTTCCGCAAACAGGTCGTCCTTTCTGGTTAATGAACTGCATTTTATGTTCAAGTTTTCGGGCTTCATCTTTGAGGGCTTTGTGTCGGTTATTCATCCGTGTCAACTCCTCGACTTTGCTACGACGGTCAGCATCCGCTTTTGTTTCGATACGCGCTTTAAGATCCTGGTGAGCTCTTGAACTGTCGAAATAACGAATAGCAAAGGAGCGCGAAGTGATGCTCCCGGAGAAAATGCTCTCGCTGTGAGTAGCACGAGCATGACGTTCGCGCACATATTGCAGCACTTTCTTGAGCCGGCTGAACGAGTCCGATGGTCGCAGGAGAAGCGGCTCTAGGATGCTTTCCGTCACCTCTGGTGAGTAGTCTTGCATCAGGGGACATTGCTTGGTGCAGAGTTTATCTAGCCTATTGCATGTAATTAGCTCATTTCATCAAATCCCAAGAAGAAGGCTCTTACCCAACCCAAAGCTCGAATAACGTCAGGAACATGAATGAGATGGCCTCCGGATCACCCCGGTACTCCTTTTCCGCCTTCTCCGAATAGGTTTTCATCCACATCGAGAGCGTGGCACAGGCAGATTCGTCTCGAAGTCGCATGGCGACCCAGGAGTCGATACCATCTTCTACCGCGCGCTCAAAGTCAGTCAGAGCCAAAATTCCATGGTCAAAATAAGCCTGTTCCAGAGTATTCGGGTCGTACAGCGCCAGTTTCCGGAAACGAGGTCGTTCAGCGGGAGTGAATGATGATGAGGAAACTGCACTGTTCGATCCCTTAAAAACCTTCTCGATGTAAGCCCTGCTGTTCGTCATTGACAGCCGCGTATCGGCAGCAATGTCAAGGCTTTTGGGGACCCAGCCGACATAAGAGGCCCCCGCATGCCGCTTCTGCTCGGCGTCCCATCTCTTCTGCAGCAAACCATTGGTTAGAGTACAGACGTCCAAGATTTCCTCTGTCAGAAACTTGGGAGCATCAGAACCCAACTTGTACAACCGACGACTTATCTTCTTGCTCATGCAGCTAAGTAAATCGCTCTCCAATCCGGCACTGACTGCGCCTCGAAGAATCTGCGCCATGGTAAATGCCATGAACGATTTGTAGAGGCGGAGATCACCATGAGATCGATGGAGGGTCGTTGCGAGTGAAACACGAATGAGGAGCCAAATGGGTGATCGGCGCCACGGAAGCAGGGCGTCCTTCCACAGAATATCGTCGGCGATACGTTTGCTAATGCGAGGGACCTCTTCAGAACACCCAACACCACGGAGGATGCCAGTGAGGAGTTCCGTGATGTATCGAGGATGGGTGGTGTCTCGGATTTCACCAACTTCAGAGCCGGCTTTCCAAGTGGTTGGAATCGCGTCATCGATGGGATCGAAATTCATTTGGGTAAGGAAGTTGGAAAGCTCAGATACGAAATGAACGTCCCGTGCTGTCTCGGCCGGGACAGAGATTGCAGGCCCCGGATAGGTACAGATCAACCTGCCATTGGTTGACATGATACTCTCATTATCGGGCGAAACTTCAAAGGACTCGAAGAGAGTTCTGCCTTCGAGGCCTCGGATGATGATTCCTGCGTTTTGCTCGCGTATCAAAAGCGCAATAACATCTAAACAAGAAGTGAAAGGATGACCTGACTGAGAGATATTTAGACGTACCACCCTCATTCATCTGCAGGATAATATTTTCAATATTCTCCTTGCAAAATCCACCTAGGACTTCCAGCAAACATAATTTCTCCAGCATGTTCACGATAGAGTCCCAAATTGCCTTTTCTTCGTCCGGAACTGTATTTTGATACTGTTCAGCACAATGGAGGACCATCCGAGACAAAGCGGCGTAATTCTCTTCGCTTTCGTCACATTCTTGAGGGAGCTTGGGGGGTAGGAAAACATGGTTTATGATATAATAGAGCTGGTAGGAATCTGCCATGGCCAAGGGCTATAGAGAGACCCAAATATCGTATTAGGTCTGCCAACAGCACTGGGTCGGGGCAAGTTTTGCTCACCTCTCTCCTACCGCTTCCATTCCTTTATATATCTTTGGGCTATCTTGACGCCCAACAAGACCTTGTGATTCATCTGGTACAGGAAATACGGCATATGAAAGCATGTGAGGACTTGTGGCCGAATAATACAAGGAGACCGCGGAAGAGACTCCGATTGTGGGTCCCGCGCGAATGCCGCATAGTCCAGGAATGTTTCCCACGTTGCACCACTTCCCAGTGGCAAGACAATCACGAAAGCCTAGCAAACGTCGTAGGCATGCTTCGTTAATTTTTACGGCCGAATGATACTTACTTATGGACTAAAGTTACTGCAGGAGAAGTTTCTGCACGGAGGAAGAACCGCCGCATGCGTAGTGTCCTTCTAGGTCTACCTTTGAACACAAGTCAGTGATTTCACTTTAAAACGGTCTTTTTTCTCTTTCCCAAGCATAACCGTGTCCCATTACGTGTGCCTTTCTATAAGCACATTTGGCAGGGCACTAGTTTACATTCAAGTCTCAAAATCCCGGATTTCAATGATGGACAAGCACCTCGATCAAGAAGTTGGGGCGAAATGATACTTTTTCTGGATATGGGATGTCATCAATGGTCACGCGTTTCCCGTGTTGTTCATGCGTGCCTCTGTCCACAATGTAGGAGCTTCGGGATCGCCGCTTCACCGCATTCGCATGCACCACCCTCTCCTTCTCTAATCTCAACGCCTGAAAGCCTAGGCTGACTCTTCTCCTTTCGACTTAGTGGCACTTCCATCTCGTCGCTTTTCTCTGAGTAATCTGGCTCGATGTTGGGAAGCTCGACAGTTCTTTCTGTTGTTGCCGGCTTCGCTGGTGTTTGGCTATCTGGACTTGGACTCTCTTTCGTGAGTTGATTCTTGAAAAGGTAGCGGTAGTTTGCTGTATACTTAGCCCTGTAAACTTGTCCTTGTACCGATCTAATGAAATTGCCTTAACAGCTATGCACTGTTTGAATCCGAAGGCTCCGGTCTTCGATAAAGTTAATGGCACTTGCTGCCATCTCCCATTGTCAAGACAAGGTATGAGAATTGAATGACCATCATCCATAGCACTCCTGGATGAGATGGATTCCTGTGTCGGTTGTGTGCCAAACCCAACATCAGGGATCACAGCTTGCCCGCGCGATTCATGCAGGGTTATAGATGGTGCTATTTCTTCCACATGAGCCCCACCACCGCATCCGCCGTAAATATCACCCTATCCTCTCCTGTCATCAACGTTAACGAACGCCCAGAGATTCCTTTTTGATCATGACTCCTCGGACTCGGACCCGAAAAGTCATTGGAAGCAGTTTTTTTCTGTCGTTAAGTATCTGTGTTTCGCTTTTTCGGTGGTGCCAACGTTCTGCGTTCCTCCCTCAAATCCTAAGGATACTTAAACATTGGATTCAAGTCAATCTAGCATCTTCAGTACGTGAGGAGCAGACCACTCTTTCACGTGCACAGTCCGGCTCGGTCGTCCAACCTGTTTCTCGTCCTTGTGTGTTACGTATTCTACATTTTCCTGGAATATCTTTACGTCTCGTAGATGATCTGAGCTGGAGACCTGCCAGCCCAACTAAGACGTGAGCTGAAAAACGCGTTTTAAAGCTCACCTCTTTATCCGTCCCTACAAGAGTATTGGATGAGTAACCCGATCCCCAAAACCTAGGAGGAACACGCACATCCTCCCGCCATCGAACTTCTGCCTTGAGCTCCGTCAGCCCAAAAATGAGAGCGACCTCGAATTCCACTTGAAAGTAGCGACGGCCATGCGGACTCTTCAGAGGTTTGAGCGACCTTGCTAACATGGAGGTGTTGGCTACGATCTTGGCTAGAACTCTGAACTTGTCTGTTTTACTTGACTGTGATAATGCCGCTAACGACTGTGTGGGCGAGCCACGAACCTGGCTCGCTATCTATCCACTGAGGATCCTCTCGTTGGCCTTGATAAACGATGATCTCCACTGGCACGGTCCTTAGGTCTTCTCGAGAGGTCCCCTCACGGTCAAAGGGAACAATATATGTTTCGCTCTCTTGGACTCGGGCAGACTAGTAAGCGCATGATCAGCAGGCAGTCATACACAACTCGGATTGTTACACGCCTTGGGAAGAACAGTGCAGAATCCATTCGGGAGCAACCATTCGCCTGAAAGAGCCCGGTATCGAATGTGCTTTCGTTTGTGGTGTTCGTGGTCCCGTGGGTCGTATAATCGTTCAAATTCTGTCCCGTACGTATATCTTGAAATTCGTACTGAAACAAAATTATCGAGGTAAAATGCGATTGCACCATTGGCCGTGGCTTTGTTGCTGTATAGTGCTGAATCAGTACAGTCGCAGAACCAGATGTGCGAAAACCTCACACGTAGGTTTCTGGACGTAGAAGAATGACACCTTGTCTCCCCAGGTACCTCTTCAAGTGAGAATAAAGCCAGTCATTGGTGGCGAACCCTCCGACTAAGAACGCAGCCTAAACAGAAAGAATGAATATCAGGTTGAAAGACGGACTGCAAGAAAGTTATTTATTCATTCCTCGATAGGTTTGTTGAAATCCTGGAAAGCTGCTCTGATCTGCTCATCTGCAGTAGCGATGATTGATTTAACGGAATGGTCAAAGAACTTCTTCATACTATCACTATGGAATACGATATCAGCATTTGCTGCGAGCATCGGCGAGACTTGGCCTACCTTGACAACATCAATTTACCATGCTCTATGCCTAGCTGAGGGTCATGTTCACGAAACGTTCCAAACCTAACAAAGGTTCTATCGTGAAAGTCGTCTCTGAATCTTACTTTAGTCGTTCTGTCAAATTCATTGACCATCCGTTCTATATCATCTTGATAGTTGTCGGGTAAAAACCCTGTAGAGCAGATCAATTACTGGGAACGCAAAGGCAAGAAAAGGCCCACGTCTGACATGACGTTCAAAAGCTTTGGTCACAAATACAGAGCCGGCCAGTCGGGCTAGACATTCAGGTGAGTCGTTGAAATAAGGCGACAGGCCGTAAACCAACTTTGAGGGACTGCAATCTCCTCAAAACACGCGGTTGGTGAAAGTTTAGCACCTCGACGAGTGGTATAGGTACTAAGATCAATGGTACCCCCACCTGCATCGATGATTATAACGTGCTTCATCGACTGAAGATCCTGTGTACGGAATCAGGCTCAATAAAAACGAATGGAATGGCCATACACTCACCGGATGACTGGACGCTAACTCGTGGATGCAGTGGTGCAGGCAAGCTTCGCCCTCTGTGACGAAGTGAACTCGAGCCTGACCCTTTACAGTGTTTGGGATCAACCCAGCTCGAACGGCTATGTCCCTGAGTTTTGCCTGTTCAACACCCTCCCACCCATTTGGATGTGTAAGGACAAACTCGATGTTGTCCCCGATTATGTCCCACCAGTCGTCGTCCCCGTTCACTTCACAGATATATTGCTTGACCCAATGATACAGATATCGAATGAAATCAACAAAGATCTCTACCGGAGTCTTGTGTGGCGGAATCCGTGGAAGATTCTGTGCTCGGTCGGGTTCCATTTCGCGCAGCTTGGTTAGGTTACCGGTTGGGAGATAGAGTTTGAACCTATAGAATTTCTTCGGTGAGACATTATCACACGGATGGAACCAAAGCCACTCAACCATTCTGCCAGTGTCCAACTATTGGCCTCTGCCTCGTGTTGAATCTCTTCTCTCAGTACTTCTGCTCCGAAAGCTCGAGCGACTCCCTCACGGTCATACAGAACGCAGGACGGGATCTTTGTGTCCTGGCCCATCTGTTCTTGCGCCGGGTAT
The DNA here is from genome assembly GCA_001466705.2 of Moniliophthora roreri. NCBI lineage: Eukaryota > Fungi > Basidiomycota > Agaricomycetes > Agaricales > Marasmiaceae > Moniliophthora > Moniliophthora roreri. Next base: position 653,613 of record LATX02000112.1, on the reverse strand, counting down.
CTGTGCATATGACTTTAGAGTCCGAATGAAAATTCCAATCGTACGTACCTCGTAACAGATTTGACTTCTGGTACGACTCCTGGTTCCAGGACACTGAGAGACACTGTCAGGGAAATCGATATCAGACAAATCAACGCGTACCAGTAGCTGATCCCACTATTAGTTGTCCCTACATCTAACCCTATCACAACCTTGCGACGTGTTCCTTGGTATGGGCTTCGACCTAGAGTCATGTTTGATTTTAACGAGGAGTTCTGAACGTATATATCGGAAGGAACGCCTCGCGACTCATCTCATCAAACTTTCCGAGTCATTGGAAATGAAATTGAGAACACTGGTCGTTGTACACGTTGCGAGAAATTCGGAGCCTGTATGACCATGCATCAGAGGAAAGAATCGATCGAAGAAAACGTACAAAAGACAACCGTTGATATATCTGACATTCCCATTTCCTTTCCGACATACACACGGAAGGAGCCGCTTGAACTTTGGAGAGATGCCACGGGGAAAGAAAGGTACGCTAGGGGAATGTTACTGAACATATCTAGCTGATAGGGACTAGGGAAATCACAGGCATACGCAAACGGTGCACGAAAACAGACCATTGTAGGCATTCGAAAGTCGGGCACTAATACTGCCCGAAAACGAACCACGACTTCAAAACAAGATGATTTGAACCCGAAACCAATACAGCACCAATTGAAAGAGGAAGAAGGGTTAGCAAAAGAGCTCGCAGAGCTACGTGCAGAGTTAGAGAAAGAAAGATCTGACAGTAAAGATCTGAGAAATGAGCTGGAGAAGAGAGACGAAGAAATAAAGAAGCTACAAATCGACCATGATGAGGAGGAGAGGTACTGTCACGGGCTGATGTTACAACTCAACTCGTTGCGAGCAGAATACAAGGTTGCAAAGCTGCAACATCAGCAGCGAGCACAAGAACTTCACGCAGCACACAAATATCTTCGCCAGGATAGCTCATATTCCGTGAAAGAGATCATTAGCATGGTCGATAATCTCAACGCTGAGATCTACCATGCAGCGGTCTCGATATCCCTTCTCGACTATGGCGTCGAGCAAGAGCTCAAAGGGACATACGATGTTGAAGGAGGATCGGCGCAAGTTTATGAGGATGTAGTTTGGTTCCTTGGAGAAGGCATGGGGGAATTGTTGCGGGAACCGAAGGTTACACCGTATGCCACAGCTCTCCTTCAGAGTGCCTTGCAAGCGGTGATGGTTCTTCAATGCTGTGATATGGTCCAGTTGTGGTCACCCAGCCTTGAAGAGTCGGAGATGCTTCGCGATATCTATGAAGGAGTGAAAGAGAATGGTGAGCCGAGGATTAATATGCAATGGGTGCAGCTGACGTACCTGTAGGTACATCAACGATCGCATCGCGTTGGAGGGCGTTGACCAGAGCTCGAAGCAAATATACCCTCGAATCTTACTCGGCACTCACAACAGGTATCCAATCTTCACTCTTGAAGTGGATACGCAAAGTCTTGCATTTGGCAGGACGACCATACGACCACTCTCAATTGGAGGGACATATTGGGCGTGTCTTGAAATCAGCCTCACGGCTGGATAGAATCTTGGGAGAGCATGTCGCGGAACAAACGTGGGATGTGTTTTGCGTTGATAGGGACGACATTTTTACGGATGAAACGATGGAGGATGTATCTCAAACTCCTTCAACGATGAGCAAGAAGCGCGACCAAGTACCACCAAATGAGAGAACCATTCTCTGCACCACGGATTTAGGATTGCAGGCTAAGGGAGCTGGACAGGTCATGAGAAAGGCTAAGGTACTTCTGAGGGGAACGATGGTCAGTACTGACTGAAGGATAATGGCATGTTGAATAGATTGTCGAAATGTCCCGAGTAATGAACGCTTTGTGTATAGATCCTATGGCGAACAATAACCAAGTCGGACAGTCGCTGGAACGGAGAAGATATAGATACGAGTCTGATGATTGATGACAGCCCACATCTCTCACCCTTACCATCATGCATCGTGCATCATCTCGAATCTTTTCCATTTGACCTCACTCTCCGCATTTGGATGCGATACGGTGCCCTTCAAGTTTTTATCAATTGGAGCCAGCCTTCATGCATCCAAGATATAAATAGGCTGTTCGCTTTCGTACTTCCTGCCCTTATCAGAGTTGACCAATTCTCTCACGTCGAATATAACTGGGGACTTGGACAAGGAGAATTTGAATTCGACAGCTCAGCGAATAAGGTACAAGGCAAGTTTGTTCCAGCTTGGGATTGCTTTGCTTTGGTAACTTCATATCTAGTTCGTGTGGACATGATGGACTTTCTTGGCGGATGAATCGCAATCGTTCCCACTGTGGACACCCTACGTACCATGAAGGAGGCGATAGAGAGCAATAGACTCCTTACACTACCCAGGCGATATACAGACGTGCGCCGTTTACCGGTCTTCCTTGACACGATAACACACTGAGTCTCCTCTTTAGAAGTTCCCAGACACGCTTCAATATGAGTACAATGTTGTTCCACTTCGGAATCAGCCGATGTTCGTGCGCCCACCACATACATCGCAAATCCAATAATACGAGTATCCATACGAAGGTATGCCTCGCGTGGGCTCACCCCTGCATCCCCACCATGCTGCATTCAAGTGTGTCAACATCATCTTGATTTATTCACGCACGATCTCCGAGAGATATCCATGGGTCATGGGGTAAAGAGGTAGTCGACGCCATCGTCCCTTTGGTGATGAACTGACTCAAAGAACGTCCGGAGTTGTAGGCACTTCCGGAAGGGGATTCCGACGACGATACCGTTTCTCTCTCTGATGAATCCGGTCTCAAGTATGATGATGAAGGCCAGGTTGACTGGGTATCTTCAAGACGCTCGAAGAAGCCGTGCCTCACCCAAGAGGAGCACATGCATATCCTTAACTGGGTCAAATCTACTGAGGCTCAGTGCTGATTCTTTCCATTATATTTGTCTACTTGAAGGGCCTCTGCACCCTAATGTTCCTCTTCGCCTCACGTAACCAGTTTGAAGCTAGCCCACGTCTTCCCGCTAGGGTTAATTTACCAGGCCGACTTCTCGACCAGGGCTGAGTATGAGTAGCCTGCAATATCATCGCGGAGCCTCCTGACTGTTACTATGGGAAAGACAAGATCTGAAACATGTAACATTCTCTGAGAGACGTATATCGAATGTGAATTCATTCAAACAGTGTGTTCAATATAGGTCTTGTACTCACGAAGTTGGCCACTGCGCGAATGAACCTAGGCCGTACTGCTCTCAATCGTGTGCAAGGAGAATATCGAGTACGTTCTAGCACTTGATCTCGGAGGTCCTTTACAGCCGGCTTATAATTTGACTACAAGACTGTCTCGTACTTTTCCAGATCTTTAAGCATTCGCTCAAATCGACCCTCGTTCCACCCTGCCACCCTTCTCCACTCATCGCTGTTCTCCCCGTATAGCACTTTGGTGAACTTGATCCATCCAGCTACGATGAGGTCGGCGTATGACAGCCTATCGCCCATGAACCATTTATCTCCTTTGCACCATCCCGCGACGGTGCTAAGATCCTTCTCGACCCTCTCCCATCCCGCCTCTCGATTCTCGGGTTTGGGATAGAACTCGTTTAAGGGCATTCCAAGTTCCATTGTCCGTGTGCGCGTCAAAAACTCTGCGCTGACGGGGTTAAGTATCCCAGGCAACTTTGGTAGCAAGAATTGGAATGCAGAGCCTAATTTCACAAGGAACGCGTCATCGAATGCGGTGTGGAGTGCCAACGTCCCGCTAGGAATCAAGCTTGGTTTGTCTGGGTATTGCTTCTCGAGGTATTCGGCGATGCGAAGCGAGTCCACGACTGCAACGCCTGTGGACGGATCGTAAATGGCAGGAAGCGTGTACCAGGGTGAACCGTCACGACGACTCTTCGTTGGCGGCACTCCGAGCCTCTTGCAGGTGGACTCGATGTCAGGGAATTCGATCCACTTGGTTTGGTATTCCAATCCCTTGTAGTTCAAGGCATAGCGTCTAAAATGCAGTTGTCAATTAATCGAACGAGACAGAAAAGATCAGAACCAGAACGTACATTTTCCATGTATTTGGGGACCAAACAACACCGTCTGAACCAGGAATGTCGTAGAATTCGATGACGTTGCGAGTGGCCATGTCTGTTGGAGAGTTGGATGCTTCGAGGATAGTTGGTGAAGGCTTTTATGGAGGGAATGTTGACGGCGTTCGGAGACTATGAGACAACATGCTTATAGATAGTTAACCTGTGGCAGCAGGCTCTTAGCGGAAAGCTGACTGAGCGCATAACAGAGAAAGGTGCTGAGCTTACAAAGATGTCGTATGGTTCCTTTTGCTGGTGGAGCATATGCATCCGCTGGCCGTAGCCGTTGCAAGTTTGTTAATAGATTGAAATCCTATTCCGAGATCTATCAGCATCCCGTGTAGTAAGATGATTGTACCTGCGGTGGTTTCCGGTCGCGTGAAATCGGAAGAGGAAGGAAACGGCGAACCTGTTTGCTGCTCTGGCTGTATCCAGAAATGATAGGTTTTCATGTATGCGGAGAGCGAGGCCTGGATATCAAAGATTGTGGCAAGGAGTAAAGCGAGGCGATCATACATACCACATGACCAGCCGAAATCGGAGCCTTCCCAGCAAGCTCAAGCACTCCATCCAGCAAGCACTTCGTCCAGCGAGTTCTCGTTTGCTTCTCAAATCCGCCGGTGTCGGCTTCTGGGAGCTCGCATCGGCAGAGATTCTGCGTCCAAAGAAGATTAGATACAACCGGAGATGCTATTAGAATAGTGGAAATACACAGCTCTCCATGGAAGAGTACCTCTGTAGAAGGCTGGCCGACTAGTTCGCCTCATATTGATAATCATTTTCTATGCTATTTCATAGTACTTGGTGCAATTGTCACCCCTGGGTACATGTATCCTCTATGTATCGTCATTGTCAGGTAAACGCACCTCGGGGGCGAGCGCCTAAACTCTTTGAACTCGATCCGCCACCACCATGGCCGCTCCCAAACGCAAAAACCCAGAAACCAGCGACCCTCCTACGCGCAAGAAACGTAAAATGAAACCAACTACTCTTCAGTCCATAGTCGAAATGCCTCTCGACATTCTCTTTGAAATCTTCAGTCTTCTCCACCCATATGATCTGCTCTGCCTGGCGCGAACAAGCAAACCTCTGCGCCGAATTCTCATGTGTAGATCGTCTATAAACGTGTGGAAGATGTCCATGATTAGCATTGGCTTTCCAGCGGATGATCCCTTGTTCAGTATCCAGGGTTATCGAAGGGCGAGTGAGCCAGCGTTGATCAACATGCTGTTTCATACCACTTGCAATGTGAGTTCTTGCGTTTGTCTTCCTCTTGATCTCTATATTGATAGGTTCATAGTTTTGTGGAAAATCAAAAGAGAACAAGATTAGCTGGAACATACTCGGACGATGTTGTAAAGACTGTTCTTATGAATAGTGCGTCTCTCGTTCCAATATTTCGACTGATTCAAAGGAGATAGTACTGTAGTTTCGCAACACCCTACGTCATGCGAGAATTCAAGAATATTCATATACATCCTCAATTTCCTCAAGAGCTATGGGATACAATCCCTTATACGCTGAATGACGTTATTGGTTCAGTTGATTTTCGTATGTGCTTTCTTTCTCCATCCTACATCGTCGACTACCATTGACGTGACTTCCGATGACACGTAGCCGTGAAACAATACGAGGTATCGACTACATTGCGACTCTCCAACGAATACTCGCAATTTGCACCAAACGAAGAGAGAGCCGCGTGGTTGGAGAGGAGGAAGGAGGAAGCCAAGGCAGATGGCGAAGTACGTTGGAATATTTTTGAATATGACTTCTTTTTCTGACGCCAACATCCCGAACCAGCGTATTGCAAAGTGTCAGGCTTGGTTGGAGAGTCAGACAGGTGGTAGATCATCAGCGGCGAAAGGGAAGGGCAGAGGAAGAGGAAAAGTAAGGAAGTGATACGTCATTTCAAGCTGCCACCACGGACACTCGACACTTTGATTGCACCTTTCGATTTGCTTTCTTGCATGGGGGCCATGCGTCCCGTTTTCTCATCGCATTTTCTTGGACATCCTCGCAATCGCTCTCGAGCTCGGTTTCGACACTGCACGAACTGTAATCTTGTCCTGGTGTAGATGCAATTATTGTACATAATATACGTCTAGTATGATTAAATGATACCCCATGCTCCTAATCAAAATGAAATCCTCTCTTGGGATTTGCTCTCCTCTTCTCCATTGCCTTCTTCAGTTTTCGCTCCGGCCGCACAACAATAATCGGAACAGGTGAATGTGTCAAGCAATACCTGAATCTATCATCAGTACGCTCAAGCGAATAAAAGCACAGGGAAAACGTACTTGGACACACTGCCCATAGTTCCTTTCAACCCCATCTGCCAAAGCTTCCTTCCTCTCGTCCCCACAATGACCGAATCAGGTCGATACAGCGCAATCAACCGATCCAACGTATCCGTCACTTTTCCAGCGATATACTCTAGAATAATCGACACCTTCCTGTCCGGATCGACTTCCTGGCATCTGCCTTGGATGTATCTCATGAACTCGCGTGCGTCTTCTCTAATAGAGTCGTGGTCTTTTTCGAGTTCGTCTTCTTCAATACCACGGAAGACGACAAATTCGTCACCATCTTGGACAAAGGATTCGAGTGCCCAGTCAAGGGCTTGAGAGCCGGATTCGTCGGGGGATGAGGCGCATAGGAAGACTCTGTTGGAAGGCAAGTTGGACGTTGAGCGTTATTGGAACGCCAAAAAAAAAAAAGAGTAGGTCCACATACCTCGTATTCCTTGTCCTCTTATACCCATCACTCTTACTACTCAGCGTAAAACTGAACATGCTAGCCGCCGGATTCTCGAATGTGTCGAATGAAACTTTTGGCGTGTATCCTACCCAATACCAGCATCAGGATTCAGCGTCTATCCTGAATGAAAAGATAAAAAATCGCAAGAAAACTCACCAGGAACAGGCGTCTGCGGCATACTACCCCCATGACTACCAAATCCACCCGAAACACTGAGCTCGGACGAATGATGTCGTAACATTGCAGGCGGCGCAGAGACGGTACTTTGCATTGTCGGTGACATTGTTAATTCTACACCTCCACTTACTCCCAATCCAATGTCGGGTAAAGGATTGGTTAATGAAAAAGGTGAGGTTGCAGGTGAAGTGGCTGTTGATGAGGGATGTTTCAAAGCTGAGCGGCGGGGCGCGGGTGGTTGCGGATGGGTGTGGGCATAGGGATACAAGGATGGAGATGTGGGTGGTGATGTAGACATGGTGGTGGTTGTGGCTGAGGGTTTAGGTCGTTGTTGTCGTTTGGGAGGAAAGGCGAGTCACAGCCACCGGAAAAAGTGGCCGTGGAAATTGAATATTGAATTTCAAGCAGACGACCTTGGAACTCGATTCTACAGTGTGGTATATATCTTTAGATTTCCAGCTAGTCTAGCTAACGACACTCCTTGATACAGCAGTGCAACCCTTCAAATGACTCCGACTGATATTACCTGACCTCTATCATCCGACTCCTGGGCCGCTCGCAAGCATCCAGATTCATTGATCCCCGCTGGATTATTCATTGGATCTAGATACGAAACCAGTGCACGGGAATGGTAACTGATGCGGCGGACGGTTGATTGACATTTGAGTTGAGGCACTAAAGGCATATGATTTTCAATCATCCAATTGCGTTTTCTGAGTCACTGTTCCCGCTCAAGCTTCGACACATCTCCCAACCGACGTAAATCCCATTTCGCTCGACGTTTTATTTACTTAAGAAAAGGCATATACGAGCGTAGCTGGCTATCAATACTCCGAAGAGGCGGCCCTCACGAGATAGGCGTTGTATTTGAGGAACTGGTGGGTTTGTGGAGCCCAAGACCGACACGTATGTGAAGAGGACGGTGGTGAAATACATGTTAAGAGGCGCAGTAGTATCAGATCCAGATGGCTCATATTCCTGGAATGCTGAGTCTTGAGTGGAACCACAAACCGAGAACAGTGCTTGAGCTCCCATCAGACAAGATCGTGGTCAATGATGAAATTTGATGAATGGATGCGTCGACTTGAGAAGAGGAAAGATAGATAGACGACTCATCAGTTGCTAGTTCATGTCCTGCTGCCTGAAGGAGCTCAAGCTTTATCCTTGCATATGTCGACATGATGATAGACGGAGGAGGTGCAGTGCACTAGTATTAGCGCTCAATGTTGGCCTCAATGTTGCACAATTCATTAGTAGTAGTACGTACAGGAGCGAATTAAACCAGTTGTAATCAAGGCCACCAATCATCGGAGCCTCAATTGAAGCGAGCCCACAAGATATAAGTGACATACACAGTAAACAAGAACTGGTACAAGCATAAATTTTCTGAAGCAATATACGTTGAAAAATATTCAAAGATCATCGAATCCCGGATGTCCCTGGCATCGGAACCTAGTGTCATGCATCTGGGCCTCCATCCAACTCCTACATGCCTGGACGCGCTAGAAGTGAGATCAGTTCATCACTGTCTTCCACTCCTGTATATAACGTACCCAGGCATCTCCGTTCGCCTGATCTCTCCTCCTTCTCTTCCATTCTTCCCTCTCTTCAGCCTTCGACAACTGCCAAAGCCCTTGTGTACATTCTATCGCGTCTGAGATTCTATATTGCCTAACACCTAAAGACGAGGCAGATTGGTGTAGTGGCATGACACGTGCGACGTGTGGACGTTTCGTACCTTCATGAAGTGCGTAAGGCAGTAAGTCCCAGAGTTTACCATATTCCCTGAAATAGGGGTGTATAAAGTATCGCATGTCATGTGGCGTTGCAAAGCTGTTTCGAAATCTAATTTCGGCGATTGCAAATGGAAGAGTGGGTAGAACACACACTAGATATCAGAACACTTGTCGCAACATCTACAAATGGCTGACCAAGTTGGACGGTTGACTCGCCCTTGTCCACAGAACTGATGGCACGTTAATCAGCGCATAGGTGATAAAAGTGAAAACGAGACGTACGGTGCAAGCAGTGCAGAAAAGCATGTTAATCAAGGCCGGCTCAGTCGCCCTCTGGTAGCGTTGCTCAAAATCATCGACTCGAAGTCCAATCCCAGCCATGCACTTCTTCCACAGGCTCCTATATGATCGAGACATGAGCATTCGACGAAGATTTTTGTTCGTTCGTGCGAGGCGCAAAAGGTCGTATGGGTGAAGAAAACTGAAAATCTCGAGGACAATATCGAGAGGCATTTCAAAGATGTATTCAAAGGTGGGTTGATGCCTCCGAGGGGAATTTTGGCGCGTAAGAGCGCAGCTGGGCATGGGGTCGACGCATTCTTGAGCTGACATCGTGGTTGTTCTCAACAAGAGACAAGAAACGCGGAAAATGGACTGAGACAAACAATGGCGCGTCGGAACGCGTCAATATTAGCAGGTCCCCCGGTCTGAGCCCAGACCCCCATTTTTCATATCTGGGTCACCTCAGACGCCATTTCTAGTCATTTCGATGTCGACCCAGTTCCGTAGCCGTGTCCCTGAACTTGGCTCCGACATCATCCAGATGTAAAGACGGAGTCCCAGGAATTCGTGGTATTCCGGTAGCGAGAGTAAACCTTTTATAGGTCGCCTGCTTGTCGGTGGGTTTAATTATGAATGCCTTGCCAAAGTGACCGTGATTAGAGATATACAGTGGCATAGACATGGTGTCCAGCTGCCAGCCGACACTACTTACCTAGACTCCCTGAGCAGACCGTGATCTTACACATCGTTCCCACAATAGTGTTAGTGGCAACCAAGCTCGTCTCTTCCACTCATTATCCAAATCCTCGATTCCAGTGGGTGAATAAATATCATGGTGCGTTTAGAAACTATTTTTTCACAAATCCGACAAATAACAGCGGCACTGTAGGACACACCATTTAATCATCTCGTCGGGACAAATAATGCCCCTTCGCCCGAAGAGCTTGAAGAGATCAGAAACCTCGTTCGCAAACCAGAGGAGCAAGTGCGACTGCTGAACGAGAAGATATCACAACTTCAGGCCCAACGAGACAAACTTCAGAGCTTTATCGATTGTCATCGTGTCCTCTTATCTCCAGCTCGAAGAATCCCTCGTGATATCATTTCAGAGGTGTTTCTGCACTGTCTTCCAACAGACAGCCTTCCTGTGCGCAGTATCGGAGAGGCCCCGTTATTGCTGACCACCATTTGTCGTTCATGGCGCGAAATCGCGCTGACCACACCTCGATTGTGGAGAGCTTTTCATTTCGTCTTCCCAGTTGCTGGAAACATCCTCGATGATGATTTTCGCTCATTATTTCAGGCTCGGAAGCAAGGGCTCCAACTTTGGCTGGAAAGAGCGCGGTCCGTGCCCCTTACGCTGTCCTTGTACATGCAGAATGGACCTCCAAAACCTCGAAGGGTCAGAGATGAGCTGCAACGCATGTATCCCGAGTTTTTGGATATTGTGTTGCAGTACTCGTCTCAATGGAAGAGACTTCATCTCCAAGGTCTTCCCATCGAGTTCTTGCCAGCCTTACGCAGAGTAGTGGCCGGTGATGTGCCTCTTTTAGATTCTCTCTCCTTAGCAAACAATGCGTACGAGTTTAGCAGTCCTTGGAGGTCGTCAGAAGTAGACGAGTATCCATTTCTCAACCTCATACGTGCATCGCAGTCACTTCGGGTGATGCATCTTCGCTACGAAAGACTGGGAGACCCTTTTAATCTTCCCATCCGTTGGGGCGAATTGACGGAGCTTTCCATGTCTCTTTATTCAACCTCGTTCCCAACCAGAGATCCAGCCAAGCTCATTCATAAACTTGCTCAAGCATGCCAGTCACTGCGCAAATGCGCACTAGACATTTCTCTTCCTTCAGAGGCCATCGATTTTGAAGATGTTCATCCACAAAGTCACACATGGCCTTGCCTCCTCGAGTTCAATTTAAACATGGGTTTCTCCCTTCGAGCGCTTAAGCGCTTTTTCAGTGCCATCTCAACTCCAGCATTATCCCGTTTCACTCTTTTCATACAAGGCTTTGCCACCAATCTCGCCGAGACTCCTGCAATGTACCCAGAGTCGCCTTTTCTCGGGTTGATATTGCGATCCAACGCTCACATCTCATTTCTTGACCTGGACCTGCCAATATCGGACAAGGCATTGATCGATAGTCTGCAATGCATGTCATCGCTAACCACCCTTCGTCTAACTGGTACGATCCAACCAACCTACGTGTTTGACGACGAAGGCGAATTGATTATGCCTGACCGGCTGTGGCCCACCACCTTGACAAGTAAGTTGTTCCAGGCCCTTACTCCCACAATGTCACCGGCGTCAGACGAAATCCTTTGTCCGCTCCTGGAGAGACTTTTGCTGAAGAATTGTGCACTGGCCCATACCGACTCATTGGTTGCTATGGCTCTAGCACGATCTAGCCACAGTGAGACCGCGAGTCTGAAATCGTTGAGCGTCACATTTCAGCCAGACAGTGCAGGCCATTCTACACTTCCAGCTGAAGTACTAGCCAAAGCCCAGATGTTGAGGCAGGAAGGCGTAGATACCCAATGGAATTTGGCATACGGTGGCGGAGATGTATCACCCTTCAATATATCGGCTGGTGCTGGGATGCCACGATACATGGGGGAGTACTAAGTCTTGCTAATGTATCGTATATATATAATATATACCTTTTTGAAAGAACAATGCGAGGTTGTGCGTACTATTGAAGGACTTCCCATAGTCGGTGGCGTGCTAAGCATGTCGGTACATCTCAACGATATCGAACATCTTTGTTTTCTTTTGGAAGGTATACATACGCCCTCTATCTCACCAAAGTACAGCCGTCGTCGACGACCACGTTCAGTGCTTGTAGCCTCGCACTAATGCAGCCTGTTCCAAAGGGTATGAAGTACTAGTGAATAAACATACATCGGAAATTCTAATGTAATGCTACAAACTTGTGAACATGCTGGGTACACTTGAATGATGAAGAGTGAATAGTAAGGAAGAATAACAATATCAAGAAGCGCTAGCGGCTAAACCAAAGCAAGAGAAAGACAAGAGAAACGAACAATCACGCCATTAGCGCTTTTGCTTGCAACTGCATCCTCAACCTTCTCTCTACGACACCTTTTGTTGGACTTCCAGATCCAACCGAATCGTCACTCGGAGGGTCTTCCATGTTGCTGGTCCACTTGGATGCAGACAAGCGACGGAGAGCAGGCGAAATGAGATGTTGGGGCGTCACTTGACCGAGATGAGGATCATCGTCTGACGATGCCAGCTGGCATTTCGGTGAGCCACCGCCCAAAACCATGGAATCGTCTGCGTCAAAGGAAGTCAGTCAAAGATGTTAAGGATGGCACGAGAGAAAGGAACTAACCACTATTAAGATCAACAACACAGGGAATGTCCATATCCGGAGAGCTCAAACCCTTGAGATGACTCTTACTTGGGGTTTTGTGTATAGAATCAATGTTGGCATTGTCCGTCGTCATCGAGTTCGCGGGAATGTGTGTGAGGTTCATCTTCGGACCCGCCTCTGGCATTGCCCGCAGGCGATCGACTTCCTTCAGTGTCGGAACTTCTACTGCTGCGAGCATGAAGGCTTTCCTCTTCTTCGAAGTAGAGTCGGAACGGGGTGGCAGTAGTGGAGCCCCAAAGACATCTTTTGTAGGCGTGTTACACTCCGGCTTGGGAGGCTGCACGTGTGAGTCGGTGGATGCCCTTCCGGGGAGAAGAATAGCCTCAACGGCGTCTTCTTCAGCGTCGTTGCGATCTTGGTCAAGCACAGCTGCGCTTAACGCAGCTAAGTCCAGTCTGGTACGCTTTATCTTCAAACCCGGCTCGTCGTCCGTTTCCGATAACCGCCTCTTGCGTGAGGGGCTTCCGAACACGTCAATCCTTGGCCTTGGGTAAGGACTCTGGGGCTGATTACATGGTGACTCATTCTCTTTGTTCCCAACTCTTCGTCTCTTAGGGCTTGAAGGGGAACCAGGTAACAAACTGGATACATCCCTCTTTTTCGTCGGAGTAGGCGGCGTTGTGAAGGGTCGCAAGTCGTAAATATCGGGTGTTTTTGATGGAGTGGGAGGAGTAGTTGTCTTTGTGCGTGTCCGACCTGTTGATGGCGTAGAAAAGATTGCTGGCGGTGGTAAGAGAGATAATGGTGTTTCAGCTAGCTCTGTTTCTGGCTGGACAAGGTCATCGTCGGAAGGTGGAGGAGGTGATGAGGGAGGCAGGATGTCATCATCTTCAAGCTGAGGTTCAGGCTCGACCTGAATATTGAAGTGTTCCTGAACCTTGAGTGGCCATTGGCCCGCAGGAACGATTGAGGAGTATGACGTGCTATTCCAGAAATCGTCGAACATGTCGAACAGCGATTGCGGTTTGTCGTTGCGACCCAAGAACACTGACTCCAAGAGAGGTGACAGTAGCTCGAACGTCTCGGGTGTCTCTGGGAGGCCACGGACGGTCTCTAACACAAGTTCGTACATATTAATGATCTGTCAATGGAGAAGTTAACGCTCCATCGAGAGCGGCACAAAGGGTAACAGCACTTACATCCAATTCATACGACTCAACTGCGATATACTCATCCTCAATCCAGACCATCAAACCCTCCTGCAGCGTCTCGAAGAGCGAGAGCACAAGATGCTTTGGACACTGCCCAATCATGTTCAACAATGACCGCATCATCCACTTACAAGACTGCAGTTGCTCCGGCTTGGGTGGATAGCTGGAACGAAGGGCGTCTGTCAAGAAATCGATGAAACGGCCCGGTAGGGTCGCCGCGTCAGTCAGATCGCACGCGACCATCAGCATTTCCGCGATACGCGTACTCGAAGCGAATGTGAGCTGGAATCGGGATTCCGCAATGAGGTCAATGGCCTCGAGTTTGTCGAGGCCGGCATCGCAAGCCTTGTCGAGCGCAAATGCCAAGAACGATTCCCATGTTCCGAGATCCTCGCTGCTTAAATCCCAAGTGCTTTGATCTCTGAATGGTACCATCAAGAGAAGTAAAGCATCTTCCCATGTTCCCCTCCGATCGGCCTGGGTTTTCTGTACGAAAATGCTCCAAACCCTGCTCTTCGTCTGAACACTCCACTCCAACCTGCTCACCTCGTCCCAGAACGTGGTGAAACCGTCATTGTAGCAGAGTGCCAGTTCGACACAAAACGCTGCCCATGGACCTCGAGCATGACACTCGTGCTCGTTCATCTCTTCCTCCCACTTGATAAGCGAGTCCAGTGGCCATTTGGCTTCCGGGTCTAGGTACTCCTTCGGAATGACATGGCGCGCGAGCTTCCAAAGTTCGTGTAGGAGCTTGATTTTTCTGGCGGAAGCGGTTTGTGCATCGAGTTTACTCCCATTAAGAGTTAACGAGGCGTCGGAAGTATCCACTTCGTCAGTAGCTTCTAGGTCTGCATACAAAAGACAATTGATAGCATCGGCAGCCTTCTGTGCAACCTTGTTTTTCCCCTCATCACCGTCGTCTGGAATAGAGCGCTCAGCAGACGATAAGAATCAAGTAGAGAGGTCATACCTTCGCATACGACTAACGCGGCATTTAGAAGAGCCTGCCAACCTTCTTTCAATAGGTCCTGCAGGAAAGAAGTCGTGTAAGCCTAAAGACCCGGAGGAAGCGAATGGCCACTCACGATCTCCTGCTCAAACGCCTCGTGAAGATAAGCGGCTCTTTTCCATAATTGGAAAAACTCCTCCATCACTCCATCCCGCGAAAGCTCTTCCTTTGACAAGGGCCTGATATCCTCCCAACTGGGACACTCGTCATGAATCTCCCTGACGCAAGATTGCAGATTACTGAACTCTGAAGTCAGAAGACCAGGTTGACCTGAGAACAGGGCCTTTGGAAGCAGATCATTCACGTTCCACGCCCTTCGCACAGAAGAGAGTGAAACGAGCTGAGTGATGACTTGCATAGCATCCTTAAATGAATCGATATTCTTGCGCATCATCAACTCGAGGACGTGAAAGAGTCGTCGCATCTCCTCGTCGCCGGTTTCGCCTCCGACTAAAGCAGCCACAGTTGACACGCCAATACCCATAGTCATGACAGCGCCCAAAATCTTCCAGTGCTGATCCTGGGTGTGAATCGAAGTCTTTAATGGAGAGGAAGGGGACTCTTCTTCGTCGTCTACCTCGGATTCACTATCAGGGTCGGGAGGCAAAGGAGGCTGGAAGTATGCCCAGGTCATGGTCCTCCAGACGATACCTCCAAGAAAACGGACGCTGCTCCTCTTGTGTCGTAACGTGAGAGAGACGAGCGTGGTAATGGTACGACTGTGTCGGCTATCCGTGAACAACGCCGATCCCAAAAGGACGCAAAAGCTTGCCAAAACGCTCAACCCCCATGCCGGTCCATGAGCTACATGGGCAGGATTCTCGTTACTTAGCGTGGTCCTGAGCGTTCGGCAGATAGGAGACTCAACAATGGATTTAGCAGGCGAGGATTTGGTCGGGGAGAGGTGGATGGTCAGAAGGAACGATGATATACACTTTGACATGCAGGTGTGGATGTCAGAAAGGGGAATAGAAAGGCTTCCAACGGATAGACCACCGAGCGCATAGCAGGCTTGAACGCGTAGAGCTAAACTGGGTGCGAGAAGGTTACTCAAAACTGATTCGAGAAGGGAGATGAAGGATGGGATAAATGCCATCGGCTGATAGACTGAAAGGTCGTGAATAGCCTACAATATTGTCCGTATTAGTAGGTACTGGCAGATAGATGATTACGCATATAGTCACGTACCTTTAATCCGTCGCTCGCCGCTCCCTTCTTGCCTTCCTTTCCGAGCTCTCCATCAATACCTCTCCGCAATGCGAAGGTTATTCTGGATGCTGCAGGGGCTAACACCGCTTCGGGTAATCTCTGGGTCTGTATGACGCATATTGCTAACGCATAGGTTTTGCGTGCATTGGGTGTAGGGAGTTCTTCGGCCATAGGAATACCAAGCAAACTTGTTAACATTTGGTGCAGCTGTTTATCTGACAGACGCGTCAATGAGCTACTCGGACATGTATTAAAAGAAAATCTCACCCGTAAAGATCTTGTGCACTGGGGGAAGAGTGAATATGAGTCCAAGAAACCTCAGAACGCTATGCGTGAGCGTGCAGAGGTCTCGCGCAAATTTGGCCTGCTCCGCTGTCATACCTCTTTTCTTCTTCGGACTCCTGGTCGGCGAAGGCAGAAGAACAGCTGCTCTGGCGCTTTTATGGTCCTCTTCTCCTATTGGATCCACCAAAGCACGTCCCAAGTCGCGAGTGATGCAGCTGAGCATAGATTCTCGGTTCTTCTTCAGAGGTTCTAATAACTTGCTTGACGGTCTCGAGTCGTCATAGACGTGTGCTCTTATACGAGCTGCAAGCACAGAATACGCTCCAATAAGCTCTCCAAGCTTCATCTCCGTCTCCTTCGAGATGATTGTCGAGACTGGTGTTTCGAGGTAATGAGGGTCATCGAGCGCGTTATTGGGTTCCGGCGTTACTTCCCGCTGTTCCGACTCGTTCTCGAGAGGAAGAAGTGGAATCGAGGGCTTCTTGAGAATAGACTTTACAGGCAGTTCTTTCTCTGCGCTCGATGAAGTAGGAAACTTGGGTGGTGTCGATAGGCTGTGGTATTGGTTATGTTGAGACCAGGCGACACGAGAGCCTGACGAGCTGGCACGATTCTCCTTCTCTTCACGACGAGAAGTTTTCGGAGGAGTGAGAAGGGTCATTGTAGATAAATTCCGTCAAGAAAGACGGAGTTAACAGAATAGAAACGGGCGACACAGTGACCTGTGTCGTGGTAGGAGAGAAACCAGGTTGTGACAATTTTGTGACAGTCAAATATCGCGAGCTGTCACACACTCAACGCGCTTGTTTGACTATTTACGCGAAGCGTGTTCTATTTGTACGGAGACGCGTACACAACACGTACCACGCGTCACAGTAATTCCGTCTCAAAGAGATCGCTCGGAGATCGCTCGAAATCTATAATAGATCAGCGTAGGAAACATTATGAGATTCGTTGGATCTAAGTGGTGACAGTAGAATGGCATACAATAGCCGAAAAGCAAGGTCTCGAGTCCAGGTGCGGTCTACCAATCTTGTCTTCAGGCAGCCAGACCTTCTAAGTGCTTCTGGTTCCGCTACTCACAGATAAGGGTCAGTAGTTATAGTGCCGATTGCAGCGCAACCTGCTATTTGTACGTCAGAAGGACGGGCATACGACGGCCTGCTTCGAAGCATGCACGAGATGGCCATGGCAGTACGCCTCATGGAAACATGCAGACAGGTGTTATCCACGATCTGGAGCACATTCTTGTAACAAGACTGAGCGCATCGCATCTGAAAACGCAAGAAGAGTGATAGAGTATTAGCTCCAACGAATAAGAATCTTTTGACGTTACAGTGGCACCCAATTGCACTGGCATATCACCCATCCGACTGATTATACTTTTTCGTTAAACCCGATACTACCGCCTTGAGGTGTGGTATGACTAGCCGTCCCAGAGTCAAAACGAAGTATCGTGATCCCCGACGATACTCGCAGTAGGAAGTCCCGGTCATGCGTACTATTCCAAAAGCAACAGCATTAGGAACACCGGTTCCAGATCCACCATCGATATTATGTGGAGAGGTGACGAATGCTGAGTTTGAGGGATGTCGGCAATGAACTTGCTAAACATTTGCCAGTCTTGTGTAGACATCATAGTGACTCCAGTAAAAAGCTGCGCCTGGGCCCGAGGTCGTACCTGGCTCAGCAAAATGAGCTCATACTCATCCACGTTTCACTTCAAACTAGACACGGTGTCCTCAACGCCGACCCAAGCCCGCCTTCTATACCAGATCTGTCAGATATGGGTAGGCAGATATCCCATAGATGAACCTTGAGCGAAAAGGTCAAGTTTTTGAGTTTGAAAACGAGCGAACACAGCGGAACAGCGGATGCCGACTGAGAAAAAAGGGCCACTGAGGCTCTACGTAGGCTGTGAGGCTGCGGTGAGGTGACGGAAGGGAAGAGAAAATTCCCGGAGTCACAACAAACATTGCACAACTTTCTCTTCACCGTCATCACACAGTATAAATTCTGGCGCAACATGACCCAGTTCCATATCGTTCTGCGGTCCCCCGGTTCCCTCTTACCTCCCTAGTCCAGCCCTAGTCTATACTCCTAACGCTTCATAATGGCTTCATTTCACGTTTCACTCTGCTTTCTTCTCGCTGTCGTCTTTGTGCTCGTCACCTCTGCACCTCTCGCAAAACGGGACGTTTTCGTACCACCTGTTCTCTATCCCCACGCCGAAACTGTCTGGCGTGTAGGAGACCTTCACAATGTCACCTGGTACGTCGTCCGAGTCATCCAGCGTCCGTCAGACTGACTGAAAAGGAACAGGGATACGAGCAACCCGCCAGCTCAGATCACCAACCAGAATGGGTCTATCGTACTGGCCAAGAACGGTCGCTTATTGCTCAGTGAGTACCGACCGTTTTTTTTTTCTCACCGTGATGCTAATGTATCTTTCAGACAACCCGGGCTACCTTGCAAAAGGTTTCCCTATCCTGAACGGCCGTCAAGAAATCCAAGTCCCCAACGTAGAACCTGGAGATGACTATACCATAGTCGGTGAATAATTTCTCTCTTCAACTTGAACTTTTCCGTCTGTCAGTCTAACTCCTCAATCTTCTAATAGTGTTTGGTGACTCGGGAAACCACGGCGAACGATTTACTATCGTTCAGTAATTCATTTACCTGCGCAATTCAACGGAAATGAAAATGAAAGAAAAGGAAGGACATTGCACGACATGGACGTGGACATGACATGGACTCGTATCGGATGTAACGAAGAACGGACCTTGACAGCTGTACTATGGACTTGAATTTCTCCCCCCTACATTGCCATGAAACAAAAATCTTCACCACGTACTTGCTTTTTTTGGATGTTTTGTGTAGGACTTACATACCTTATCTCAACGCGCTACCTTACTCGCTTCCGTCAGAAGAATCTGATTGTTTTCCGGGTGACCTCAAGGTGACCTGCCCACTGTTGAATAAAAGTGTGTCGGCGTTATCAATTGCATGAACAGCAGCGACGGAGGGCACGTATCAGGCTATTCAGTATGCATATGTGTTGGATGCTTGAGCAGTCATGTGTGGTCTTGTAACAGTCGATCTTGTGACAGTCGATCATGATTTTGATTCCACGGCTTTCCACGGCTGGTCATTCCAGGGTCATTCTGCCCCCACAAGCCGGAGTTGCGCATTATGAATTTTCTATAAAAGCAAAGCTCTCGCTATGTGCTCTTTGACGACTTGGAGTCTCCCCCCTCCCATCAGTCCACGTCTTTTTTCTGCTCAAAGGCGTTTCTCAATATGCTTTTGCCATCATTAACGTTTACGATATCATGCCTCTTCAACGTTGCTGTCCATGCTTTACCTTTGGAACCACGAATCGTCTTCAACCCCAAGATCACCAGTCCTAATGAGCAGACCGTTTGGGAGGTCGGCAGTCAGCAGTCTGTCACCTGGTATGTGTTCCTGGCTCTGCTATACGCCCGTTTAACTATACCCGACACTTACTCGACGCTTGCTCTCCAGGGACCCAACTGGATTACCGGACGAAACCTTGACGGGCCAGGCAATTCTAGGATTCCTCGAGGGAGATAGCCCAAACGAACACCTGATGCTTGGTGGGTTTCCGCTTTCATATCGCAACTTGTTGTGCGGATGTTACAGAACGATATGACATTGTAACCCCCCGTCAATTCCCATACGCGTCGTGTCATGCTATTTTTGCTTACCCAGTCTCCAACAGATAACCCTCTTGCAAAAAGCTTCCTAATTAAAGATGGAAAGGCCGAGATTACCGTACCGGATGTTCCCGAAAGAGATAGTTACATTGTAGTTGGTAAGTAGCACGTCTATATGTGACTTCATATCGATCAACTCACGGACATTATACCCCAGTCTTTGGTGATTCTGGTAATGCAAGTCCGCGATTCACCATCAAAGGTGGAAGTGGAAACCCCACCAGTTCGACCGCTGCTCCCAGTACTACAACTATACCTTCATCGACAGTCGCTGCTCCTCCAAGCACAGTCTCCGGAACATCCGCTAGTCCAACTACAACCGGTGTTACCACTACCGTCGTCACATTCTCTACTGCTCCGGCCCCTACAACGGTGCCCACGTCCGTGGCTACAGTAACTTCTACTAGCCCAGCAACGACGGCGACTGCGCCGACTTCGGCCCCACTCTCGAGTGCACCAGGGACTACGGTAATAGTCCTTCCATCCACCGCCACGGATACCACGGACGCTCAAGGTTCCCCTACTCCTGCTGCTGTCAATACGCCACCTAACAATGCAGCCCTCACCACGCATATGTCGTTTGAGCTCACGTTATCCGTCATCGCGACCACTACGATTCTCCTCTTCACCACATGTTAAAATTGAAAAAAAAAAGTTCTGGTTCGGGTTTGGATCTCTCGTACTACATTTCTCATCGTGGATATTGGACCTGATTTTTTCTTGAACTTTGAAGATCGGCGGATAATCTTGGACACTTTGTCTTGCTTTTCATGCATTGTACTATAACCAACCACTATTGCAATGACTTTTCTTTGTTGTTCGTTTTGCATGTACTGTACTGCTAGTTTAGGCTAGGTTTCGTCTTTGAACAATGTACAAGGGACTCTTCACTCTAAAGGTTACAAGTGAACAAACATCTATATTCTGTACCATGGTCATGATATAAAGGTACATACATTCCAGCAAAGGCAACACCGTTACCCTCAAAAGTCGAAACAAGTATAAATGGCATGCTACCGGAGCTTCAAGTCGACATTATAAATGGCGACTGCATCTAAATATGCATGAACGAGAGTAAGAAATAGGGTTAAAGATACAAAAGGATTGCAGGATGGAGTGACCAGATCTGGTCGAGCGGCGATAAATACTGTGAACGACAGGAAGACTCCGTGGAGCCCAAAAGGAAGTAGAGGGGTATGTGGAAGTATAGATGGTTGCCGTAACACGTTTGGGTCGAGAACGGGGGAGAAGGAGAGGAGCGGATCGCAGTGAGAGCCTTAGTGCGATTCCAGTGAGTTGCAGAATTGACTCATTTAGGGTGACCAGCCTTTGGCTTCAAAATGCCAGGCGATTGGCAAGACACCCTCGTCGAGTGATCCTAGAAGTTGAAACAGTGACGGGGACATATCTACGGAAATTTAGTAAAATTCTGATAATGAAGAGGGAGAACAATATTCACCCAAGTCATCATCACTGCACGACGGGCAGCTATCCCTGACGAGACCATGGGCGACCTTGTTGTTCTTGGTGTTGGTAATAGTAACCCACTGTCAGACAGCCAAGTATGCTCAGTAACTTTTTTTCGCGCAAAAGATTAAGAACACACCTGACCGCAGTTACTGCCGTGGTTCTGATCGTAAAGGTGTTTCCCGATAGCAACGATATGGTGGTCGTTCGTGTCCCATCCACCGCAATTACCTTCACCGACCTATATATCAGCTTTGAAATTAATCACTATACTGAAGCTCTAATCCATTCCACGAACATTAAACCACGTCCCCTACACGAACAAAAGATTAGCAGATTGTAAGGAAAACTCGACATGATAAGATACCGACACGGCCAGTATGAGTAAGTGCGGTCGCCTCAGTCGAATTCGTTTTCAATGGAGCAGGAACCGGACTTGCAACAGCCAACGGAAAGAAATAAGAGGCAAAGAGAGTGGTTAAGAGTGTCAGAACGGAAAACATCGTAATCAATGAGCGAATTGGGTAGAAAATCCCAAGGGTCGCGCGGGTAAGGAAAGAAGAGGCGGTGGGTGTGCGAGTAGTAGAAGGAAGGTTGGAAGGAACACCACGACCTTCTCATTTCTTAGGCACTCCCTTATATACCCCCGAACGATATGTGAGCATGTGCAGAGACCTCGCACTGCTTCGTTTTGGGGTTGGCCAAGTCTGGAAGGAGGGCATACATCGGAAGTGAGAGGAATCGAAATCACGGTAGAAAACTGAGTCGAAGGATATGCATATTTGGCTCCAAGGTGGGCGCATGTCCATACCATCAGGCACCTGGCACGCCAAACTGTAAGCATAAGTGAAGAAGACAGGCGCTCAACCTTCAGGCCGATACTTGGGCTACTTCAAGTTAGAGCGCTGAGTTGAATTGATTCGACGAAGTCTGGTCCACCGCGGACTTGATGCATGAATTTGAGGATAAAAATGGACCACGAAGACGTCGCGCCATAGTCGAGACGGTTCAGAAAAATGCAAGTGCTGCGGGAAGCGGCGCAGAGAACCTGAGATGGTGGAGGATCGCGAAGAGTTTTTGGAAAACACGCGGACAAACACCGTGCCGATATCGCGTGATCCCACTTTCGTTCATGCGTCGATGTAGTATCCAGAGACAAGACACATCACCTCGAAACCATTATAACAAGTGGAATCTGATATGAGCGTGAGTGGTGCGACTCACCTCCTCGTGCCACTGCATTCGACGTCCAAGAATAACTTCATTCGAAACATCGACTGGGGCATGTCGCGAATGCAACGGAAATGAAGCTAGTAGCTAGGCTCTGTGATCCGGTTATCTGCCTCGGACCTGCGGCCATGTCCAGACTCCTATGCCGTCTTGGAAACTTTCGCCTCCTGGAAACTTCTTACTCCCGGAACTTTCATAACGCAACCGGCTTCGGAGACGCTATGTACCAGATACTACCCCAGGGAGTTGTGTCACCCGAACACAGGGTCCTAAGTGCACAGGGTGGCGTTACAGTGCTTGGGATACCTACCTTAGAGTGGACCAGAACGATTATTTCCTATTACAGCTTTTGGCTCCTGCAGGCGCCCAACTGCCAGTTGTTTTCACAGGCACATCCATTATGTGAGCCATTCAAAAACGCTTTATAGGAGTGCGCAAAGCTGGGTCGATAACGTCGGAAGCCCCTATCGAGGGTTGCAACGTTGAACGTTGAAGCACAGAAGGTGATATCCGCTGTCAGTATAACTTTCAACCTGATGCGCACGCCTGCCCCTCACGCAAATAGCTCGAATCGGGACTCGCTAGGAGGCACTATGCATTTCATACTGGAAGTCAAAGTGTCCATCCAACTATTCAGATGGATTATTGACCAACGGTTGACTCAACGCCTTCCGGTCCTTCTGGGCTTTACGCAAGGCAAGGGATGCCTCAGGGGGTGCCGAACCCGTTGAAGGGCTACATACGGGTCACTCTACGGTTGCCTTGACCATGTCGAAGGAGCCTGGAGGTGCACATTACGGTAAGAACTCGTAAATAATAAAAGGGCAATATATTCTAGTCTACTAGTGTCGAACTGCTACATCCGTGATGCGGTCCCTGTATCGTACATTGGGTATGTAAACCTATTGGATGTGAAAGGCTCCGCTGCCTCGCCTATAATCGACAGAGACTGACAAAAACGTCTGTCCCGTGCCCGTCCATGGAATAGACCGTCAGGTCACCGCCGAAGTATCGAGCATGCATTCTGGATTCTGGAAGGGTCAAAGTTTCCTGGCCATGTGGAGAGTCCTTTACCGTGCGTTAGTAGGTCCATTGCGACAACAGCAAGAATCACGAAAGAAAGTGTAGAAAAAAACACACCCGATCCCATCTCCAAATACCGTTCATTGTCATTTCACTCCGAGGGATACCTCCACCTTCATCCGATATCTTGATCTAAGTCGTCCGCTTTAGCGACACCACTAGAAATCACAAGATGAAGAACATACGGTTATATCCTCAGCTCCGGTGACCACTACTACCTGCACCGGCGGTACCTTGCCAGTTCGCTCCCTCCAATGGTGCGCCAGTGTAGCCTTGATTGAGTTCTCCACCAAGCTTTTTACGATCAGCCCCAAATGCTCCTCGACATATGCAAACTCGAGTGATTTGTCACACCTTACTTGCACGTCGACTTGCGGGTGTTGAGGTATGTAGGAGGTAAGGATAGAATGAACATTCTGTTGAGTGGTTTCAAAAAAGGGGGATTTCGGCGTACTAAAATACGTACTGCCTTTGTACTAATGACCCCAACATAACTTGGACGGGGAGGACCCGTCGTAAGGGCAATATCTAGACGTCAACGGATTCCAAAATGGCATCATTTCAAACGAAGAACGCACACGCACGTTGGGCTACCAGAAAATCCAGTCCTATCCTGCTTAGATGAAACTTGCTCAGCCACTGTTGGAGAATCATCGGGAACGGTTTCGATCCTCTTAAAAAGGCTGACTTCCATTCAGAGACCTATCGTTGCAGATGTGAGTGCCAGAAATGAGAATTTCACTGAGGAGCAACGTACCCCATCGGAAAGGGAACTCAAAATGCCGCCCCGTCTGGTCTTGATTCGGTACAATATGCGGGTGAAATTCTGGTTGTATTCACGTACGACAGGAGGCCAACGCTGAACAACGTCTGCATAGTATCGTCTATCCAGCGGAACGCGTGTCTTCCCCACTACATCGGACGTCAGGAGGCGCAAGACGGATCTAGACTTCGATTTCAACGCTGCGCTGACAGAAGGCTCAATTTCTCGGTTGGAGAGCGGCGGGAAATTGACCAGCTCCTCGAAGCTCTGAGCATACGAGTCCATGACCATGACAATCGACGGCATCTTGTTTAGATCGTACGGCAGGTGGTTGAGCTCTTTAATGCGATGTGCTAAGCGGATGGGGAGTTCCTCTGTTCACAGTTAGTGTCTGCCGCCAACACCTGAAACCTATGACCACGCACGCACCAGCGAGAAATTGACTCGCTTTGCAGAGCATGCCCTCGCTGGGGTTCTGTCCGAAAAGAAGGAGATGTCGAAGGGAGACGCTACTCTGCTGGAAAGAGGCGAAATGATTTATTTTATCCCACAGAGTGTGGCTTATCCTGGACATTGTCAAAAGGCAGGGCTCTTTGTCGTTGGGTGTAAGGAGGCTTAAGCTTAGGAATCGATTGCTTTTGACTTTGGCCTCGGACGTGCTTTGCGGAATTGGGTCAACGTATGAATTGAGATTTACTCGGATCCAGGTACACTATCTTCTATCTCCTCGCGCTTTTGGGCATACATAGATAGATCATATCCAATCTAGTGTTAAATGATTAGTGACAAATCGGGTATGTGGAACGCAAAATTAGCTGCAGGTGACTACAAGGCTAATAAGTCAAAACGTACAACCAGGATGATGTCCCCCAGAATAATAATAGCAGTGAACATCACATCTTGGTTCTGTGGCGTTTTACCCATTCACTCATACTCTGAAGCTGAAGCCAGGACCTTTGAACATGGGAGTGATGACGAAGCCGGAAGCGAGTTACCCAACGCGTCACGCGTCAAAGTCTTCCGAGACCTTCTCAAGTCCTCTTAGGATTCACTGCCATACTACGTTCAATCCTTTCGGGTTTCTACGTCGATTGGGAGTCGGGTGGTACGCATCGGCTTATCAGGGTGGTTCTCTTTCCGCCCAGCAACGTTCCAGGCCGACCCGAGTCGATCCTCTTATTAACCTCTTTCTGAGATTTTCCAGGGATTCGAGCTTGGTGATATCACAGCTACACTTGCGGCCAGGACCACCCTGAAAGCACCGTGATTACTTCCTGGCGGACGTCCTCCTCCCTTTTCTGGAAACCGGAAACTAGTTACTGCCAGGGTTACGAGTCCGAGTTCACGAGGATAAGTGGGAAAGTTGTGATCTGATAGATGTCAATAGATCATTTTATTTGGTTCGTTTCGTCGTTCTGCTTCGCTCTCATGATCGTCGTTAGCACTGGTTAGCCTTAGAAAGTTTCCGGAAAAACTACAACGCCAGAAACGGACTCGTGATTACCATCGGACCCTGCGGCAAGTTTGCTGAAAGTGCAGATATGGCATCATATTTGGACCGCTTGTGGAAATTGCACCTCCCTCTCAAGTAAACGTAAATAACGCGCCGAGACTCCTTACAGCTACCGTGACCACCTTCAGCGAATCGTATCGGACATTCATATCTATTGCTATTGCCGAAGAATTGAGCAAAGACTTCTGCGCGGAGTCCTAGATTGCAACATGCGGCTAGCGCGCAAAGGATATGACCTCTGCTTCGAAGTGAACGTTAGCCCGGCAAATCTGCTTCGGAATCATCTTCGCAGTCATCCATCGCAGGAGTACAGTCACCATGATGCTTAGCAGCCAATTGACTGAAAGGTATGGCTGTACTCGTTGCGCGGACTGACTTGCGAAAGATGATGCCTACACGTATTGCCCAGAACCAACATTAACTCCACAGCGCCGGTGTATGAAAGATGTTGAGGGAGAAGATAAGTACGCCAAACCTTTGCCTCAACCCACACCATCAAAACAAATTTGAAGGTCTGTCGGTGCAAGACAAAGGGTCGAGAGCCACATTCCTTCATCGGCAGCAGACCATGGAGCAGATAAGCAGAAGAATCGAGGCTGAGGACCTTTACTCTGTATTCGGCCCTCCCTTTTTAAGTCAGTGCTTATCCCATTCTTCACCATCTCCATAAGAGTGAGTCCGAACTCATCTGCAGATCATGTTTCCAGAAGTTACACACATTGCGTGTCCCACAAACTTTTACCCTCGACCCTGAGATCTAAAGAACTCGCCATATGCAGCTGCCGCGGCACACGTCCGATTCGTGAGTAAATAATTTGCCTTGGGGGCGGTTCTTGACAAGTTGTTGGGCTGAAATTTGACGTTTGCAAACTCATGCATGTCAGTAATGGATAGAAAGAAGTTCATAGTGGGTTCTGAACTTCATCTAAGCCCGAGTCCTGATTGTTCTCGTTACTATAAAGCATACGAGCCGCGACCTGAGTCTGGGATTATCTGCTTCTATTCGCGGTGGCAAGGACATTTTTGCATGCATAACGGCCTTACCCCAAAAGATGTGGCGACATCCTCCGTTTCTTGTTATGGAGTTTTCCGAGTCGGGGCCCGTATCTTTTTCGGGTCCCAATTCCGTTGGGGGAATAAACCATCATCGACTTGACCTGTGACGTTCGATTGCTAGCAGTCTTTCTGAAGCCTCTTGCGTGCTGCAATATATCATAGTCCAAGACCGCGAAAGATACTTATTTTGTTTCTGACACTTACATCGACGATTTTCTCCCTGCGTTAGCTACTACGAGTAAGGAGTGATTATAATATAACTATATGCACCAAGATTCCGATGTAGCGATGTAGAATAATTGGGTTGACTCCGCAACGCGACGTGTCGACGACGCCAAACAACTTCGCATTGCTTCGCATTGCCCACGCAGTCATTAGTAGCAGCCCATTTCCGAAATGACAGCTCCCACCGAGCACACCGACGCCGGAGGAAGCAAAAATCTGCTCCAATCGCTCATGATACACACGACAGCATTGAGAAAAATCGTTTCGCAGTGGTATCACACCCATTCACTCATCACTGAACACTTGCACTTCGTGGGCGGCATGCAAATCATACGACTTCGACCTAGAAGATTCATATCAGTGTCAGTAAATATCCAGAGTGAGATGAGGAAGTTTCAATGGACCCACATAGTTGCTCGGAAATATCCCTTTTCGACCCTGTGAATCAAATCCTGAACATAGACGCGGCCAAGTGAGTAATGACAACATATGTGTTGAAACCCAATCCCTACCTTCCCACCAGCCTTCTCCGTAATTTTGACCGCCAGTCGGCCCGCTTGACAGCTCAATCAATTCACCTTCCTGAAGCCCAATCTCATCAGGGCCACCAGGAGCGTAATGATAGATTGCCTTAACTACAATAAAAAGAAGAGATTCGCGTGAGCCCACGATACAGCCAACGAAGAGAGTTGGTGCTTGCCATAACGGCCGGTCCCTAGCTGTGCAGCGGAAACAGTAGGCGAGGACTCCGTCTCCTCTTCCAACTCCAGATACGATGCCGGAACCAGCCCTTTGGCGCCACGACCATCCGCGACTTTGACCCAACCAGAACCATCATCAGGCTCGAGCACGCTGACAGACGCGCCATCTGCAAACAATATTGTGATCGGACGCGGGGATCAGACTAAGTGACTTACCCGACACGGACAGTTCGAATTCAGAGGTTGCGACATAGGCGTAGATCATTCTGGCCTTAGGATATGCCTCGATCTCTTTCTCGGAACTCGATTGGACGAATGATGACGGCGTGGGTGTTTCTTCTCGTAGAGGCGCTGGCAGGTGGTTTCGTCAAGCTGGGCCGGTCTCGTTCGGATGTCCCGGTGGTATTTACCTTGCGTATTAAGCCTCTTTGTATGACGAGAAGCCATTGATAGAGTCGAAGAGGTTCTGTGTATGTCACCTCCCTGCTGGCAGTCAGCGGGAACCTATTGGGTCTATGTGAGAAGAACCGCGGTGGGACATATTTGCTCACTCGCCTTTAGCTCACACTTCGAATGAACGGACAGGTTGCAGATTTTACATGTCTTCCCTTGCTTACTGAGACCCCATATGGATGTCTATTCGGAAGAACAAGAGTAACATGAGTCAAGGACAAGTAGATCACGGGGAACTCGACAAACCTTGCAGTAGCCGCATGTTGTTGGAATTGAGAATGATGAGCTCTTGAACGAGTGCGGTTGTTGAGCACCCACGTCGTCTTGGCAGAAATTGAATTCGAGATAATTCATAGCACGGAACAAACCACTCACCCCCGATCGCCAATACAATGGTGTCAATTTCGGCCTTTAAGATGCATTCCGAAGACTTGAACAGGGTGAGCTGGTGTTCAGCTTCCAGATAATTCTATGAGGAAATCTGAGCGCGGAGCCAACATGAGCAAGAGATAGATTCTACGTTCGTAATGTCGTCAATATTTCCAAGAGACCTGTCAGCCGTATATGCTGCGACAAGCTTGTTCAACTGCTGGTGTTCTCGCTCTGCAACGCTTTGATCGTCGATAAGGTCGAAACGGCTCGGTTACTATTCGCGTACCCTTTGCATCTATTACTGGAACTAGTTCTGTCATTTTTGCTTGACTTCGTCGGAGCCTGTTCTGCAGGAACACTTTCGGAGCAGTCTCCACATTCAGTTCATCCTTGATAATAGAAACATGAGCCCAAACGCCGCTGCCACCTCAAAAATGTCAAAAGAGACTTACGTTATCATAGAAGTTGTGACATGGCTCAAAGGTCCAATCCGCTGGGGCACTGAACGGTCTTATGTTGAATTCGATGAATAGATCTTGATCCTTCGGAGGATCTACCTGGCCAAGACTGGCCTCGAGTGCAGCCAGGCGACCCTTGAGTACGTCTAAGTGGCTAAGTTGAAGGGCCTGTGCGTGTAAAAGGATCTTTGTGAATCTTTCCACGAGCCGTGCCTGTAACAGCTCTAAATGAAAGCGGACATGAGAGGGTGCTGTAGTTCGAATCCAATCATCTACGTACGGAGCCGCTGGAGGAGAGAATGCGTGAGTAAATCCTTATGGACAAAAACGCGAAAGTATACCCACATTCTCGAGACTTGGAATGTCTACGCTGTAGTATTTGGACTTGGTACTATTGGCAATCGCAGTAGATATGATATAGACACTTCAAACTCGAGAGGTCAGACGGACTCAGGCAATAGGAGAGTGTATCGGTCACTTTTTGCTATTCAGCATTTCGTTGCGTTGCTGCTCTGCCTGACGTGCGACTCGATCGGCATGCCGGTCGTCCTGGGCTCGGCCCTGTTGTAGTATGTGTAAGTTCACTCTAAGAGTAGGAAGACGAAGACAATGTCATTTCACCTGCTTCTGGCGAGTTACTTCTACCTCGGCACATTCATCGTCGTACTGCCGTTCGTTAACGCCATTAAATGGCATAATGAAGATCAAGGAACACACCTTCTGCTTGCTCTATAGACCATTTAGGAGCGCACTTGTCAAAGTTATCGACTTGAGAAGGCAAGGATTCCGACCTTGATACGATCAGTATAAACCCGGTCTCTGTCTGCGGTGAGCCTTTGGTAAAATTGCATTTCCTACATGAAAGGTGAGTGTGGTCAATGTTCCAAGAACCAGTGGTTATTATCACACCTTCTTCTGTGTTTCTTCATTTCGTCTTTCGACTGCTTTCAACACATCAATAACCTGGGTCGTCAGCACATCTGCAACGTTTAGGTGATCCTGAGCAGTGTTGATCATAGAATTTATCATGTCATCATAGGCCGTATTGAGGGTACTGACGGAGTGGCATGGTGAGCTTCAGGAATCACACACTCGATCGGGGTCGCACCTTTGCCTCAAAGTACTCTCGTTCCAGGTCTTCGTAGGGTCATTTCCAAGAACGAACCCGGTTTCTATCTTGCTCTTCTTCTCCGCAGCTTTTCTTGCAAGAACTTGTAATTTCGCTGCGAACTCTCTTTCGAGTGTCACTCGTTCCTTGTAGATGTCTCTAACCTTGACCTAGGTTCAGTCATGGCTACGGACAGATTCTGAATGATAACGCACTTCGCTGATTAATTCGATATGAACTTCAAAATTTGCTGCAATTTGTTCCACTTGATCCTATATGGTGCCCGAGAGATCAGCGCCGTTGGTATAGTGGAGTGATGTGCGTATTACTGGAAGTGTCTGGCCATAAAGCTGGTTGGAGGCCATAAGAATCGTCGAGATATTGCGTTGGTTTTCCGCGCCGATGGTATTCAGTTGTATCCGCGTAAATGTGAATAAAGGATTAAGGAGCTTCCTTGGTTCTCACTGAGTCACTCCGCAGCGAACGGCTTTAGCGCCGGTAGCGGACGAATAATGATCGCGTCCGTTATTGGCCACTTGTTTCATTACCATCATTATCTTTGACCATCGTCTATCCCTCTTGGCCCACATTTTTCTCCCCAGGTGAAATTGTATGCGACGCTACAGGCACGGCACGGGTGTACATGGGGTAAGTGCCGTCGCTCGTCTTGGGGCTAAAGTGGGAAATCAAAGTCTGGATACCCCAACGATTTGCACGGCACGAACCCCTTTCTACACTCTTTTGGACTAAAAGAGTACGTATACTCTAATCTGCGGTCTTGTGCTGTGAAAGTCATGCAGGTCATCTAAGACAAGCAGGTCATTCAATAATGCTAGTCGATGACATCGAGTACGACGCAACAGATTTGTCATTCCATGGGATGCGATTGGCCAAAAGTTTGGGTCCCTCCTGCATACCAATAACTAGTGCGTCACCACTGATGATGCAGCGAACGAAGACGCTTGTATAAAGAGATTGTTACATTTTTTTCTCTATGATTCGTTTTACAGGCTTCGCAGTGCGAAACTTCCAACTTTCTACTCCAATCTTAACCTCGTCCGTAGTCCCAAACCGCGTTTTACTCAGAAGCATTGGCAGCATGTCGTCCAAACATCAGACTTTGATTGAAGCCGTGAAGCATGATCACCAAGAGGCAGGCATCGCGGGTTTGCTATGAGAGACTACGCTGATTTTAACCTCTCACAGATGTATGAATATCACGATGAATACAAGAAGGCTGCTGGTAACCCAGATGCCCAGGCCCGATGGGCTCGTCAACTCACATGGGAGATTGCGAGACACGCAGTCGGGGAAGAAATCGTGATTTACCCTCTCATGGAACAATATCTGGGTGCCGAAGGCAAACGACTTGCTGACCAGGATCGGAACGACCATCAGGTATGTCGCAGGACTAGCTATCCTCTGGATCGTCTGACACGTTCTGCTCCTTACACAGCTTGTGAAGGAGAAACTGTATCATCTAGAGAAGCTAGTGCCAGGTACAGCGGAATACGACAGTACTATTGCTCAGGTCATGGCGTCGCTGCATAGGCATAATGATGGCGAAGAGATTAATGATCTACCCCAGTTGGAACCTTTATTGGGTGCGGACGGCAGTAGAGACGCAGCCGCTTCCTTCACTCGCACGAAGAAGTTTGCCCCTACACGGTGAGTAAAATACCATCCTATATTGTACTCATGATCATTTTGCCCATTCTTGAATGAAGACCTCATCCATCTGCGCCCAACAAGCCACCAGCCGAGACGTTGGCAGGTTTCCTCGCTTTGCCTATGGACAAGCTGAAGGATATGTTTGCCAAGTTTCCTACTGAAGAGATGAAGGCCGGAGACAAATAAAGATCGTGTACTTAATGCATCTCTGTCTTGACATCTGTTATTTGCTTTCCAGTACTGTGAAGCGTGTTCTACAATTGAAAGCTCGTCTATTGCAGCCTAGGCCATAGTCTGACAGCATCCAACCTGACGCAACTAATTACGAGTGGCGACCCGACTCGTGGCAAGTAACAGGCAATTGAATGCGGCGATGCTTGAGCTTGAGCTTCGTTGATGAATTGTACGATTCACACATACGGTAGTGTAGTAACTAAAATTACCCTGCTTTCGTACACGTATGCATAAAGTAGATGTGAATGCGCTGAAGGGCAACCGAGCGTGCATATTGCGAAATTGGTTTGGAAATATTTTTTTTTCCCACTTGATCGCCGGAATAAATCCGAACGACATATGCACTTCCACCATGATGCACGATGTTTCAACGCAGAAAGCTTCGTTGGAAACTGCAGCTGCTGCATGCTATGGGACTCATGTCAGGGAGTTATGAAGGCTGTTTGGCTTTAGCATTCTGACGGAGGTCACGTCGGATCGGC
Organism: Moniliophthora roreri; assembly: GCA_001466705.2. Taxonomy (NCBI): domain Eukaryota; kingdom Fungi; phylum Basidiomycota; class Agaricomycetes; order Agaricales; family Marasmiaceae; genus Moniliophthora; species Moniliophthora roreri. Next base: position 620,943 of record LATX02000112.1, on the reverse strand, counting down.
TTCCTAACTCAACTTTGTTAGTGTGCGCCAGCTTGACAGGTTCTTTTCCTCGACTCTTTTTTTCCTCTTCTTCCATCCATGCTCACGACTGGTGGAGACTCTGTGTTCAACATGTCTTATGACGATGATCAAAGCAGGCCATTGAAAAGGCCACGAAATTGGCCTCCTCCAAGTAATCCTTATTCCGACTCTGTTCGATTCGGCTATCCTGCAGAGGCATCATCGTCGGCTGAGATGACAAGGATCCCTCGCCAGGAAGTCTCTCCTCAGCGGCCTCAAGAAAAGGAGAAGGGTCGTCGGTTATCCTGTAAAGAATGTCGTAGGCGAGTAACTTTATCTTTTCTTTTTTAGAAGAGAATTGTTTGCTTAGTTGCTGATTTTGTGCAGATTGAAGTTGAAAGTAAGCGCCGCGCTCGTTGCAAATGTCCGTTTTTTATAACAGTAATCAGTGTGATCGTGTTTTTCCTTGCCAGGTATTCTTTATCACTGTCTGGACGTTCGTTTGGAGTGGCTAACTTAGGTCGATATAGTCGTGCAGGAAACGAGGCTGCAGCGATATATGTCCCGAAGGTGGGCAACCGTTGTCCCCTTGAATCTATACTGACGCCCGTGTTCAGGCGCTTTAACGTCAGGACGGGGTAGTCGGTAAGAAGACTCATACTTTGTGAATGGTTCAAACTCGTTTACAGTCTCGCTCTAGCTTTATCCTGGCCAATACTGAACAGTTACACGCGAAGATCCTTCAGCTCAGTGATCGTGTTAGACAACTAGAAGATGGTCTACACACATTGCATTCCAGTCATTCGAATGAAATACATCCTTTGCTCGTCCCCGAGCTTCTGCAAGTCAAGACCTCGCAGGAATTTTATGTCAACCCGCAGACTCTCTCTACGCCGTCGGAGACCGTTGCATCACAAAGAGAGGAAAGTTTGAGGGAATCTGTGGGGGCGCTGTCATTGAGCTCTACCCGTACGGATCATTCGTTTGAACACGAGGTATGTACGGTCACGATGAGCGGTTCACTGACTCATGATTGGTATCAGCGTGAACGAGTTAGTCAGAGTCTGTTATACTTGTATCCTGCTCTGACTTGCACAGTCTTCCAGTCCCCCTGAAGTACCCCCAAACATTCTCCAGCTTAGCGTGACATTCCCTTTCCCCTGGGCCGTGGACCTCAAAATTCGTGCTCGTATACGCGCCGCTCTGCCTGCAAGGGAAGAGGCCTATCGGGTTTGTGAGGAAGCTCGTAACAATGCGCTTTGGCAGTGAGTATGATGCCACGCTTCTTTGACTTCCTACTAATGATTCACGCTAGGTACAACCTTGACGCATCGGAGACATTTTTGCCCAATCTTCTGCACCATTGCTACGAATCACCAATCGAAGACCTCAGTCCTCGACGGCTCGCCTTACTTCTCATGGTACTATCTATCGGATCTCTGGTCGACCTCAACAAGCCGCTAGGATCCCTGCACGGAGAAGCATACCATCACCTCGCCCGAGCTTCGGTTTGCGAAATACCTCTAATGGAAGAGCCCGACTTCGATGAATTACATGCTCTCGTCAGTGGCCCTCATCTGTCCCTGGTAACCGATTTACCTGATTCCGCATTTCTAGTTCTTTATGATATGGTATCACCTCATTTTCTCAGACAACAAGAAAGCAGTCGGATATGCTTGGAATCTCATGGGATTCGTGGCAAAGGTAAGCGCACGTAATTTTTCACCGCTCGTTACTGACCGAACGCTTCATTCAGTTGGCGCAGGGAGTCTGTCTTTTTACCTTGGATGTAATATCTGAGTTTAACTGATTCATGTCTAGCTTGGACTTCACCGAGAGAGCTCTCGGATGAAGCTTATCCCCGAAGAACACGAGAAGCGTAGATTCATATTCTGGGAGTTGCTCAATTTAGACTGTCGTATGGTGAGTGGTTGGCTGTCCTCATGCGTTATGAAATCACCGAACAAACCAACAGAGTTTGTCTTTGGGACGACCACCCTCGATCTGTCTAGCCCATGTTGATATCAAACCGCCTTCATATGCCGCACAAGGCTTATACGTGCCCAAGGAGCAAATCTTATGTACGTCAAGCCCTTGTGTGCGCATGCACAAGTCTGACTTTCGTAGATCACGAATGGAAGAACGCCTTCTTTATCCAATGCTTGTCACCAGCTCTTGAAACGATTATTGCGGTCAAGCAGCCAGATTACTCCGTGACTATCGCTCTCGATGCCAAAATTCGTGATTTCGCCGTTCCCGAACTCCTTGATGACCGAAATGCAAGTGCGGTGACGAAACGCTTCCTGGTCATGCAAAGGGCCTTGCTATCCACTGGACGTGATCTCGGTACGGTGGTTATTCACCTGTCAAGTTCTATTGCTAAATCGGTCCTCTAGTCCTACTTCAGCTTCATCGCCGTTACTTCATTCAGACTATGAGTAGTCCTGTATCTTTCGAAATGCATCACAGCTACGCTCCATCGGTAGTCGCCACTTATCTCGGCGCATCCTCCTTAATCACGGCCGTAGAGACTCTATTCGAGAAGGAACAGCAGCTTAGTTGCCGTTTCCTGTGCTTCTGGTTCAATTCGTTCTCGGCGGCTGTAAGTGAAGAATCATCTCGTTGCCAGCCGAGTACTCACTATCACTTCTAGGTCACTTTAGCGCTTCTCATCTCACGGACCCCATCGTGTCCTTTGACACCGTGTGCACTCAATGACCTTGATCGCGTATGTCGACTGTTCCGAAAAGCCGCCACAATTCTACCTTTCTGTGCAAAGACGCTCGTGAGTGCACTCCAGCTCCTTTCAAGTCAGTTACCTAACCGCAAACTATCCCAGAACATCATACAGAAGATGATCGAAAAGACTCGGGGAATTCACCTTCAATGGCGTTCTATGCAAACTGGCGCAGATGTTACCATGTCCGCGAACATCTCTCAAGTGCGTCTGGGTGAAGTCGGTGCCCCATATCTCCCCCCGTCTTTCTCAGGCGTACATTTGACCTTATGTCAATACCTTGAACACCTGAAAAGCATGGCTCCGTTGTCGGTAACTCCTGTTCATTCCGTCGTGGACCATGCACCCGCACAAAGCAACCATTGGCTTCCGGATATCTATAAATTCAACAGCGTCGGTGTGGGTGTCGAGGACCGGTACCGACTGGCCTCAGCACCGCCCACACCGTTCATGCCATCCGAACCGAGAGTCGGAGAGCAGGAAAACTTTAACTTTGATCATGGGGCATTGGTGACAGATTTGGAGGAGACGAGCTACATGGCGTGGTTCTAGGTTGTAGGATGGTGAATTTCTTGAAACTTCCCTTTCATGTGGTCATCAATATTGTATGGTCTTGTAGTCTGAGTTATATCGCTTACCTAATCGGGATACGTTCTGCATCACTGTGATACGTTGTCCACTGCAACCAACTCGCCTTCCTTTTGTTCGTGCTGCCATGCAGTCCCAGGCTCGGATACGGGAGGTATGGGGACCCAATCTGCAGGAAGAACTTCGCCTGTTACGCGATGTTATTGAAACACATCCATACGTCGCCCTGGTACGGGCGTTGTCCTACTTTCATTATATCACATTTGACCTATTATATCTGACTTTAGGACACGGAGTTCCCTGGTGTGGTTGCACGACCAATAGGAAACTTCAAAACACAGTCCGAATATCACTACCAAACGATGCGGTGCAATGTCGACCTCTTGAAGATCATACAAGTCGGGATTACCCTGTCAGACGAGGATGGGAACTATTCGACCGAGGGCTCGACCTGGCAATTCAACTTTAGGTTCAACGTGAAGTACGTGCGATGAAACTCTTTGTGGTTTTGGGAATGGTTGCCGATTGTGAGCCCTTCGCAGTGATGATATGGCCGCTCCAGAATCAATAGATCTCTTGCAGAAGTCAGGGATAGATTTCGCGAGGCACGAGGAAATGGGAATACTGCCAAATGATTTTGCAGAGCTGCTGATAACTTCTGGGATGGTTTTAACAAAAGAGATAACATGGATATCATTCCACAGGCGAGTGGTCGGCCTTCTCGCTTCATAGCACAAGCTCACTTTGTACCCTTAGTGGCTACGATTTCGGTTATTTTCTCAGACTTTTGACTGGCGAGTCATTACCACCAACAGAAGACGGTTTTTTCGAAGTTCTACGACAATGGTTTCCCATAAACTATGATGTGCGGTACCTCATGCGAGAAGTGAATCCCTCAGCCAATAAGGGTCTTCTACAGGATTTTGCCGAGGAACTCGGGGTATGCTCACGGTCCTTGGTGTCGGAAAATTGTTTCTCATGGTTAATTTCACAGGTTCTACGAGTTGGAAGTTCACATCAAGCAGGTTCGGACTCCCTTCTCATTTCAGGCGCATTCTTCAAGATTCGAGAATTATACTATCGCGATGGGATTGACGTAAAGTCGCTCAGCGGAAAGTTGTTCGGCCTTGGACAAACAACCAATGGGCTCACAGATTCGGCGGGAAGAGGTAGCGCGACTATTGCAGAGAGGGAGGATCGGACCACTACCAGGGAGTTGCACAATCAAACCCCCGGACCCCAAAATCAGACCGTAGCGATCGGTCTACAGCTGCAGGCAGGAAACCCTATACAAATACCGCCTACGCAGTACGGACCCATGGGCGCGAATGGGCCACCATATTTAAGAACGTCCCTCGTCGGAGGCCGATAGGATTAACCTCTGTGTATGAGTACGAACATTCTACTGTAGCCTGGGTTTGTAGTCTGTATTGTTGTATCTATTCCAGTTTCATTTCGGAGATGCTCCAGGGTTTTATGGTTGCGATTAGCTCCGCACTCATAGCTGATCAAGAACTGTCAAGTAGATTTATTAATGGTACTGAGGAGTCATGAAATTGAGCATGCTGTTGATACAGTAAACCGTCCGCATGAAATACAAAGAGATGAGTACAATAAATACAAAAATATCCACTCAGAACCATGCCATCCAACTTTGCTCTGTATTGGGGTGCAACGCCCCGAGCTCAAAGTTGACGCTGTCCATCCCAGTGAAGGTCGAAGAAGTGAGCTTTGAGACGGATGGTGTGGAGAAACCGAGAGGATTCGCAATATTGGGATAGAGATAGGGAAGAACTGGTGATGACTGGTCCAGTGGAGGAGGTGGTGCCCATGAGTGTGATGGCGGGCAAGCTGGGGCCGGAAGAGAACATTGACAAGGCTTCCGCATAGGGAACATTATCTTGGCTCTCTCATGAACTTCTGCAATACACTGCTTCAAATGGTTATGGGCGAGTTGGAAGGGGTCCGTATTGTTACTCGATGGAGAACCAGGGGGTGGGACGTACGGTGGCGTTCCCATGCCGGTGAACTCGGCTTCTCCATTGTCATCAGTGTGGCGCAGAACCATTGTTGGTACCTCTTGACCAGAATACCATCTTCTGAAGATATCATTGGCCTTCGCTATCATGGCCTGTAACATAGGCTAAATGCATCAAAGGATGCTTCGCGGTCAGCGCCAGTGGACTGCATAAAAAATCACGCGTACCTCGACTTGCTTCGCCCTCGGAGAGTTCTGACTTGTAGTCGCTGAGCTGAAAAGAAGGCGTGCCCGCTCTAATTCCTGCAGGGCGGCTGGCGATCTACCGGATACAGGCAATGAATTTAGTGACTAAATGGATCAGGCCACGAGAACAAACACTCACAGGCACGTAAACGGAGCCCGGCTGACCAGCAGACATAGCGCCACCTGGAAAGAGTCTTATAGGATAGAAAGGTAGTAGAAATGAAAAATCCTACCGCAGCTGAAAATGCATTCGACCAATACCCCGATATCCGAATCGTCAATTCAGGCTCCCGGCTGAACATCTCCTGCACAGTAGCGATCATCCGAGAGGCACTTAGAAAGACCGCCACCACCGAGGGTGCATGTCGATGGCGACGATTGAATGCTTCTTCGGGGCCACTGAGGGCCCGCATGAAATACGACCTGTGTAGTTGGAGAAGAACTAAATGAGAGAAGGTGAATCTATTATCTAGCAGGAAAAGGTGGAACCGATTGACCTGACTCCATTGCAATCATATGCGACGTCTTCTGCATAAAGATTGTCCGACTCTCGTAATTTCGTGTCATGAGAGGTACTGGGACTGGGAAGTCTCGAATGACTTGGTCAAGAGTAAGTACTGTGTGGTATTCCAGTCCGGGTTGAGAGATAGCGTCTAGGACAGGAGCCAAGCAACGAATATAGCAGGAATGCTTCCATTCTTGATCTGTAGCATATCTCATGAGTAAACTGCCTATAGACTCTGTTTTCGATGCTCACAGTAGTGGGAGCTTTGATTGACATCACAATCGATATCTGGTGTATACGTTGGCCGCTTGCAGTCCATATATTTCACGGAAAGAGATGGTGGTCGGCCGAGCGATAGCGACAAACGGGCATCGAGATAGAGCAGTTCCCAGAACAAGCTGCAGGCGGTCGGTTAGAGAGACGGACGACCACATCAATAGCAAGTCATAAATAATACCTTCGACGCTTCTCTACTTCCTCGGGTATGACCTTGGCTTTAGTTCCATTTCGGTCTAAAAAAAGAGTCAATAATTTGGTGAGACTTGAACTTTAGGTATACTCACGGAGGCCGATCTAAGGAGGGAATGGTCTTGAGTATTAATGGAAAATATTATTAGTCACAGTGACTCACACTCTGCGCCAACTGGGGATCATTGGTGTCAGTATGAAGGGTGGGAATGACGACCATGAACTTACTTTAGCCGTTAATCCCATGAGACCCCACGCATGTCCTCCGCCTTTCTTTTTATCCGAAAATACCAAAAGATACCATATCTCATAGAAGAGTGCCGTAATGGTCTCCACTGTCGTGTCCTCCAGGACGGACACTTCACAAAGTGATGCGCGACCGAGGGTGTGGTAACGTTCTGCATCTGAAGATTCGGGACCGTGTTTTTGCGTATCAACCTTGCACCCGATGGCTAGTATCATGAAAAGTAACGCAAGGCGACGAGTACTCAGATCTTCAATAGAACTAGTGTAGCAATGGTGTGCGAGGTTCGGATAAAACGTTTCATCGGGATGTGGATTATACCTTGAGGAACAGTGAGCAGGAGGTGAAGGTAATAAGCACAAGACGTACTGCCATATCGCATGTTGGCGGGTCTGTTCCCATAGATAGTCGGCTTCAGTTCGCGAAGGGAGATAGCTATGAAGTCTTTTCCTTAGGGGAATATTAATCTCGCTCTCCCCACCGCTTTCCGTTGACGGGAAACTACGACTCAATCGTTGAATTTCAGCATCCAAGTCCTTCGTGGAATCTTGATCGAGCTCATGATGTACCTAGGAATCAGACTATGAGCCTGAGTCATTCACCAATGGAGTAGACGTACCGGCTCCGTTTTCATGACGCTGTCATTGTGTTTGGACTCGTGAGGTTCTGATGCCATTCGAGTGTCATGGCTGTTCTGCAGCTCTGGTGTCCGTCGATCTGGTTTGCCCTGCGTCGTTCCATACAATTCCATCGTGCTTTTGATGCTCAACATTTCGGGCTTCAAAAGAGGATGTGAACTTGACGTTGCCTCCTGCAATGCTTCTTCCAGTCGCCTTATATGCTCGCTCATGTCGTGGATCTTGGTATGAAGTTGCTCGGTGTTGGCGAGGATAAACCTATAGAACTATTAGTACCCAAGGCATTTTGGGCCATGTAGATCCCTATACCTCGTGCCTTTCCCAGAGACTAGGACACCTGTTTTTGAGTGAAGACTAGATGAGTGGGGCTAGATCGAAAAGGCAAATAGTCAACGAACCGTCCGGGCAGATATCGCTCACACCACGCTTTTTACATGACCCACTGGATTGAAAATCAGCTCGAGCTTACAGAGACTATCGGGATTGCATACCATGGAAAGGTACGATCACACTGGGCAAGGTGAGCGCTAGTCCAAAAATTGGGATGAGGGCACGACGAACCTTCAATTTCAGTCTGGGATGTTTTGACTAATTAGTAGGCATTTCACTTTGTGAGGTGGTTAAACTACCTTCTACATTCACAGCATGATAATGGGGCCTAAAAGCTGCTCAGAGATGGAGGAGAATGAGCCGAGGCGCTGTCTCACCTTCTTGCCGCCAGGTTTCTTTGAGGAAAGACTCTCAGAAATGAAAATGTGGTCGAGGGGGGGGGAGTTGACATATGGCTGCTGGTTCTCTTCAGCTGGGGTCTTTCTTGCTCGCTTTGCTGGTCGGGTATCTGCACTCTGGCTACCAGGGCTCGTGCCAAGTGGCGCGAGAGAAGGGGACATCTCTGCGGCTGACCGCTGCGCGCAATTCGGAGGAGACGAAGGTGGAAGGAAGGTTACGTTCAAGGGCAAGTCTACACAAAACACATATAGATTAGTTGGATGGGAACCATAGGGATATATCTGGTAGCTTACCAACACACTGAAGCTCGCAAGGTAAAAGAGCCTCGGAGTCGGGTTTTGGGAAAGAATCAACCTGCGAGTTGACGCAATGTCATGGTTGGAGATCATAAATTGATCAGAACATCAGTCCTCCTTCCGCCGATGCCTTCGCAGAGCACTCGGCTGTGCTACAAAGGAGACCGTCTCACAGTCTTTGATTCTCCCGTCAATCAGGCTTCAGCAGTGCGCTGCAGGCACTCCAGCAAACCTCTCAACTCCCCGAGACAAGCCACTATTTTTGACAGTCCCAATCCCTTGAAACTGTCGTGTACAAAACAGACACATGGTTGCATTACCTACAGGCTTCCATTACTGAACGCGCCGACCCTTCTGATGGATGATGACCAGTGAGATTCAAGCAAGATTTGTGCAGTTTGGAGCAGAATATGTGGCGAAAGGTACAAAATTAGACTCAATACGGGAAGATTCTATTGAATTGATATTCAAAAGGATCCGCATTGCTTGGAACGACCCTGGACCGGGGCCATGCGAAATGCACGGAGCTACTTCCATGTAATGAAGCTTAAGGTCCCCTGCTTGTGGTGGTGGTCCGTTGCATTAGGCGTCTTATTCATGCTCAACGATCATTTATAGCATTGCCTATCATTGACAATGCAGCCAAAGTGCCCCTGCAGTCGCTGCACGAGAACATCAAGAGCATTCATCTTGATATGCTGATAGGGGTAACCAAGCCCGGCTACGGCCGACAAGCAATCCCCATTTCGAAGAGTCCGTCAGGCTCGGAAACGACTCTCTTTAGTGATAAGCCCGAGCTGTGTTTCAAACGGCTACAAGAAACTCACAAGCCCAAGAGAAATTTACTTGGATGTAAGTATTCCCGCTCACACTAAGCAGTTAACGGTGTTCGGCACAGGCGAAAAAGAAGCTGATTATGCTAATTACTATATTCTCAATCTCGTATCTGGCAGCCGTTCTGACACGTCAAAGTTTTTCCTTTCCGGAATTTTGCTTCTCCGAAGCCATGGCTTTCTCCATCATTGCGCGAGTCTCGGTCGCAGCCTCAGCAAGATAATGCTTCAGCTCTGCGGTATTCCGTTTCAGACTGGTGATAGTCCATCGAATATAGCTGTCGCCAATGGCGTACGAGAGTCCATACCCATCAGGAACGACTGCGATTCATGAATAGAACATGATGAGTGTCATTCTCCGTATCAGCCAGAGGAAATAGACGGACCTTCACCATAACCCCATCCATCAAAGTAGTCACTGCTCAACTGACTGGTACTCAGCTCCCAGTGGCTGGTCTTTGAGAACGATGGGTCGCCGTACACCTCCGGCACTGGCTCATCATCTTTCAAGGACTTCTTGAGTCCGAGTAAATGCCTGTCAACTCCCTGGCCATCAGCTGCCCACGCAGCGTACTGCAGGTGCCGCTTGACAGCAGCGCGGAAAAGGGTGGCACGATTTATGTCCTAATGACACGACAACACCGAAGAGGACACGATCGAAATCGAAAATAATCAGAGCAGAGAGGTATAAAGGGCAAGCGGACTACTCACGGTCTCATGAGGATCAAGCATCGCTTCAGCCCATTTCTTGCTTTCGTTACTTGCACTTCGTATAACCTCCGTACGTCCCAGCTGATACTTCCTAGTTTGGGCACTTTCATATGTGACACCCGGGCGGCCGAACATTTTATGGAATGCCAGCTGCTTGACGAGCTGAGCCCATGCGTCGGGAGAAGCTTTGAATTGTTTGATGAGGTTCTTGCCATAACCTTCGTAATGGAGAACCTAGGTATTTGCACTACTTCAGTCTGCGTAATAGAAAGGCAGTGACGTCGACAAACATGAAGATCGTGTTTCCCGACAAGTTCGTCGAAACGGGACACGGCTTCCTGAATCAGTCGCTTGACCTGGTCGTTGACCTCAAACTTCAACTCTGTCGGTTCGGGAAGGTCACTCCCGGTTTCCTCGGCACGGGTAGTACCAAAGTCGATCTTATTGAGAGCAATGGAAGCGAGCACGAACTCATTCATACGTAGTGTCGGCGTGCCGTCCATGCACGAATGCTCGCCTAGGAACCCTGAGCGGCCATTATCGAATACGATCACTGATGCACCAGTCAACACCAGTCATAGAATAGAAACATATAACCGGACTCACGCTGGTGCTTATCGTAAAATCGGTTTTTGCCGTCACCGACCCAGCATTGCCAGGAGATATCTTCGCGTGTTACGGGTTTCTTGTCATCAAGACAGACGACTATCATGGCACTCTCTATGGTCTCAAGAGATTTGACATTGATGCCGCTCGGCGACGCAGCAATGAGGGCATCGCGGGCATCGGTCCATAAATCTCGATTGTCCGAGGTAAGGGCACCAATTGGAAGTGCAGGAGTTTGACCAGCATGTCTGATGATACGCTCTATCTGCCTGGAAGGAGGAAACAAATTCAGGCAACAGACATAAAGATCGATGCAATCACTCACACTTCAAGCTCTGCTGCTGACAATTCGCACCCAGACTTGTTGACCAAAGGTATCGAGTAGAACTTGTTTTTCCGTACAAAAACAATGTGATTATGGGTAGCAGGATCAAACTTGCGGGCAGTGTCTGATGGTTTCTTTGGGTAGCGGGAGGAGTGGAATCTGCATCAGCAGGTCAGTGATACGTATTCAAAAGAGATGTGCGTTTAAATGCCACTGACAGCCATTTGTATGAATCCATACATAATGGAGCACCCCGAACTTTCTCCGGCTCTAGTTGTTGACTGGAAAGATGTCAGTACGGACAGCTTTCGACTTGTGACGTTGGCGACGCACCTTTCCGTCAATTCTCTAAACGGCAACATAGCTTTAATCAGACTCGCAGCCCGTTTCGCTGGATCCTTTCTAAGTCTATCATCTAAATGAACATAAAAGTAGCTGACGAAGACGACGACAGGGTCCCGGTATCCCATGTACGCAATTTCGTTCCACCAATCAGCCAACCAATTTTTAACATTAGGATCTGCTGCTCGAGCTTCTAATCGTTTCTGCAATTCGGCAGCCTGAGGTGAAGCAACGAAGGCATTGATTAGGGATTCCGTGCGTTTGTATTCGGTATCAGAGACATGGGGTCGGACTGTTTCCAGGTATTTAGAGGCCGTTGATGATAAGGAAGGGACGGGGAGACGGGGTAGAGATGCTTGGTATCTGAGCATAGGGCCAGCCTTTGGGTCTATGGAATAACCAGGAGGGGGGGTTTCTGAAGACATTGAGCGAGACGGCGACAATTTGAAGCCGGAGGAACGTGATTTCGATGATATGACCGCCGGCATTGGCTGTTTTTTGCAACCGGAAGAGAAGATTAGATCCTTTTGAAAGACTGAAGGAGCAAGTGGACACAACGCACTGTGACTATGTGGTAGCCGTAAGAGCGAGAGATTGTCCTGAGCATGGCTGCAACTTAGGAGAATGACACTAGGGGTACTGGACTGGGACGACTTGTATGCACTCTGGCAGGTGTAGAAAGGAGCGGCGATCGTCGGGGTGCAGATGTATAGTCTATATTTATTGCCCATTTCCGGATTTTACTGGCAAAGTCGGTGGCAGCTGATTTTCCGCGGCATCACCTCACGTGCTAGAACGCGTCACCACCACGGCCAAGTAATGTCGACTCGGACTCGTTCTACGTTCAGATTCTACGCTCTTCTGTTCGTGCCTTCGTGCATTTTTCTTGGTTCTGTGAATGGCTCAACCAGTAAAGCTCTATGTATACGACCTCAGCAATGGAATTGCTAGGCAGATGTCTCTGCAGCTCACTGGAAGACAGATAGATGGAATATGGTACGTGGTGTATATTCTGATTTCAGCCGTGACTGACCAAAGACCGCATAGGCACACGTCTATTGTAGTGTATGGGAAGGAATATTTCTATGGTCAAGGAATAAATATCACCGCTCCAGGACGATCGCATGTACGCTCTAAGTCCGAACCTCACGATTGGTGGCTTATGTTTGCCTTAGCACGGTTCTCCACTCAATATCGTAGACTTGGGAGCGACGGACATAGATAAAGAAACATTCAACGAGTATTTAGAAGAATTGAGAGAGCAATACACAGCAGAGAAGGTACGTCAGGATCCAATTAGGCTTTGCCTCCACTCTGACCTTTTTGCAGTATCATTTGCTAGGTATGCAGAGACCATACTTTTACCGGGGTCTCAGCTGAATCACAACAGATTTCAACTGCAATTCCTTCACAAATGACGTCGCTGGCTTTCTTACTGGAGGTTCTATACCTGACTACATCAAGGGTCTGTGTTCCGATTTTACCGTTACATCATTCTCGTTTCTCACCTCTTCCCCCAGATTTACCCACCGATTTTCTCTCCACGCCCTTCGGTGCAGCTCTGCGCCCGACCATTGATGCAATGTACCGTCGACCTACACCAGGTACTACTCCCACTCAAGTTCCTACACCAACGCCCACCGCTGCTCCAGCAATGCCGAACCCCGAGCTCGTAGGATCGATCCTTCAAGCCGTCGCCGCTCAAGCACAGCAAGGAACTCGTACACCATCAGCTCCAATCGTTTCGAATCAATCCACAGATTCCCTTACATCGCCATTACACCCTTGTAACAATTCTGCGTCCTTCCAGTCTCTAATTCGATCGCATAAAGCGGTTGTTGCATATTTCTCTAATGTCGTGACATGCCCTCCATGCCGGGTGATCGCTCCGGTCTTCGAGGATCTGGCTCGGCAAAAGGGCATCAAGACTGGTGGTGGTGCAGGAGCGGCCTTCACGAAGATTGATCTTGCTACACCTTCAGGCCAAGCCTTGGGCGCAGAATGGGGTGTCAGAGTTATGCCGACATTTATGTTCTTTTTGGACGGAAAGAAGGTTTGTCTACGACATGTAAGAGTCTAGACGATTCATCGACTTTCTTTTTGCTTTCTAGATATCTGAGATGAAGGGAGCGGATGCAACTGAATTAAGAACCCAGATAGATTTGTTATTATTCCAGGCTTATCCTCGTACGCCACTTCCTACTTTCCGTCTACACGCTGTCATCTGACCCTTGATGATTTCTAGCTCACCAACACACCTCTTTATCGTTACCCGCGATGCAGGCCCTGTCTCTCAAGCCAATTCTATTCACCCAGGCTCCAGCCCTCGACGCTGTTTCCAATAAATTGAATTCATTTGTCGACTCTGCGACCTGGCCTTCAGATACATCTATGTCAGCTGAACAAGTCAAGCGTGTTATGTCTACCTCCGTTTTGCCTTACCTCAAGTCGAGGTTTACTCCACCGGAGGCTCTGAAAAATAAGCTTCCGTCCGCTAATGCCACACTCCTCTCCTCATGGAACCAGGCCACTGCGACTCTTTCAAGTATTCTTCCCCCCGAATCCTTATTCCCACTGGTAGATATGTGGCGTCTTGCGCTGTTGGATCCCGCAGTTGGAACATGGTGTGCTGCGAACCCGTCGACTTCGCCTATCATCACCCTATTGAAGGTCCCTTTGACTAAATCTACCATTCAACAATGTCCACGCCCCTACATGCTGACACTCCTCCGCCTCCTGTCGAACGCGTTCTCGAGTCCGGTGCTTAGTCCACGCTTATTGATCGACAATCTACGAACAGACGTGACAGCTGTGCTCGTGCCATCTCTGTTACACAGTGACCCCAGTGTGAGGACTGCTGCGGCGAGTCTTGCGTTTAATAGTTCTGCGTTCTTGCAGAACTTGCGCGTGGAGGCTGTTAGGAATGGTGGTGGAGGTGGAGCGAAGAGTGATATTGAAAATGAGGATTGGGAGGTAGAGATTGTTAGTGCTGTTATAGAAGCTATTGATCGGGAGAAAGAGAGTGAGGATGTCGGTAAGTAGAGAAATACTGTGGCCTTCCTCCCAGACTGATTACGTTTCTTCACAGTTCATCGCTTGATGGCATCATTGGGTTGTCTGCTAAGGTTGTCTCCCTTCTACGAGACACAGCTCAACCCACTCCTAGAGGTTCTTCAGGCCAGGCAGATATTGCAGTCGAAGTTGGCAGCTGGAGGATGTGGCGAGAAAGGCGTGCAAAAGCCGGAAGTGAGAAAATTGATCGAGGAAGTGGCATTGAAATTATGTCCTTAGGATAGCCTTTTCAGTATCTACTCGCTTCCGGGACGTAATCATCTTTGCGAATCCTATTCAGTCTTGTTTTGGGCCCTAGGGTGCGACAAATGGTTCAACTTTTTCAGCTTTAGCTCTGACTCTTCCACCACAACGTCCTCTCTGTCTGGCCTGCAAGGAGTAAGTTGACTACTTGACGCGCTTTAATCACAGTACTGTACTGATTGAACGATAGATGGACATCGATCTGCGCCTCTGCCAACTGGTGAGGGATACGCTCAACCTTGCCGAGCATCGTAAGGGTATCTTTCCCTTTAGCGATCTCCCCGTAGAGCTGCAGAGAGAAACAGTTCTTCCCATCGCTCGAGAATCATGGTCCGCGTATAAGTCTTTGAGCTTGACCTGTCATCGTACTCGGCAACTCGCCTGTGCGGAGGAAATAGTCCCATTCCGTCCCATTGTGCTCACTCACGGATATCAACTCGTCTCATTTTACGAGTTCATCTCCTCGCCGGATCATAAGGGGCTAGCACAACTAGTCCGATCGTTATGGATCATCACAGATGCTAGTAAAAACGTTTCGGGACCCTTTGGGAATCAGATTCTCCAATTATGTACCAATATCGTCTCGCTGGGCTGCAAGAACGAGCATATCCCGCCGACGTCGGTCAAATACCTCACGCTGCTGGAGGGCTCCCGTACTTGGATGCCCCACTTTGAGAAGCTCGCGGACTCACTGGTGGGCCTCCACCTCATAGCTGGTTCAGGCGGACACAGACACGAGTTCATCATGCACAGTCGCATTCACTTTCATCACACATCCGTCTCCATGCCAGCGTTACAAGAGGCGTCGTTTTCAGTCGGGAAAGACTCGCGATACTTTATCGACTCTCATCATCTTTCTGTGGTTGCGGATAAAGCTCCCAAGTTGCGAAAGGTTACGATGCTCACTCGTTCTGGTCGATCGGGACCAGTGGATGATGGTCAGATTGAAAGGATGAGGATCCAAGCCAATTGGGTTTTTGAGCATCGAACACAGGTAAAATGGACTGTATGCCGTTGCCCTCGGCGCCTGACCGAGGCGAAGCTTTGGGAGAAGAAGATTCTGGGTGTGGAGGAATAGATTGGACTCCGTACTCCTAGTGACGCGTGTTGACTCTTTTTTCTTGAATCCTGGTAAGTAGTACGCGCGACATATTGCCTCAGACAGGCTTCTGTCCGCTCTCTGAATACAAAAAGTAATTTTGACTGCTGCAAAATCGAGAATCAGTCGAGAACCGTTTGATCGGCCGTGATTCGGAGCATCTAGCCGAATCAAATGCTGAGTCGAAATAAAAGTCGCACGTCTCCCAGACGTCTCCCCTTCTTCCGCAGACTCAGTCCGCACCCGTTATCGACCAACGAGAAGCGAGGCATTTTGCGGTCATAGTGAACGGTCCGTTGTGCTGTGAGTAGTACAAGTCTCACAAGCGGAGCATCATTTGACATAATGGGATGCCGGATAGTTCCGACAGTATTCCCGGAGCTGACCGTCACGGAGTAAGTAATACTGAGCTCACCAATTACTGAGGCGCATAGCTGTCGAGACGAAGAACGAAACCGACCACGAACGCAGAAAGTCCCACCGCCACGACCCCGCCCATCTGCGGGGCGAAGACATGCAGTCAGGAAAGCCCAAATGGACTACAAACAGCATGATCGGTGTGTACCTTATCTTCAACACACTTTCAGCTCATGCTCAATCGTTGTTCATCCAGCTGGGGCGGGCGGGGGCCTCGTTGCTAGTGTTGCGACATGCCCTTTAGATGTTGTCAAGACCAAATTGCAAGCTCAACGCTTTATTCAAGGTCAATTAGGCTATCAGGGAATAATGGGTGCGTCCTCGTTCTTAACTCTCTGATTGTCAACTGATTCGGTGCCTTATTTTCAGCCACTGTCAAGTCAATCGTAAAACATGATGGATTCAAGGGTTTTTATCGAGGTCTTGGGCCAACCATTCTCGGTTATCTTCCAACATGGGCCATCTACTTTGCAGTGTACGATGGAATCAAGACAGCCTTTGGAGAACTACCTCTAGGAGTCGAGAAATCCCAAGAAGCCATATATCCTGCAGCGCAAGTGAAAGGTTATCAGCCAGTGATGCGCGAACACCCTTGGTCCCTGCACATTCTCTCAGCCATGACGGCCGGAGCTACCAGTACCCTCTGCACAAACCCACTTTGGGTCGTCAAAACACGTTTCATGGTACGGTCAATATGATCTGGAAATCCCATATTCAGCTCACCATCTCCCGCAGACTCAGACCAGAGACGAAGTTAGATATCGTCATACCTTAGACGCTCTTCTCACAATCTATCGAACCGAAGGTATCAGTGCCTTCTACCGCGGCCTACTTCCAAGTCTCCTCGGAATCGCACATGTTGCTGTACAATTTCCCCTGTACGAACAGCTAAAGAGATGGGCACGTGAGTGTCAAACGTACTATGGCAGACAGTAACAATTTGCTGACCTTGAAGAATCGCAGAGGGAGACTCTGAAGAAGCCTTACCCAACCACGCTATCCTCGGATGTTCCGCTGTCGCAAAGATGGTAGCATCTATCACCACATATCCGCATGAAGTCGTTCGTACACGACTCCAGACTCAACGTCGTCCACTAGCCGCTGAACTTTCGTCTGATGGAATGATACGTCAGAGTGAAAGGAGAGGAGTAATCTACACTACCACGAAACTTATTCGGAAGGAGGGCTGGACAAGTTTGTATAAAGGCTTGTCTGTAAACCTCCTTCGTACGGTGCCTAATAGCGCTGTGACAATGTTAACGTGAGTTTCCCCGTTTTGCCAGTTTGCCACACGGTGGATTGACGCTATTTTTTGATAGGTACGAATTGCTGATGAGGCATCTCTCTTCACGGACGCCCTAGTGTCTACTACGTACGACCCTTAACCCGTGTATCTAGATTCTGCAGCTGCTTCGTATGTATATTAAAGGTATACTTGTTTTTCCATGTGTATTTTCCCTATCATATACCGGTAATGCTAGGAAACTGTCCAATTTCAATAAGGCGGGAGACTCGACATAGTAACGAGGTACATAGAATGACATAGATATGACTATTATACTGTACGGAGGTTTCCAAGATCCATGTCCGAAATCATCTGTTCCCGGTGGTAGCTACTAGCAACGCGACGACGCTTCTCCCGGTGTACTTGAAACGAATGGGCAAGAATGACCGTTGGAACGACGACAGGCCGGCACCGATCATGCAGTCAACTCTCAAGGGGGACCCTCATTGTGGTATAGAGAATATAGATCCCTTCTCGGCGGTACTGGGGGATAGACGAATCCAAAATTCATAAGTCCAAAACCATCGTACGATACGCAAGCCAAATAGAAGACTCACCTTACCGCTTATTGTCAATAACTCGCGATAGTAGTGGGAGGAAACGATGCGCCACAGCACCATTCGTCCTCGAGCATATGTTCGAGATGAAAGCTGTCAAGGAACCCAAAAACCGAACAATCACCGTTCCACAGGCACTCTTTTATTAAGAATCCCAACGCATCCCCGCCACGCCATGCAATACATTTGAGAGCAGAAATCGGCTTTCCCACCGCGTAGGCTCTAGAACCTCCCATTGACGCTTCTGGGATGGTAACAATTGTAGAATGACAGCCGATTCCGAGCGCTCAGCGCGTCTTCTAATGCCAAGTATCATGTGGGTTTCTGGATGGAATAATGCGATGGAGAATACTTGGGAAATAGGATCGAACCATCACGCGATTCCGATTTCCCTTTAACCATCAAGCAATTCGTCACCATCATGATGGGAGGAGGAGTGGGAAGAGACTGGAGATGACGGTTTCCGAATACATGGAACCCAATTGCTGCTCGCGATAGCTGGCCATGGACACGGGAATTGATTGTCGGCAGATTCGTTGGCGGGACGCTGAATAGTGAATGTTTACTGAACACCTCTAGTCATTTGCATCCGATTGGTTTTGCAGCAAGATGAGAAAACATGGAGAGAAGTCGTAAAAGAAACAAATAAGTTAAGCTGATGGGGAATCTGGATATGAGGTTGCTACAGCCGCCAAGGGATATGCCAACCAACAAAATACACTGTAAGGAAGAGTCCTCAAAAGATCGACATGGGGTAATGAGTGGATGCCGTGCGGCGGACAGCATTCTTCATAGCCGGTTTGAAGGGAGGTGGGGGTTGAGGAGAGGGAAGTCACAGTGAAGGATAGGGGCCAAGACGCAAAAAAGTGAAGAAAAAATCAGAGCCTGCAATGAAAGTCAATGATTGCAGAGTGACTTGTATGCAGAAGTAATAGTACTAATGAACATGTAAAAGTGTAATAAGTTCGATGGGTAGAGTGCCGTAGAAAAGAAAGGTGACTAAAAGTAGTGAAGCGCAATGGTAAATTGAAGATTAAACGGTTGGATTATGGCGTTCTATCGTCCACAACACAAGAAATAGAACGGGGTAAAGACAGACGAGAGAAGGAAAGATCGAAATGAAGGCCAGGGCGAGAGGATGCGCCGACCGGCGACGAGCGAGGGACGAGAACAGGAAGAGGGATGCACGACACTCTAATGAGGCAGGGGATAAAGGTGGAATAATGTCAGGGAAAAGATGGTAAAAGCTACATACAAAACCCAAGTTGGCCACAACAGAAAAAATCAAGCGAGAAAGCGAACACAGACACAGGGCAGCAAGACGAGAGAATGCAAGAACGAAGACGCGAAGGCCGTCATCAATGTGGATGATCCTGTATGGTATCCCCATTGTCACTCAGCGTCTCCACTCTCACACCTCTTGAGGAGCTCACACTCCTTATGTCCCGTCCCTCTTCCGCCAACTCCCGATTTAATAATTCGGCTTTTGCTTCTGGATTTTCCGGGCTATCACCTTCTTCCACTGGCCGACCAGCAAAATCTGGTTTTCTGAGGGCTTTCCTAAACGCATCTGCCATGATTGCCGCATCGGCTCCGCTAAAAGGACCCCCTTCACCAGCGCTGCCAGCACGACTTATCGTCGACGCACCATCAGGCGACACGACACTCGGTGCACGGTTCAAGGCGGCACCTCCAACGGCACCTGCACCTGCGGCAGCTGGGTATCCGCCTCCGTGACCAACGGAGCTTTGGAGGTCCCGATCATGCATATTTCCTGCGAGTAAGGGAGACTGTGGTTCGTTGTTATTGGCATTTGCCATCATAGGAGACGAAGAGCCCATAGAGTTGCGATTAGATTCGATTTCCCGACGACGACGTAGCCGGCGCATGATGAAGAAAATGAGGATACAGGTTGTGGCAATTGCGAAAAAGCCCAGTATGACAATGACTGCAATAGCCCACTTGGGGAACGATGATCCGCCGTCATCGTTTTGAACACTACCCGGACCGCCAGAATTGGATACTGTCGGTGTTGCGGTCATCATGGAAGAGACGGAAGCACGGGATACAGACGCTGCAGACGCCGACGAGACTGAAGCTACTGAGGCTGATGACATGGAAGCGATGACGGAGTCGGCATAGGTAGTCTCTATAGGTAAAATGATAAGAGTTTGCCTGGCGGAAAAAATGAAACGTCTACTCACGGACGGCAGTGAAATGTGCCTGAGTCAATTCTGAGCCATTTAGCTGCGTGTCGTTGCGCTGCACCACCCAGTAAAATGTAAAAGGAATATCTGTGCCATTCCAGTCGAGCCCTCTTTCGCCAAACCATGAATCATTTACTTGGACTTGTACCGAGCCCGCTTGGTTCGTTGGATTTGGTTGATTCGGAAATTCGAGAACCAGTTGGCGCGAGTCCCCGTGGAAAAGGTATACGTTGACCATGTTGGTCTGGGTGAATTCAGGAAGACGGGAGTTCCCTGCGAAAAAGTGTAAGAGGCAATGCTAGGGAAGACATAGAATACGCACAAACGAATGCAGCCCATTGATGTTGTTGATATGTTAAACCTTCAGTAGGAAAACAGGACCTAACATCGTTGCCGGAATCGAATTGACATTGTTGCTTTGCTTCCTGTACTTGGGCGAAAAAGTCCTGTCTGGAATTAAGATGATTTATTCTTCTGCGTTTTAGAGGTGAAGCGGGGGGAGGAGGAGAAGGAGTTCGCTTTGGCCATGGACTATCCGCTACAGGTGACATTTGAAGGACGAGAATCGCATGAGCGACGATGGACAACTTGCAGCCTGGCAAGGCAAGAACGAACCTAGCCCACCGTGGGTCGCGGTTTCCTCTGTCCTCCCACTTATGTAACAATTTTCTCACACGGTCCTCACGTCATCCGAAAGCTCTGACTTGATTTCTCTTTGAAACATCCGCTGGCAATGCTGGCCTCCATCTCCTGCTATGCACGCTTCGGCTTCAGCTTGTCACCCCTTGTTCACTTTTTCACTCTCAGCAATTCCATC